>JAQBSW010000172.1:0-217500 GCA_029291075.1 Eudiplozoon nipponicum | reverse complement strand
GCGATGATGATGGTGGTGATGATGACTATGATGATAGTGATAATATTGATGATGACTATGTTAGTGATGATGATGACGATGGTGGTATTGATGGTAATGATGATGATGGTGATGATGATGCTGACGATGATGATGATGATGATGATGATGATTATTATTATTATTATTACTATTATTATTTTTATTATTATTATTATTATTATTATTATTATTATTATTATGAATTTAAATGCACTGTGGGTAAAGCAAATTATTGTGTAATATTTAATCTTATCTTGATTTTTGAAACTTGGTTTATATATTATCATTTGAATGAATCGATAAAATACAAACTAAGTTACGACATTTATGTACTGGTACGATATACCTGGTTTCAATTTGGTGTATATAAAACTACGAGGATATGCAAAATTCATCATCATCAAAACGGATGATCTTATGTACGTGTGCGTTTCTTGCAAACGTGTGACTTGTAAGAATAGGCCGATACATGGTGCCGGCCTCATTATATATTTTGTCATGCAACATCATAGGTGTATACGCAGTAGAACAAATGTGGATTCAATCGAAAATTAAATCGTCTATATCACAATTGAAAGTCAAATTCCCCATGTAAAATGTGTGCCTTGTTTCTGAATAATAATAACACTAGGATTATAGCAATAGGCTAAATTGCAACGGAATTGAGTATAGCAGCAGCTCGGAGTACTTGATACTTCGGCAAAAGCCTCATTATTTGGCTCCGATTACATCGCACAATACGTCACTTCTCTACAATTTGTTCGAATGACAATTCGTGTCTCTCTATCAGCTAACTGTCGGAAAAGAAAAATTTTTTTTACTTTTCTGTGACATGATGTAACTATACGCCGACCTACTCTAGACTAAGCGACAAAGTTAGGATAATTATTAATTTATGGAATTGCGTTTCTCAATACAATCTGTTCAAGCGCCTTTGGAAGGTAACCATAGTTCTACCAGTTGATCATTTCATTAGAAAAAGCATTATCCCATTTATTCTGTGGCAAACTGTAATCTAAAATAATGATATTGCTGTAAACAATTACGCATGAAATCAACCAAAGTTTAATTATGTTCGAACAAGGACTAAGTTTATCTTGCAGTACTCGTCTAAACATTGTATTTGTGCTCTTAGAAAACCGACAGGTCAGCGAGTATATAAAACATCAAAATCACGACTGCTGCGCATAGATATTAAAACCCGTTTTTAGGTAACACATATTGATGCATTCAAAACGACTAGAAGGTAGGAGATAATTTGGTCCACGCATCCACGCTAATTTAGCATATTTTATAATTATTTTTCCTTTAAATACAGATGTTTTAGCAAAATTGTACATCATATATTAGATTTTATAATTATATACACACACATCATTTAGCAGTGTCGCTGTCTCAAGTCTCTATATGTTTTTTATGCCCACTTATGGTAGAAACATTAACCTTTTGGGCCAATATTGTGATTAGATCCACAACCAATCATTTCTAAACATAAAACTCTTATTGGCATTTGCTCCACAAAAGCATAATGAATGAAATTCGTAGGTCTTAGACAAAAACGTTATGCAATAAAAAGAAAATATACGGAGTTAATTAAGACACAAATCTGATTTTCTTGTAATAGCTTTAAAGTTTTTACAGAGTATTTTTGATATGGCATATGCTAATTTTCCGAGATCCCAGTTTAGGCAATTTGAAATTATGGCCCAAATATATTTCTCCTTATTTTGATTATCAATGCTACCTAATTATATTGTTCACCGCTATTCCAATACGATGCAGCCTCAAATAAATATATTTGAAGAAGTAACTGGAGCGAGTTCATAATTTTCCACGAAATAAAACAGTATACGATGTTATGCAATACAAATGCATTTTAATTGAGTAAGTGTGGTATTCACCTCATTCTGGGTTTTGGCTTAAGGTCCAAATATTTTAGCGGAGAGCAGCCGTTCTACATTTATGGTGGTCAAGCCTAAGTTGTCATTTTCAAGGTTACGTTTATACACATGGTTCCTACCAAATTTTAAATCTTCATTGGCTTACTGTTCATTAATAGCAGCTTAGTGAATTCCAACTTGTATCAAACTCAGTTAGTATACAGAGATTTCAGCAAGCTAATATTCTATCTAAATAATCTTTGCTGCGGAGAACAAATATACATGAAATTGTGTTATAGTTCAGGAAATCGTTCCGTCCAACTTTTCTTAATTTTTTGACTAAGTATATAGTGAATATAGGGCGTAGTACCGGCTGCTTCAAAAGATTCACCAGTAAGCACAACTCGTTTGTGTACATGAGACAATTCTTTTTTTCATGTCGACTTTGGTACAATATTCCGATCGTATTTGAACTAATATCTTACTCGTCACGTAATACATAATACAAAAACTGATGTGTTAATGTAAGATTTAATCCAATAATTATTGAATTTAGCAATTTAAGCTAGTTGATTTTTATCCCCTAAGGCGGCGCATTCACTTTTATTCTTTTTAACAAGAAAATTCGCAAGCAATCTTGTTACTTTAGGTTGTTTATTTTTAACACGCCGTATTGTGTGTACACAGTTGTCGACAAACCTGGAGCCACATCGTTAAAAAGTTTCCACTCGACTTCTCATATTCTACACTTAAAACAAAGTTTTATTTATTAGAACTGCCGGAAGTTTTGCCGTATTTTTCGAATTGGTAGAGACACTGAAATCGGTGTGTATCACAAGCTCGCAAACTTGATTTAAAGAAAGAAGAGTTTAATATATTGCCATAAATTATTTATTATGCAGTACTAACTTACATGTTATTGTGCAATAGGTATCGTGCACCTAGTAACATATATGTTAACTCGGATCTGAAGGGTATGGTAAATTAAGTATGCAAAAAGTAAAGGTATTTACACCTGCGCTTTCCGCTTTCTTGTGACTCACTAGTAGGAGCTGACGTCACGCTTCAAACCCAAAAGTTATTTGAGACAGTTTAGCGGTGAAATTTGTTTAACGTATGTGTTTTCAGTCAGTAGAAGTATAAACTTTCTACTAAGTCTTTAGCAATGCGCCTCAAACGCTAATTCACTTTAAAATCTGAAAACAAAGCTTTCAAAAAGGGTTTTATAGATAAGCTAAGCTTCACTGAAATTGAGAAGATAAGCCAATCTGAACACATGCTACTCTAGCAAAGCCTTATATTCTGGTCTCGATCGACATCAATTTTTATATTGAATCCTCGAGATTTGCGCTCGCGAGTTCTCGCTTTGCACTGTCAGTTTCGCGAAGATCCGATTGATTCCCATTTCCAAGTACACATCGGTCTGGTCTTCGTTTTGGCTGGGTGCGGATTCGTCTCTTTCTTTCGAATGCTTCAGCATCGTTCATACAAACCACTGGAAATGAGGTCCGATTTAATCCTTCTTTGACTTCAGACCTCATTTCCAGTGGTTTGTATGAGCGATGCTGAAGACCTCGGATGACAGAGATGAATCCAAACCCAGCCGAAACGAAAACAAAAACAAAGCGTACTTGGAAATGGGGTTCAATCGAGTCTTTGCAAAACTACAAGTGCAAAGCGACAACCAGCGAACGCAAATCGCGCAGATTCAACGTACGAGGCTCGCATTCCGCAAAAATTCAACGGACACTTATCAATTATTATATTTTCGTGGTAGTCATTACGTCATTAAATGTAACTATATTTGTTATATATTATTTTTGAGGAGTAATATGACATGATTGCGAAATTGGTATATTGAAAGAGTTTATTTTACTGTAATAAATTATTCATCGCGCATAATTAATTTAGATGAAAATTTGGATTAGGTATTGCTCTCCAAATAAAAAGTTGGTTCAAATAGGACCAGAGCTGTATATCAACTTTAGCGTTAAAAAATTTCAATACCGTGTCTAATTAACTATTTGCTTATAATAGTCTATTTTCGATGCCTATTTGTCTTATATTACATCCCATTCAAAGATATTCACGTGAAAAAATATTACCCATACATTTTTGTGAGACTCCATTCCAAAACCTAGACAGTTTGCAGTAGTTAGTGGTAAAGAAAAGCTGTTTCGTTACTTGTTAGGCTCCTAAGATTTGAGGCTATAAGAACTTTTCTTGAGCCAGTTTAAAATACTCTGTTCCTCGTCATTATTGTACAAAATAAACTTTCAGGCTCGTCTATTGAAGGAGCTGAACAACCAACTCGCCAAAGACATTTTGACCCGACTTGAGGCGAAAATTCGTGAATCAACTCAGCCGAACAATATGCCACAGTTTAGTTCATTGACGAGCTCGGAGTCACTTCAATTTTCTAACACTGAAGCCGCTGTCGAGCGGGTTGGCGCCTTGTTGGCCTCGGCCGGACTACTGCCCCAGTCAGCACGTAGCATTTCCGGTGTTAAGCGAATTCAAATGGCTGACGGCTTAATACAGTGGAGTTCTGACGCACGAAGCACTTTAGCAAGTGTTAGTAATTTTGTTATGTTATTTATTTTTTATTGCATTATATAGACTGAGAATTAATTCATGACTCATAGAGGTTCACATCTTACAATTTTTCACCAAATGCATGGCTAAATCCTACCCGTTTAGCTTATGAATACCATATAGTTTTGTTGAAGCATATTCTCCCAATTTTTATACTTACAAATCAATTTAACACATGCACAAGCTAATTTAAGCGTACTTTGACGGCTTAGAACAACATATAATCGGGAATAACGGGGCTTATTAGCTTTGAGCGACAGAACCTTGTAAACAAATAAAACGCTAAATATAGACCAATGGGCAGATGCTGCTCGTCAGCAAATGTGGTAGGCTATCTAAAAAAAGCAAGTTATGCATAAGAGGTCTAACAACACGTATAAATGGGGCAGTTTAAAATAATATTTCCACTTGACATATTGATTGTCAACTTAGTAGGTGATGTGATTTTCTTTTGAAATAGATATCCATATCTGGATTTCGAAAATTATGGGGAAAAATCAGGAAGACAGCGGATGCAAACAAATCGGATCGCCACCCGATAATCAGGTAAATGATCTATACCCTGTCGCACAACATGTTTCTTTGAAATCACAAATTGTACAACTAATAATAATCGCATAATGTATAGGCCGGTGCCCACTGCAAAATTTGTCGCCTTACATTCTGAATCTTGCAGCATGAACAAGTAAATGAAAGCCTTCGGAGGTGAGCCTTAAATTAAGTCTCCAGAACGGATAGCTCTTAATGCGATTGTGGAGTACGACCAATATCGTCGTTTACTGATCAAAGAGTAAGTAAAGATGTTGCTAACTTAAACTCGTCAATTTTAGGCCAGTAAGTTCCTGATAGACCTGTTTGTTCTGTTGTTACTAAGCATAAAGTGCTACATAGATACGTGGAAGAAAAGCGGCTGACGACACGCCCTTCCTTCTATTGAAACAAAGCACACGCCAGTATACGCACGGTAAAGTGTCAGTAACCTTTGATCATCCTCGTGAACCAAGGATAGT
Organism: Eudiplozoon nipponicum; assembly: GCA_029291075.1. Lineage (NCBI taxonomy): Eukaryota > Metazoa > Platyhelminthes > Monogenea > Mazocraeidea > Diplozoidae > Eudiplozoon > Eudiplozoon nipponicum. The sequence continues at coordinate 211,994 of JAQBSW010000172.1, read as the reverse complement.
ATTTCAATTAGTTGTTAGAATATGAGGATTCTGGCTTTGATAGCATATCATTATTTTACCGCTAGATGACTACACAAGTGTGGTCTCCACTTCGTCTGTGTATACGAGGCAGGAAGTGCTTCAGTCGTTTTAAAGCGTGTTTCATTTTGAGACTAGCTCAAATGACAAGTTGATTATTTTCTCGTCACAACATAAGAGTCAGTATTTAGTGATGCTCTGTTAATAAATGTGGAATTTGAAAACGCTTTATTTCTTAGCTTTGTACTTTGATTCGATTCTATAAAACTGATTGAAATACATTAAATTGATGTGAATTACACGTTATGTTTTCTAAACTGACTTAATTTGCATATTTCTTACTGGTAATGTGGCTGAGAAAAAGAAACGTTGTAATGCATCTCATCACATGAAATATTATCGACATATAAATTTTTAATTTGAAATAAAGTCATTATAAGTTTTTTTACCAATTTTTCCTATTTTAATGGTTCTGTCTCTAAATTTTTTTTACTGACAACATTTTAACATCGCTGACTTTCTTCGTATTTTTGACTAACAATTAAACTATTACAACTGTTTTGTGAACTAGCTAGCTTAATGAAGGTGGCCCTTTTGCATTCTGTTATGTATTCGTTTAGGGAGATTCTAGTGCACGATCATTCGGAACTTCACCATCATCTATGTCCCGAAGTCCAGCTGAATCGGCCAGGTCCAGTCAGTCCTCAACCACTTCGGCTAGAGCTCGAGAAGATCGTGTAATGGCGAGAACAATATCAGGATCATCTATCCGAGGCACAGTTTCGAGGTGAGTACGGTCGTCGGTTATTGAATGTTCTGTAGAATGTCACACCATCGACTTGTTATAGAGCTAAAGACGCACAACAATTCCAAATCAATTCAAACTGCCCTACTTTCTGGATTATAAGGTGCACTTTGAAAACCTTTATTTTTCCTACAAATCGGTAATACGCCCTATAATCCAATGCGTCTTGTGTGTGAAAAACATCTGGCGTGAGAGAATTATTAAACTAAATATTTTAGCTAGCTGTTCCGTTCTGCTGTAATTTATTTTACTATAAAACTCCATTAGCATTTATGTTAAAGACCCGATTAGTGCTTTTGTCTGTCTTATCTACCAATCCCAATTTACGATTTCATCACTTTCCCGTAGGCACCTATATTGCCTACCTATCTGCTCTATCATTATATATTACGTACAATTTTTACATTCCTAGGTTCTTCAATAAATTAGAACTAGTGAGCAAATTAACATTAAAAAAATTTGTTTTGATAATGAATTCGAAATGCGCTTTATGTGTAAAAAATGAAGCATTCATAGAAGGTTCGCATTATCGCGAATCAGTCATCCCATGATCAACTTATTGCAAAGTAGGTAAAGGGAGTCAGCATTTCCGGGAATTTTACGCTGCATTTTAATTGAACCAAACATTATTTACAGTTGGTGTGTTGCAGATTAGATCGTACCTCATTTCCAGTGGTTAGTATGAACGATGTTGAAGACTTAGGAAGAAAGGGACGAATCCGCACCCAGCCAAAATGAAGACAAATCGATGGTACTTGGAAATGGTGATCAATCGGATCTTTGCGAAACTGTTAGTGCAAATCAACAACCCGCGAAAGCAAATCGAAGAGAGATGATTTATTGTTTATATATTTTGGTACCGCATTACCCGATTTGGTGTAATTGGCAATAATTATACACCTTTTGGTTCTTGCCAAGCCTGTCATCGTTCCATGGTTTACAATGTTACAGTGTGAAGAGTTTTATGAAAAAAACGAAAATTTAAAAAATAGTTCATTTATAAATTGGCATGAATGATAACCATGACTAACATTTATTCGATTTTTTACAATTTACATTGTATAGCCAAAAGGATGTTCAAACCTTTTATTATTCTACACATTTACCGTTTTTAACGACTATTTGTTGAAAAAAAAGCTCAGAAAATCACTTTGCGAATGCATGAAAACATGGACCTTTCTGAAAAAAGAGAATATTACGAATAATAATACTTATCAAACACGGAAAACTTTCTTACTTAAAATTCAACTTTATAGTTGTTAAAAGCAATGTCTATGAATTAAAACCAATTACCAAAAACTTTTTACTCGTGGATGATTTGTTAATAAATAACGTCTGACTATGAGCGTGTGCGTTGAAAAAGAAAAGATTCACTTGTAATTTAAACTTTTCAAAATTGACTTCCGGTAATTAAGCGAAAACTATTTCGCCCCTTAGTGTATAAAGTTTACCTAGTTCTATGTCGATTTATTATAATTCCAACATGGTTAATTTAGACCACAAAGATTTTGTATAACGAATAAAGTTAATTAGATTTTATAATGAGCATTGCCAATCGAAAGTGAACTTGGTAAATATCTCCGAACAAACACGTCACGAAACTGTGCCTTTTTCTAGATCACGTTGAATATTGCGCTAATATTTACGAGGTCACGATGTTAGATTAAATCTATGGTAATTGCTTAATGGGCTATAAATAAATATACACAGCAGGTGACTAGTTGTAACAGGGTTTTTGTAATGATAAAATAACTCAAAATAAGAAAAAAACATAGACTAACTACATAAGAATCGTTTATTAAAGCTTTACTTATTTTAACTATATTGTATGACAATTACTTGACCGTCTTATTTGATCATTTACTTGCATTGGAGGTCTTCAAAGAGTTCATACTAAGGTAAGGGATCGATATTATGTTTGAACTACGCAATAATTAGCCACGTGATTGTTAATTGTTTACTTTAACAAGTTTGCGGACTATAAATAAAAGCCAATCCTACATTTAATTCCGTCAGTTAAAAAGAACAGTAAAAGGTTACAATTACATTTACGGACACGTCTTGATTTTACTTATGTATGATAGGCGCAGGGAAGAATAGTCAAATGTTTTACGTGAACATAGAATTTTATTCCATGTCACTCATAGTTTTGTTATGCAATGAATACAGAAAATTTAAATTGCAGCGTGTAAGTGCTCGTAAGTCACTGGAGTTTTTCTGTGTTTCAGAACTGGTAAAATGAAAAATCCGTTTTATTAACAAATTCTATTACATTAAATTTCAAATCGACGTTGGAATCTTGAACTTTTGTAATTTGTCATTCGAGATGCTGATCGAAAGGGGTGTAAAACAGTAATTGATATTGTGCGAAATGTCAACTAATGCTTATGAAAACGCTGTCTTTGCAAGCATTGGAAAAAGCGAAGTGCATAGTCTAAGTTGTACCATATTGACATCATATCATACATATAAAAACGTTGAGTATTTAAGAAAGATTTTAAATGAAATATCCCTCACAAAGAGGAATGTGAACCAATTTTTCAGACGAATATACTTGATTAAATATCATTGTTAATATATCTAATTAAAAATTACCAAACATGAGAAGACTAGGAGATAAAAGAATGAATTTTTTTCAAAACTGTGTATCACATGATTACCTCATAGGTGTTGTAACTAGCACAAGATTTTTCACAGTTCATTATTTTGTGACAAATATTTCAGATGTCACTATCAGTACACTGCATACTCGGGCGCGTCTATGTAGTGAAACGCCGGTTAGCTAACATGAGGCTAACTATTCTTTAAATCAATTTGGTGAGCTTGAAGTAAACACCAATCCCATTGTATTTAGTCAGTTGTCGAACAACATAACAAAACTACCGTCAGTCACACTTACCGACGCGTTTTGACCTTTCATGATCGTCACCTGAGTAAGACGGCAAATTGATACAATTTAACAATAACTGATTGCGCGGGTGGTTGTAACAATTCTTTAAATCAAGTTTTCAAGTAAACACCGATCTAAATGTACATAACCAGTCGTCAAAAAATATAACAAAAATAAAGCCAGGCAAACCCACTGATGCGTTTCGACCTTCCATGATCATCATCAGGGTGTGACGGTAAACTGACCCGTGAGAATCAAACCGCATTGCATTTATATGGAATTTATTCAAGACTACTAGATGTGGGAGCCGCATATCTAATATTGCTTTCCATATATATATATATATATATGCAATGCGGTTAAATTCTCACTAGTTAGTTTTCCGTCGTACTCCGATGCTGATCATAGAAGGTCGAAACGCGTCGGTGCGTGCGATTGGCGGTAGTTTGGTTATGATGTTCGACGAGTGTTTAAGTTTGACATATAATTCTCTTCTTTACCTGTTTTGTGTTGGGTCTAACACAGGATTATTCACAGTTCATTCATTTGGTGGAAACATCTCGGATAACTGATCTAGAATTCTTCAAATGTCTTCATAACAAATTAGTAAAGCAATTTTATAGGTTTACCTTGACTATCTCATTCAGAATTTTGTCTTTTTAGCCTCAAAACAATAATTTACACATGCGTTTTGTGCTTACTGGCGTCTAATCAAAAAGGACGCGAAATAAGCTCTAAACTATTTTTATATTTGGCCATGGAATTATGGTAAATTTGCTCGTTGAATCTATTAGTATTATATGTATTTAAACATTATTAGGTCTAAATTCAAATAAAGGCACTCAAAATTAGACATCAAATGTTGCTCACTAAACATAACATGTACCGGCACTGAACATAAATTTTGTAAAAATAGACTAAATTTCACAAAAAAGGGGAACTACACATATTTAAAAAATTCAAATTGGACCAGGAGGATATTCCAAAATCAACATTGAATAAAATATAACATTATTTACACAAGCATTTTGTGTAAACAGACGACTCATTAGTTTATCAATCAAATAAAGAGTCTTCGAAATTACTATATTTCTGAAATCGACAAAAATTGTTCCACTCTGCGAGGCATTCTTTTTAGCTCAATTTAGTATTTTCTTTGTCGAACTCTTAGTGCTTTCTTTCTTTCGCCTTCATTAAAGCGTCATTTGCTCAATCACTTCCAGTTACATGTTGCCTTAATAAAGCCATAGGGAAGCAGGAACAGAGCTCTCGATTAAGAAAAAGATCAAATGAGCTTAACATATCAATTTAGTTAATTTCGACATAAAGTGGTGTAGCAGCGCAGTATCCATCTACCAAGCAGGTGAATTCATCCATTCATCTTGCACAATAGAGGACCTGATATCAACTTAACAGAGCCGAATAGTAATTGCAGAAGAGTTAACTGCATAACTGTCTGTATCATAGCTATTTCATTTTACCGAATTATCATTAATTAGTATGCAAATTTAGACATTTTCGTATGATTAATTTGTTAGCGTTAAAAATGTCACTCTGTATTGCATTATAAATAAGCAGTGCACTAGACATGCAATTTGTCTACGTTAAGTAAGCCCAATAATAGCCAATTTATTATGCAGAGAACGACATCTGTTGTTCAGTGATTATGTTGCCTTGCATTAATTACAACTGCAATACATAATGTAATGATCGCTAAAAGTTGGTATGCACATTCGCGAAATCAATCATAAGCAAATCAATACGAATATATATATATATATATATATATATATATATATATAATATATGTATATACATATATATATATATATATATATATATATATATATATATATATAATCAGTTTCGCTATCATATTTGTTAAAAACAACGAAATATCTTAAGTTATGCGAGAGAAAAAATGTAAATTACCATAATTCTTTAGTTGACAGAAATCAGAGTTACCAAACAATTGGAACAATGATTCAAAGTTCAAAGTTTCAAGCATGTCTATCTATAGGCAAGCTTGACAGAAAAACATACTTACTATCACATTTTTTGGACGAAGCATTTCCCAGAAGCAGAAACAGTAATTCGTTTAACCATTATCCCTTTAACGATTATTTCGCACCAAATAAAATATATCAAACACCATAAATGTAGATCAATCAATACCATTACATGAATTGTAAACTTAAATTGAACACAAGAGTGCAAGAAACCGTCTTTTATTTCAATTCTGACCAATAAATATCAACCTGGGGTAAGAGATAAATCGTGGCATAGCCAAAGATATTTCTAACCCGCATGTATAGACTATAATAATCTGACCTACAACCTTCAGTACGAGAAGAGTTACGAATTAAGATAAAAGCATATTGCGATAAAAAATCAAACTGCTTACCTTAATTCAAATTATCTTGCATACAGTTACCCGGAGCAAGGAATAATTCAAGGCCCGGCCTAAAATTGGTTTCCCATAGGTTATCAAATACGAAATTTAACTTAACTGAATGAATGGATCGACTTATAAAACTGTCCAAATGTTAAAACGTGAAGTCAGTAATTTCATATTTGTTTGGAATAGACGAGGACCCAAAATACGTTTTCTTTAAAGGCGGGTTTATTTCCTAGACAAATAAACAAAAGTTTCCATTACTTCTTACATAGTTTTCCCAAACACTAAAAGTATAGAGCTTAACATTTCGTAAAAAACTCATTTTACGTGTGTCATCTGGAATACCAGGTAGATGAACGCATTGATGACTGGAAATAGGTAATAATTAAACAAAAATTTGTCTTAATTTTGCTTTTCCCATCCAACAAAACACGACAGTATTGATTAATTTGAGGCCATTAAATCAAAAGACGCCACCAAAAACAAAATCCGGGTTAAACTAATTGTGGAAAACTGCACATTCTTGTTAAACGCCTATGCTAAACACAAAAGTCGTAGGGAGATCAGCACCACACTGGAGGCAGTCCATTAAGGAGAAAATGTATTCTGGCCGGGCTGTCCAATTTGTGTGTGTCTCATAATTGAATATTACGCGCTTTTGAGTCTAAATATGTCAACTTCCTCAGAGAATCAATGACTGCGAGTCGATAAAATAAGTGAAATAATTTGAGAGTGCGCAGAAATTCATCGAAATGGATGCGCAACTCTCGTTCACAATCGGAGCCCTGCCTCAATCTGTTTGTTATGACGTACTTTCTCTTTAATAATTCGTTTCATGATGGTAATGAGAATATTTAAAGCAGCACAACGTGAAATATTATGACAATATTTCGCTGGATTCTCGGTCATGTTTAGATATTAATTATGATAACGTGCTTCGATTAAGCTGCCTGTTAACATGAACACATGCAGGTGCTCCTAAAGGTTATTCTTAGAGCATGACTAACTGCAAGTGAAGCTCACCGATGCACGCGGCTGTTCGGTCTCAGAAAACATCAAGCCTACGCCGCTGGTTCAAAAGGAGTGACTTCATTATAGATTGTATACCTTGATCGACGATTCATTATTTTGATGATAGTAAAAAAATGACGGAGATTCAGACTGATTTTGACAGGCAGCATTTCGAATAGTATACATGCTTGTATTTTAATAAAAGTAAAATTAACGCTCAGCTACCAGAAAGGTAATATGGTTTCGACAACTTTTAAAGATTGTCACCGACATTCAAACAGCCTTACTTTTCATTTGAAACAGGTTGCGATGTGCAAGGATAACTCAAGGGCTCAGATGCCATCTTTTCTTTGCAGTGAAATGGTTTTTGCAATTACAATTTAAGAAAAAATAAAAAACTACGCAGCCTAATTCTTAAGCAGAATAATCAATTTTCTAGAATGATTTGTATTTAAATTCCTCACGATGTAATGGTCAATATAGCAGCTCTGACTCCGAGGTTCGTTTGGTGCGTGAATTTACAGACAGGGTTTGGCTGGTTTGAAAGCGGAATGCGTGCGTATTTAAATCAAGTTTGCGAGCATGAAGTAAACACCAATCCCATTGTATTTAACCAGTCGTCGAACGACATAACAAAATTACCGCCAGTCGCAACGCATTGACGCGTTTCATCAGAGTACGACGGCAAACTGACTAGCGAGGATCAAACCGCATTGCATATATATATGGAAAGCAAAATTAAATATGCGGCTCTCACCTCTAGTAGTCTTGCATACATTGTACGTGACTGGAAATGTCGGCTGCACAATTTCTATGCAGTCACGAACATTAGCTGTTTGTAGCTTTCGCCACACACATATACATAGACAATACAATTAAACAATAATTGATTGCGCGGGTGGTGGTAACAATTATTTAAATCAAGTTTGCGAGCTTGAAGTAAACACAAATCCCATTGTATTTAACCAGTCGTCGAACAACATAACAAAACTACAGCCAGTCGCAACACACTGACGCGTTCGACCTTCCATGATCATCATCAGAGTTATCACCACCCGCGCAATCAATTATTGTTTAATTATATTACGTCCATTGTTGGATCCTAACCAGAACTCTTGTTTCTCCCCTGCGTCGTTTGAGAGAGAGAGAGAAAGAATTATCACGATTTTTTAATGTTATTCTCATTGTCATATCTATACGCGTAGCGTTACTACACTTTGTGGAAAACTTCCCTAAGTGCCTTTTGAATCAGATAATCGATACGGGTGGAATGCGTAGACATAGTATCGTTGCAATAGCTGTTTATGGCTAGTCCATCTATCGACGACATCTAAACTCGAAATATATGCGTTTACCAAACGAAGCAGCCAGCTGACGGCAAATTCGTGTAAACGGTAGCTTCCTAATGGCCTCAAGCTTAGGATAAATCCGTCGCTGCAATTCAGAAGGTAGTTTAGCAAAAACCTTCGACAGTTTTTGATGACTGTCATAATCAGGAAACGGGGAGAAAGCGGAGTCTACGCGCATAAAGAATAGCTCACTATCTCCATCCCAAACAGGAACATCAATATCTAAAATTGGACCTGACATTTTAACAATCTTACGGGATCTTAAAAGCATAAATTTATAAGCAATATGAAAATGTATAAATAAACTTTAACGAAACGCTTACCCACAAACAGCTTCCACAGTTGAGTGAGCGCAGAACAAAAAAGTCACTGTTTCCAAAAATCCGAAATTGAGTTTGTCGAGTACGTACGGTGCCGTTTCGTACGTAGGAAAGTTAAACAGAGGCCCCGTTGGCCTTTGATGACAATGTATTATAATTATCCCCACAAATCCACGAATATATACCCAACAGATTTCCCAGAAAACCACGATCAGGGTAAAGAAAACACAAATGTCAATCTATTTATCCCAAATAGATGAAAAAGGAAGTCAATTTTATTTATACCAAAAAAATCAGAACAATAATCAATATCCTGGCGCGGTCGCCAATTTTGTAAACGCCCCGGCTTCAAGTAAATGCCGTACGACGTTACAAACTCGGTTAAGGTGCTCTGAATAGAGATTAGTTACTGATATGGGGGCCCTTAAGAGGGCCTGGTAATGCGTTCTCTTGAAGTCTTCAGAGTTGAAGATGTCCTAGAGCCTTGGGTGGACTCTGGTTGAGTTGTCGCTCCCGTGGTTGAGCTGTAATCGCGTTGTGGATAGTGTCCTGCAGGTCCTGCACTCAATTGGCTCGTCTCTCCGGTATCCCGCAACAAGATGAGTCACGGATGTAGTTAGTTGTTGGTGAAACTATCAAATCACCAGCGTAGGTATTGACAGCCGACAGAACGCACACGCGTGAAGCAGGTAGAATGCAAATGCCACAACTGACTTGCATGGTAAATTACCGTGCTTAAATAGCATGCAATATGTCTACTTGCACACTATTGGTTAAACGTGGTTAAACGGCAATTTCGCTTTTTTCTCATTGGTGCAACGTAAATAAATTTGAATTTAATTTACGCAATATGTCGGCGATTGATTTGTGTCGTTACAACACTTTCCTCTCTGAAAAAAAAGAAAAAATATTCCTCTCTGCGAGGCTAGATAAGAAATGCATGACAGAGTTCGAACCAAGTTAAGCAAAAATATGATGAACCATAAGTGCTGGGCTTAAATATGCTTGTTGGTTGCTTCAACAATGATATGATGCCAGGTAACCACTAGGAATTGCTACACAAATTGTTAGCTCTAGTGGTCGGTCATAGCACGTGAGGCAAAATAGAGCAGTGTAAGTTTTTGGAGCCGCAGCGTGAAGATTTCGAGGTAAATCGCCTCTGAATTTGCCAGGTTTAAGATAAAAACCTAAGCAGGTTGGATCGTTGTCAATGTGTTTGTATACGACCAAAGGAGCTAGAGTGCTCGACGTTGTGGTCATGACATTTGTAGAGTGGTCTTTGTGCAATTGATAAAGTTGAGATATGCATTGAAAGTGGCCTGTACCATGATATGTAGCTGATCACTACTTAGTGTTGCTACACGAAAGCGTTAGCTCTAAGTAGCTGGTCATACCAAAATAGGCAGTGTAATGTCATGTGTGAGAAATACATTATAATGTAAAAATATATACATTAAAATCAAAGGTAACTGCATAAAACTATGTACACGAACATTGCCTCAGAGATGGCATAATACCAAAGAACTGTTCAAAAATGCTACACAATTGTTAGCTAAGAACAGCTGGTTATGCCACGTGAGACAAATACGAAAAATAACGTAAGGTTAAAAAATTTTATAGTTAATGTTAATGTTTTAAAAAAATTAATTACGCGTTATACAAAGCAGGTTATTGAGATTGTGGGCAGACGGAGCCTGAGACGTGTGTAGAAGGTTGAACGCTCTCAGGATCAGGTGGTTCGATAAACGGTTTCAACCTGTCTATGCTTACTGATGTCGGTGTAGCGCCTTGCATAATGATGAAGTATTTTGGTTGTTTGAGCAAAATCGGGTAAGGACCGCGATACTTTGGTTGTAGTGGTGCAACAGCATTATTGTTGCGAACGAGTACTCTCTTGCAGCTGTGGAGCTGTGGGTGAACGAAGACTGGACGAGGCGTGTGTCTCGGCTGCTGTTCGGACATGTTACCGAAATGAAGTCGAAGGCGGGTAGCTTCGTCTTGTGGGTCATCTTGTGCCGGTAGTAGACGTGGGAGCTGACTAGGCAGGCGTAGATCCATGCCATACAAGAGTTGTGACGCAGACGTTTTAATGGATTCACGAGTACGGGAACGCATGGCAAGCAGAACTAAAGGTAGTGCATCGACCCAGTTGCCATTAATGGACGAGGATGCTAAAGCTGCTTTGAGTTCCCTATGCATTCTCTCTACCATGCCATTAGCTTGGGGATGGTAGGCAGTCGTCTGGCGTAAGATGCATCCCATGTACCGCAAGGTGGTTTTGAAACGATCAGATGAGAAGCAAGTGCCTCTGTCCGTGATGACCTCATTGGGAACACCATAATTGGATATCCATGCAGAGATAAAACCGTTAGTTACTTCGTCTGCAGAAATGGTGCCAAGAGGTAATGCCGCAGGCCACCGTGTAAATCTATCGATCATAGTTAGAAGGTAGCTGAAACCTTGAACCTTTGTCAGATGAACTATGTCGATGTGGACGATGGCTAGGCGAGAAGTAGACCGAAAATGTTGCAACTTAGAACGAGTGTGTCGTGTGATCTTGTTTTTCTGACAAATTGCACACTCTGAGACCCATCGTTTAACATTCTGCCTAAGTCTGTGACCCCAGAAACGATCTGTAAGAAGTCGGACAGTCGCTTGGCTTCCTGGGTGAGAAATTGAGTGAATTGAATCGAAAACTTTTCTCTGAAGGCTGGTCGGCAGAACTGGCTTGTTGGGCTGCGTACCCGTGAAGTAAACAATTGGTAAGCCTTCCCACAGACGGCATATGAACTTGGTTGGGTGACGGGCTATTGATCTTTGAATGTGAATGTCACCGCGTTGTTCAGTTCGCAGGAGAGTTGGCGTTAGTGCAGGTTCACTGAGTGCCACGGAGTTGACAGTGAATGGTGACGGCGAAGGTGGTTGTAGAGAGACGTCTGGCCTGGACAGGGCATCTGCAATGAAGTTCTGTTTGCCCTTGACGTGAAAGACGTCAAATTGCCATTCGCTTAGACGAGAAAGCTGTCTTTCCACTCTGGCAGGGTACTTGGCGATAGATGAAGTTGCGTTTCGAAGTGCGCTAACTAGTGGTGCATGATCTGTGAAAACAACAAATCTGCTACTGCCAATGATGCTGATAAAATGGCGCACTGCGTCGTGGATGGCGAGAAGTTCTCGGCCGAAAGTGTCGTACCTCGTTTCTACTGGTTGGAGAGTACGCGAGTAGAAACTGATAGGCTTCCGAACTCCGTCGATCTCTTGTTCCAAAGTGGCTCCAATAGCGAATTCAGAAGCATCTGTCGTGAGTAGAAATGGCTTTTCGAAATCTGGATGCGTTAGCATTGTGGCATTTGCTAACGAGTTGATGGCAAGTCGAAGTAATTCCTCGTCTTCGGATGACCAAGCAATGATGGAATTCTTGCTAAGTCCTTTTCGGTTCCGCAGGTGCCTGCACAAAGGATAAAGTTGTTTTGAAAGGCCTGGAAGGAACTTGCGATAATAGTTTAGTACTCCCAGGATTTTCTGCAAATCGCTCAAAGTCCTTGGTGACTTGATATTCTTGATTGAATTCGTCTTTGACGGCAACGGTTGAATACCTTGGGCCGTGATACGATGCCCTAAGAAGTCGACGGATGAAGTTGCAATCTGCGTCTTGTCACAGTTGATCTTGAGTCCGTGGTTGGATAAGCGTGAGAGGACATTTCGTAGATGTTTCGCATGAGATTCTAGATCTGGACTGAATACCATAATGTCATCTAGATATGACATACAATAAGCAGAGTCGTCGCGAAGTATGTTGTCTATGAATCTTTGAAATGTCTGAGTAGCACACTTGAGTCCAAAAGGCATGTAAAGATATTCAAAAAGGCCAAATGGAGTGATGACTGCAGTTTTCTCGATATCCTCTGGTGCTACCGGTATGTGATGGTACGCTTGTCTGAGGTCAATCACTGAGAAGAAATTGCTGCCGTTGAGTTTTTCAAGTAAAGTGTTGATATTTGGAATAGGATATGCATCAGATTTTGTCACTGAATTTAGCTTACGGTAGTCTCCACAGGCTCTGTACGATCCGTTTGATTTTGAGACTAAGTGCAGTGGTGACGCCCATGAACTTTTCGATGGTCTGATGATTCCCTCTTCCAAAAGCCTTGAGAATTCTTCTTGGGCAGCTTTCAGCTTAGCAGGAGCCAGTGGTCGCTTCTTGAGTGCAATAGGTTGTCCTTCTGTGACGATATGATGCATCGTGTTGGAGACTCGTAGCTCTGACTTGTTAAGATCGAAAAGCGATTTGTATTTTCGAAGAGCTGCTGATATCTCTGCTGAATGATGCACTGGGGTTGGCTGAATGACCTGTAACTCCAAACGCTCGGAGGCAAGTGTCCAAAAGCTTTGTTCAAGTCCGGTGGAGGGGTCGATGATCTTTTGATTGGCAAGATCAACAATGAGCCGAAATTTTAGAAGGAAATCAAGGCCTATTATATTATGTGAGACCTTGGCAATGATGAAGTTGTGGGAAAATTCACGTCGTAGACCTATGTTGAGTGTGCGGTATTGGCAGCCATAAGTTGGTATGGGCTCGCCTGTAGCTGTTGCGAGAAGAACGCCTAGCGACATCTCGGCCATTGAATCACCTTTGAGAACTGAGACTGCCGCACCTGTGTCTACGATGAACTCTTCGCCAGTTTTGAAATCAAGAAGGTGCAGAAGTTCGTTGGGCTGTTTGGCCGGGTCATGCAAACAAGTAGGCTGGTGATTGCGACCGGCATTGTCTGTTTGGTTCTCTATGTGAAAAATTCGGCGTGGACGAAAAGAGTCGACAGGGATGTCGGATTGTAGTTGGCTTCTTCCCTGTAGCGCCGTTGATGCCGTTGATGTGCAGAAAGTACGGTCTTCTACTTCCTGCGCCAGACGTTTCCCGATACTGATGCACCCTTGTGCCTGCGGTCTGTTGTCCTCTCCGTCAGCTGTGGAAATTGACACTCATTCGGAAATTCTTCGGAACGACAAAGACAAACTTGGCAAGCATAAAAAACTTCTGGTGGTTATAACACCAGTTCTTTGGAGCATATTTATTAAAGGATTGCGGAGATCTCGATCGCCGCCTACCATTATAATTTGACTTGGAAACGAATTTTGGTCGAGCATTCACTTGATTTATCTCGGATTTGGTAATGGCCAATCCTTCTAGAACTTTGGCCATGTTCGCCACTGTTCTCTCTAAAGAGGAGATTCTATCATCTTGCGGGGGTGAAGAAAAGGATGATGGATTCACTTTGGGTTCCAAAACCCTATATTCTAACTCACATCTCTCAGATAAGTCATCTATAGAGAGAGTGTTGGGGAGCTGTCTGGCAAAGAGTTTTAATGTTTGGGGAAGATTGTTAATAAAAACAACCTTAGCCTCATGGTCAGAAATGTTGGTTTTATACCAACGTTTCCGTAATTCCCTCAGTATTTCTATGGGGCCAAGATTTGGCATATCTAACTGCGCATATTTGTTTATTATCTGCTCAGTTTCCGTGGGTCCAAGCAAGGATTCTACCTCGTTTTGTAGGCCCAAAATGGGATTAGGTAGCTTCCTAATGGCCTCAAGCTTAGGATAAATCCGTCGCTGCAATTCAGAAGGTAGTTTAGCAAAAACCTTCGACAGTTTTTGATGACTGTCATAATCAGGAAACGGGGAGAAAGCGGAGTCTACGCGCATAAAAAATAGCTCACTATCTCCATCCCAAACAGGAACATCAATATCTAAAATTGGACCTGACATTTTAACAATCTTACGGGATCTTAAAAGCATAAATTTATAAGCAATATGAAAATGTATAAATAAACTTTAACGAAACGCTTACCCACAAACAGCTTCCACAGTTGAGTGAGCGCAGAACAAAAAAGTCACTGTTTCCAAAAATCCGAAATTGAGTTTGTCGAGTACGTACGGTGCCGTTTCGTACGTAGGAAAGTTAAACAGAGGCCCCGTTGGCCTTTGATGACAATGTATTATAATTATCCCCACAAATCCACGAATATATACCCAACAGATTTCCCAGAAAACCACGATCAGGGTAAAGAAAACACAAATGTCAATCTATTTATCCCAAATAGATGAAAAAGGAAGTCAATTTTATTTATACCAAAAAAATCAGAACAATAATCAATATCCTGGCGCGGTCGCCAATTTTGTAAACGCCCCGGCTTCAAGTAAATGCCGTACGACGTTACAAACTCGGTTAAGGTGCTCTGAATAGAGATTAGTTACTGATATGGGGGCCCTTAAGAGGGCCTGGTAATGCGTTCTCTTGAAGTCTTCAGAGTTGAAGATGTCCTAGAGCCTTGGGTGGACTCTGGTTGAGTTGTCGCTCCCGTGGTTGAGCTGTAATCGCGTTGTGGATAGTGTCCTGCAGGTCCTGCACTCAATTGGCTCGTCTCTCCGGTATCCCGCAACAAGATGAGTCACGGATGTAGTTAGTTGTTGGTGAAACTATCAAATCACCAGCGTAGGTATTGACAGCCGACAGAACGCACACGCGTGAAGCAGGTAGAATGCAAATGCCACAACTGACTTGCATGGTAAATTACCGTGCTTAAATAGCATGCAATATGTCTACTTGCACACTATTGGTTAAACGTGGTTAAACGGCAATTTCGCTTTTTTCTCATTGGTGCAACGTAAATAAATTTGAATTTAATTTACGCAATATGTCGGCGATTGATTTGTGTCGTTACATTCGTAAATCTGATTCAAACGGAGCTGATAAATAATATCTTATAAGTCTATGTATAAGTCATAAAGGATCTCGCCACTAATTCTATACACTATAAGTGGAAAACGGCGTGCTGATTAAGTTTTTCCGGATAATTCATATGAATTTTATTGTTACTAACTCTGAATTGGTACTAGAAAATTGTCGGGATTCCGACAGAATATAATTTGATTTTATGATCGATCTTAGATTTTAATAGTTGAACTTTAATTGCTTAAGATATCACCAATCGAAGCATTCTGTCATAACACTTTAATTTAATTTCAAATGCCAATGTCAACACTGCTGTACTTAAATTTAATATCAAACTATATATATATATATATATATATATATATATATATATATATATATATATATATATATATATATATATATTCATGTGTAAATGCTTTTTTGGTGTGCTTGAACTTTGATCGCGTGAATCTCAATTAGTGAAGGCGCCATACTACTTAACACTTGAAATACAAATATATTTTAATAGTCTAAATTGAAAAATAATTTGCGTATTTGAGCCTAACTTTATCATAAACCAGGTTTGTGCAACACAGTTGCCATTTTTTAAATTACTTTATAAAATATTAGATATTGAAGTTGAGTTGAGATCCAACGGAACCAAAGTGACCATTTTAAATCGGTTTTGTACTGAAGTTCTTCGTCAATAATCAATGTATTCTAAATATTATGTAAATGAATTAAAAAGTTGCGAAACTAGGTGTTTCAAAAGTACCTGATCCGTGTTAGTCACGCCACAGACCAGGTAATAAAAAATGTACATATCTATTTAAATTAAAAACACATAGACTTGGATGAAATCAATTATATATATATATATATATATATATATATATATATATATATATATATATATATATATATATATATTAATTTATTTATTTATTTACTAGTAATGCCAATGGTAAACTTTCTCTAAATGCGAGAACATCAAAACATTCACAATAAGTTTGAGGCCATAAAAGCCCACCCTTCATGCATATTGATCGTTCGTCGGGTTTCATTGTTTATAGTCAGAGCCCCATACGCTGATGCCACGCAAAGTTGTCAGGCCAGGACTCTATGCGAAGGACAAATAAGACACACACAATCAGCAATAGATATCGCCTTGAAAAATGACACATTGAACATACGGAATCGCGTAGTAATACTTCCTAAAACGAAATGTAGATATTTATGGCTATAAAGTCATAATTTTGCATGAATACAATAGAAGCTATGAAAAAGTAACAATGGCGACCGGATAGAAAATGAGCAGCCGACTTCATAGTCAGTTAAAACGTGTGGAAGAATACTAGGCAATAGTGACAAATTTCATCGTGTTAAACCCATACCATCGTCACTGTTGAACCTTCGTCCGTCAGTTTGACGCTAATCCCTGAGTAGCACCTATGAGGTGGCCAACGGGTTAGTAATTATAATTACCAGTAATTTTGTCCTATTATGCAACTAATTTACGAGCTGATAAATGTGCTTATTTTGAGTTTTTAAAGTTCACCAACATAATAACTCTTTCAAACTGTATTTATCATATCGGAATTAAGAGAAAACAATTGTATGAACAACATGGTATCATTATAATTAAACGAACATTGGTTGCGCGGGTGGTGATAACAACTATTATAATTAAGGTTGCGGTCTTGATATAAACACCTGACCCATTAATTGCTTGCATATGTCAATATAAACTAAGCATTGTATAGTGTAGAAAAGGCAATTCATCCAGTAGACCGGTTTCGTCCTTATTGGGAACTCATCATGCCCTGGTTCGAGTCCTGTCCGCGGCAAATTCTGGCCAGTACATGATGAGTTCCCAATAATGACGAAACCGATCTACTGGATGAATTGCCTTTTCTACACTATACAATTCTTAGTTTATACTGACATATGTAAGCAATTAATGGGTCAGGTGTTTATATCAAGACCACAACCTTGATTATAATAATGGTAACAGTATTTTGCCAACACAATATGAATAAAAATACTTGTTAAAAGTAATTCGATTGATCCCCACTTCCAAGTACGCATCGAATTTGTCCTCTTATTCGTAAGTTGCCGATTCATCCCTTTCGTTCTAAGGCTTCAACATCGTTCGTACTAACCACCGGAAATTAGGTACGAACTAAAATAACCGTACCTCATTTCCAGTGGTTAGTATGACCTGTGTTGAAGCCTTCCGAAGAAAGGGACGAAGCCGCACCCAGCCAATAAGAATACAAACTCGACGCGTACTTGGAAATTGAGATCAATCGGATCTTTTCGAAACTGATAGTGCAAAGCGACAACCCGCGAACGAAAATCGCGGAGATTCAACATTTGAAACTCGCACTGTGCAAATATTCAAGAAATAATGTTAAAAATAAGTTGAAGAAACTCTGGATATATTTTGATTTTTGTAAAAGCATTACTTCTTGTTCATATTATATAAATTCTCTGATAGTTCATAAATTGATTGTCTTCATCAGTTTTATTTTAGATAATTCTGTTAACGAATACTCGTCTTGTGTTCTGAATTGTTTTAACTTCTTTTAATCTATTAATCAAATTAAATGAATAATCTTCTTCGTATAGAACACCCATTGGTCAGATTAATCTTGGCGATCAAATTGAACTGCCAACAACAAGAGGAAAGGATAAAGATAACAACGAAATAGATCAAGGTAAGCTGAAAGATAATGAGAGACAATTTTGTTTTATATTCCCAACATCTTTCTTTTATTTAGACTTAAAGAAGCGACAAAGGATACACATTCAATGTTTAATTATTTAGATTTGTACAATTTCAAATTATTGTTAAAGCACATGTCAAATATTGAGAAACTCGTCGTACAGAGAACGAATTTTTTATATCCTTACGAAATCGAGGAATGTGTTTTAAGAAATGATGACATAGAAACATATAATTTTTAACAGTTCGTTTTCTAAATAGTATACCTTTTTGAAAAGTACAGTTATCAATGTGAAATTTAATTTTTGTGGATAGTATGAAAACAATATACATTTTAAATTCAAACAATTATGTGCCATTAAAGTAAGGGTGCATAATGTAATATTGATGATTAAAAAGAAAGTTATGCTAAATTAATACATCGACACAGCATTTAAATTAATATATGCCATTAAAAGGAATTTATCAATCCTAATACTTTAGACGATTCCTAATTATTTAGGTCATTTTTTTTCAGAAAAACGTGACATAAAGTTAGGCTTAGGATTTTTAATTGGTAGTGCAGTTAAACCTAATTAGGTTGAAATTATTTTTAATCTAATAAAATCCGCCATTTTTAAACTAGATATTACCACTGAACACTTCCCACGCCAGGGACGTTTTCAGTAGTTTTTCGATAGTGTAATCTGTACTCTTAACGCCTTGCACCACTACCTAGCCGCTGATTTGTTATTCGCTGATTTAGTGACGAATCTAGATTCGGTCAAACACGATAAAAGTCAGGCTAGAGAATTCTAAACAACTTCTATCAAATGCAACAAAAGAAACAATTGAGTAAGCCCACCCTCTGCTAGTTACAATTTGAATCACATCCGACAGAATTGTAGTCATCGTAAAAGACTTCTGACATGTTAATTAAAACATAAATTATTAAAAGCTAGCTAAATATCGTTCTTGTACAGAACCAATTCAAATCAAATCGCATCAATAAATTTATAATATTCAAAAGCGAAATATAGGTTTCATTTAATATATTCATCATTAAGTAATTAACCTACATTCCAATTCCAATTAAAATACGTTTTCTGTCATTATATTAATCCTGCCCATCCTTCGTTTTCTTGCCAACGTAACCAATTTCAAAATGTTTATTGTCTTATGTTGGCCAAAATAACATCGGAATTGAAATTGTGTTTTATTTTACTTCATTTATATTTATCTAAACATGGAGTGTCAGTGTAAAAATTGCATACATACATCAAACTTTCTTTCTTATTAAAACATGACGTAAACCTGGCCTGTTTCTTGAATTAGTAAAAAGATTCGAGTCGAAGAGATTATATACCCAAACAAAATCATTTCAAATAAATGTGGATAATGCAATCCCGATCCGTATTCCCAGGTAAGGTCTATATATATTCAGCGATTTTCTTAGTTGGTAAACTAGCGTAGAGCGTCATAGATTCATGTTTGGTCCATTTTTTGCAGTCTATTAATACAATCGTATTTTTTTAAGTCACTATTTCATCTGATGATGAAGGTTACTGTGTGGCGCGGTGCTGTTATTCTATCATTCACCTAAAACAACAAGGACACGATGTTTACCTGATGATCGGGTTGCGATCCGATTTGTTTGCATCCGCTGTCTTCCTGATTTCTCCAGAATTTTCGATCTCCGGATATGGAGGTTTTTTTCAATGGAAAGCACATCACCTACTAAGCTGACAATCGATATGTCAACTTAGTAGGCGATTTGCTTTCCATTGAAAAAGATCTCCATATCCGGAGATACAAAATTCTGGAGAAATCAGGAAGACAGCGGATGCAAACAAATCGGATCACAACCCAATAATCAGGTAAATGATTTATTTCCTGTCGTGCGACATGTTTCTTTTAAATCTTATTTAGGAAACGATGTTGCCGAAGTCGTCTAGCCTTTTAACTTTCTTAGCTCTGTGCATCATCTGAATGGAGATTTAAGCGGCAACGTTTCTGTTTATTGTTTAGGTAAGTGTTGCCAAGTATCGTATCTTCAATCCCTCATGACTAATTAATCTTTCCACGTTAACGTCCTGTCGTATTTAAGAAACAGTGAAGTATGTGCATTTGACAATAAGGTATCGTGAAATATCATAATGATAATGATAGATTTAACAAACCGCTATAGTATAATTTAATCCGTCCCTAATAAATAAGGAATTGTGCAACATACGCTTCTCAATTAATCCTAAACTGCAATCCTTCCACATCGCATTACTGTTAACTTTATTGTGCAAATTATACCAGTCGTTTCCATAGTCATGACCTTGCATTCAGATAGACACATTGACTCAGTTATATTGCGCCCTCAAATCACTTGATTTGAGATGTTATACGTACATTAAAAATTAGTTCCAAAACGGTATTGTTTGCTAAGTTAATAATCTGTCCGCCATAACATGTACTTGTTAAATAGCATGATAGAATGGGAATAAAAGTTCAAGTGACCAGAAATTAGACTATAACATTCATTTGTATATTTGATGCTGTTCACGAAGCAGAAGATCAAATTCATTATCCATAAACATTAACATTTCTCCTCTCCTTTACTCTTAACCTTACCTTTCATTACGCATAGTTTCGTGGCATTGTCTAGAGGTATTTTATTCGCTGGCGCAAATATTTGCCTTTAACTGAGTTACCATTTTATCGCATTGTGATCAAAACAAGATTGCAATGACAGGTAACACTACTATAGACCAACATAGATCTCCAAATTCTGTTTTATTCGTAGTCTCGAGCTTCGTGTCTTCAGTTTGGATTGGGTGACCATGTCCAGGTTTGACGTAAAACCTTCTGCAACGCGCAGTTCATGGTCATTCTTCTTATTACGGCAGACACTCGAAAGTTGTGGATTTGACCGTACTTTCCTTGTGCTGGACAAATGATAGCGCTCGTCGGTCGATAAAATTTTGAATGTTGTACATTTTCAGGTGCTCCGATTATTGGCCTTGATTGATGGGTTCTCACTTTTCTCTTCGTTTTTAAACCTTCCATTAGCTGCTTGTCTGAAAATGACGTTGGAACAAGATTTTCCACTCTTCCCGAATGTTGGCCAAATTTTTGCGAAAATGTGTTCGGCTATTGAGGAAATGCTCTCCACATTGTCAACTGTTTTGTCTAAAAGGCATTTAGATTTTTTGCCCATGTTATTGTCTAGTCCTACCTACATCGCATTATAACAATGTATTGCGTTTTTTTAACTAGACAGTCTTGAACTGTTCGAGTGCAAAGAGCCTATTCTTTCTTGTGGAACTAGCCAGTGTTGTACTTCGTATTACGCAAAATATTATTAATGTTATGACTTTTCGCATTCAAATGATGTTAAACGACTGAATTCTGCGCAGAATTCATCACGCCCTAATAGTCATTAGTTAGTTAGAAATGGATATAAATGTTCAGATGTTCATAATAGAAAAATATTTTGAGAAAATCCCATTAATTTTATTATCTAATGTTATATATGTTGTTGGTTAGTCATTATTTCTGGTGGATCTTGCGCAATATAGATTAAGACTTAAAACTCCAACTAGTTATCAATGATCTGTCGTTATATGACAGACACTATATATATATATATATATATATATATATATATATAGGTAGTTTAAGTTGAGAAATACATCTTATATTGAAGCATAAATTAATTATGAAGCAGGCATACAAACCACAGATTATACTTTCAGTCATTGATTACAAAAAATACATTTATAGTTTAATTAAGTGAAAAATTGCATGCGAATATAAATGAAACTAGGCTATTAGGCCACGTTTTGTTCCATATTTTGGAATTTCCTTAGTAGTACGGATGATTGCCGCCAGTAGCAGTGGAATCAAGAATTGTTTGCTCAAAAACGATAAATCCCATTTTCAGCGCCACGGGACCGACGCAATACCAGTTGTGTTTAACTGGTCCCTATGTCGTGTCCATACACCTGAGCGGCCGTCTCAACGCAATGCTTCAACAGGCCAGCATCAATCTGTTACTATATGATATTAAATAAAAATACTGTGAATTGTTTTAAAATTATTACCTTGCCACAACCTAAACATTGCGCAATATATCAAAGTCTATCAAGTTACTAGGCCACTGTTTCGTCTTATTGCAGATAAGGTGTATGGCTTTGAAATAAAAACATTTTGAGTTAGATTACCATCCGCAGGAGAATTTCGCAATAAGGATAAATCCATAGTGAAGAAGATATATTTGAAAGATATATGCTGAAACTTTGAAGATGTATGCACATTCTCTATATTCTGTGCCGAGGAACATTTTTCTATCAGTCCATCAGGTATGCAAAGCACTGTCACGCAGGTTAAAGCCATCTCTTTCCATCTTGTGCTCTAGACACTTAGCTCAAAGTAAACATTAAAAACCATTTCAGATGGTAGAGCGTAGATTTTTCTTTGCTCCGTTTTAACAATTTTTTTTATTTGAAATCTTTATAGGTTCACGTAAATCGAGCGCGAGGTCGCAGAAGTGAAATGAGACGAAGTGAATTCAAACAGAACGCTATAAGCCACTGCAAACTTAACGTGGTTGCATACGATTAAGCCTAACTGTAAACTTTTGGCTGTTTTTGAATATCCTCTGCAATTTCGTGAACTGTATTTTAAAATTTGAGTGACTTGCTTGAAAACAGATTTAACATTATTATGTCTCTGTGTTAACCTGCGAATATTATGTATCTTCAGATTTATAAAGTGGGTAGTATTCTTCTATCACAGTGAACAGACCACGAGGTCTATTCTGCATTATTCAATTTAAAGATAAATCTCGGAATAAAAACTGACATCTATCATTCTACCACAATGCACATGCATTTGGTGTCGCGCTAAACTGTCTGAATAAACGCATGCTGACGACTAGTGGCTAATTATATACCGTCCCATGGCCGGCGGATCTAATAAAGGCCAGCAAGCTATGTTTTTCGACATTTTTAAATGTGCATTTTATTGCTCGTTCGCAGTTAAATAACTTCACCATTCATATCAATCCATTATTTAGAGAAGAATTAAAATATTATGTACCGACTCAAGGAAATCTCGTAAATGCATGTACATCTTGAGTATATTCGAGAGGTAATTAGTAACAAATGCTCCAAAGCTTCTAAGCAAATTCAAGGGAAAACTTTTACTAGTTAGAATTATTATATTTCTAATAGAAATATACATTGAAATTCTGTGCCAAAATTTGTTGCGACATCGCACATACACAAAGAACGATCATGAAAATGATTTATTTTAAATCATCAACGGTCAAGCCCGACAACGGCACATTTTATTTAATTTATTAAGTGCGATCACGCAGCAGAAATCATTCAGGTCGCCGACACCTAATACAAGTTAAGTCAGCACGAACTCAACAAATCTTTCTTGATCGGTCTGCTATGAAAAAAAGTAGCAGCGCAGAACTGGAACCAGAATTGCCTAAGCAGTCAAAATGATAAATAATCATATAACAGTGAGTTCTACTGCATGTAGAACATTTAGGTCTAAGTGACTTCGTATCTCGTCTTGTCACATGTAGAAATTGTCATTCTAAGTAAAATCCCGTACAAATTTATTTATAATCATTCCTCATTTGAGGATTTGCATTTTCAATTAATGAATTTGATGTCGATAAAGCAGTGAAGCAGCAATACAGTAGGCTGAGCAAATTTTGCTCACCATAAAAATAATGCGTCGATTGAGCTTATTTCCGACATATTTCGCTAACTATTACGTGGCCTCTTTTAATCGATTATTTGTTTGGCATACTGTGATGTGCTTTAAAATGGGCATTATCCAGGTAGCAATAAAATGTAATTTTCCCTTCATTGCAACATTGAGTATGCATGACTTTAAATTAAGCTTGCGAGGTTTAAGTAAGCACCAAACCCATTTTATTTAACCAGTCGCCGAACAACAAAAAATCTAACGCCAGTTGCATGTACTGACTGGTTTCGACCTTACATGGTTATCATGAGAGGACGACGGCAAACTGACTAGCGAGGATCAAACCGCATTGCATATATATGGAAAGAAAAGTTAGATATGCGGCTCTCACCTCTAGAAGTCTCACATAAACTTGACTGGAAATGTCAGCTGCACAATTTCTATGCATTCACAAATATTAACTGTTTGCAGCTGAAGCCACACATATATCAATAGGTGCTACAATCAAACAATCAATGATTTCGCGGCTGGCGGTAGCATAACTTTAAATCAAGTTTGCGAGCTTGAAGTAAGATTTAAAGAATTTTTACAACCACTCGCGCAATTAATGATTGTTTAATTGAGTATGCATTAGATGATCCCAGTTTGTGAACGACGATTGAACTGCTATCCGATGTATATAAAAAAAGAGTAAAGTGTAGAAAAAATCAATTGTCTACATAAGATGGCATATTTCGAACCCCGTTTACCTACTGTAGAGCACGACGTAAGCCTGATGGACGATCATCAAACTTTAATAACGATATAAGGTATATTTTGAAAACGGAGCTGTGTATCTTGTACCTAGTAGGCTTATTTTGTGAATGCATGTCCAATAAATGACAGACTACACTAAAAATCTACAAAATGGTTAGGCTCCTACGACACAAGCTTTAAAATATCGTAGTCTTTTGTTAAAAAATCCATTTATCCATCCATGACGACCACACTTATGAGCGGGACAGCAAAAGGTAATGTGACCGTTTTACAGCACGAAATTCGGTCCCAATAACGCAAGGATGTGAGAACAAACTATTCAACTGCTATATAAAAAAACTTTACGATTTTGCTTCGTAAAATCAATTTTCGATCTTAGGCTGAGCCAAGAAATAGCGTTCAAAAAAGCACAACATTTCATTTTATTAACAGTTAAATACATTTGAGTTAGTTTCCGGCCTTTTAACCGATGAAATTGATCAACTCTGCCAGCATAATTTTACCCCAAATTATTAAAGCTGCAGATATAGAGATAACTGCATTTGTTAAAATTTTAAATTAAAAAAATAACCTATCGATGTTTCGGTAATCTAAACCAGACGTCAACACATAGAATGAAATCAGTGGAATATCGATCGACAGCAAGCGAGTGCAGCAAAAGCGTAGAGACTTGCTAACTTATTTTAGCTTGTTTTATTTCTATGTGCAATAAATTTTAAACTGCATCAGTTGCTTAGTATGCGCAAAAAATTCCAGTAAAATATCAGGTTTCGGTATTAAAATCATTAAACTGCTTAACAGTCCTGTAAACCAAAGTCAAATATTGCACCCTCTGTCGAGCGAAATGAGCTTAATGAATATTATTCCACAAAGTGAAGATGCCTACCTTAGTCAAACAACTAATTAATTTTTATTTCTTTAATCAAGGTTGCGATCTTGATAAAAACACCTGACTCATTATGTACATAAATTTGTCAGTATAAGCTAGATAGTGTATGGTGTAGAAAAGGCAATTCAACCAGTAGCCCGGTTTCGTCTCAATTGGGAGCTCATCACATACTGTCCAGAATTTGCCACAGACAGGGCTCGAACCTGGGTACGTCTGCTTCCGAATCTGATGCTCTAACCACTAAGCCATGCTGCATAAAATATTCTAAACTGAACCAGAAAAAATTAAGCTATAATAAAAAGATCAAAAAGCAATGTGAGTCTGTCGTCAGACTCTAATCTGACCTGAATCGCAAAACTTTTAAAATGTTAGGTCTGTAACATTGAAGCAAGATGAAAATAAAAAGCATTACAGGTTATAATAAACCGTTAAGTTAGGTTAAATTGGCTTGAAAATATTTAAGCAAGCGTAAACACGTGTCGATTTAAACATACATTTTATGTAAAGAGACTAGAATATAATCTCTGTAATTACACGAAAATAATTTATGCCTAACTTCCACTTTTTTGTTAATGTGAATTTGTTTCATGACTTAGTTTTAAGCAGGTGTAACTGAGCAGTTAACGAGGTGCCACGCAAAACTGCCAAAATTCAGATACGCAAAAGTACTAAATGGCGCCGGAATGAAGAAAGGCAGTATTTAGAAATTGTTAGTGACGAGCATCGCTTGATCTTAATAAAACATTTAAAAATATATAATGTGATTAATTATTTTAGTTGTGTTAATTGAATAGCTAGAAGCCAGAAATCCAGAGGAGAAAATATTGAACAACAGTGGCGATGTTAAGTAGGTAGAACAGGAGGATACATTGAACCATTATGTTCTCGCTAGACTTCTAGCAGGTAGGGCTCCGGAGGAGAAAACTTGAAATTGCAGCGTCGATGTTACTCATGTAGAACCGAAGGAGACTTCGTACGAGAATAAGTAATGAGAAATTCAATTGACAAAATTACCTACATATTTCTGGAGACAATACTAAACTTTAATACTTAAGACGAACCAACAGATGACTTTCAGTTGCAAAAGCTGCAGAAAACTACAGAAGTGCCAGTACTAACTCCAGAAGCGAACAAGATACAGTTGAACATAAATCAATCACCGTAGTTAATGTAAAGAACTATAGGCGTGCCGAACAGACACAGTAGCGCTACCTTGCGTAGCAAATATACACTATTTTGGCAATAATTTTCGATAACGACTTGAGAAAAGCGATGGACATAAGGCAAACAAGCATAGATTTGTGCAAGTTATTTATCACACAGACATGGAAAAATATTTTGTAGTAAACAAAAATTCCGAAGAAAGGGTAATCGCTTTTAATTGATACATGCATTACAGGCTATTTGGGCCTCCCCACTAATGAATTTCTGCTAGCAAACTGTCGCTTCATTAAATCTTGATCACCATGGAAACTAGACATAGTCTATTTTTACATTCAAGAAACTTTATGTCGGTCCCCTAAATTCGACTAAATTGTATGTTTATTATAGAGGCACGTTACATAAAATTATTCTTAGATTAAACAAATGGATGGGAAAATAACAAATTCGCTTATACATAGCCAAAGATAAAGCAGTTATTTCTATTATAGCAAATGAATTCTTTCTCATATAATTGCTTATACTTTTACATACACAGAATTAAATACATATTAGTGGCATAATCCAAACCCTTTGCAGATCCCGCGGTGCAAGTAGTGTGCTCTGCACCAAATAGACGCCGGTCGACTCCTGCCTATGACAGTCCTGTTTAAAATCTGCGAGTTACTCATAGATGGTAAAACCATGGCCTAGTCGGTGGATTTTATGTTTGTGTTTATGTAGTATTAAGTTATTCAAAGAAAACTTTTTCTAAACTGAGCAAAAGTACCGTAATTCAACATAACATCATTAATAAATAAAATGTCTGACATATAATTATAGTTTTAGGTTGGTTTCTTTAACCCGTGTTATTAATGACCCAAATTGGGGTCAACGGCAGATCATATCCAATAAGAATAAAAATTATTATTGTGAGCAGTCAAGTTGTGAACGGGTTGGGCCGTAGAGTTCTGAAAGGATTCAATTCCAGAACAAAACAATAATGGGTCCTAATGATGAATAGTTAAATAATTACAAAACCATGATCTAATAGTTAAACAGCCTAAAATTATTTCGCACTTACATTTATCTGTTAAAATAGCACACATACTACTGGCAATAAGCATTCATGCTATTAAACAAATCTGGTGGAATTAAATATCTGTAATAAGAAAAATGGGCGTTATATATTACACCGAATACCACGGCACATTTATTTCGTAGTCTGTGACTATATCCACTGCGTCACCCCTGCCGCTTACTCTCTCTCTCTCTCTATATATATATATATATATATATATATATATATATATATATAAATGAAATCAAGGATGTATATAAAAGAAAGATTGTATAGTGAAAATAAGTTTTCATGAAATAAGCGGTCATTATTAGATTTTTTTATTAAAAGCGTTTTCTTTTCTTAATACATATGCATATATATTCATGCATATTTACTGCCAATGTAGCCTAAAGGCTGCATGAATTATCGAAAGCAATTCACCCAGTAAACTGGGTTCGTCTTTATAAAAAACTCGGCAAGAACAGTAAATAATTTGTCATGAACGAGACTCAAACCAGGGCACATTCACCTCATAGTCAGGAACTTTAATTGCTGCGCTACCCGTTACGCATACTAAACGAAATATTAAGTCACATACCATCCAATGCTTTTGTATTAGAATTTCCTTCAAGTAGAAACTATTTGGAATTACTTAACATCTGATTTTCCAAGAATCCAGCCGCAGTATGTAATTATACAACAGACTCCATTCCACTTGGGGAAGTTATATTGAATTTTAGTTTAACGGAAGGTTTTTTAATATACGTAATTTGTCGGTATAAACTAAACATATCATCAGGTAGCAAAGAATATCCATCCATCAGATCGCTTTCGAAGCATATTTGCTTCGGAGTCTAAGACTACCCGCTGCACTATCCGTGCCGCATGCTACACAAAATTTCAACTTATATTTTTATTATCCTTTCCTTTAGAAGGAACCTATTTGGAGTCCTTTGAGACTTGAATTTCTAAATTCAATAGAACTCCTAGAAGTGGCACAATGTCTGTTGTACAATAGCATACCACGTTTGGATAGCTAGAAACTTTGACCATAAGATATTCCACATAGGTTCAAAATAAAGAAAAAACTAACCGCAAAACATAAGTTGGTGACTTAAAATTGAGAGACATTTGTGTCATGGGATGCGTACTGAAAAGTGTCCCAGATTCCAACGCAAATTCTTTACAGTACGTGTATTGCTCCCAATAAGGACGAAACCAGTTTAAAAGAAGAATTGCCTTTTCTACACTATACAATACTTAGTTTATACTGGTAAATGTACGTGCATAATGTGATAATACATGTCGAATAAAGCCAGAGTGTATGCATCAGATGGAGTAACGGGTGCTTATGGTAAATTCGTCCTATAAAAAAGCCGTTTTGGTAACGGGAAATGGCTCATCATCATCATCATTTCCAGCCACACAAAAGTCAAATGACTAATGTTTCACTGCCATATAACCATAAGGAGTGAAAAAAGTATATAAGTGAATTTAGATAAATTATTATTGAGATTTACGAGAGAGGGAGAGGGGTAGAGAGAGAAGGAAAACCTTGCTACTATGAGTAAATTTATCAGGATAACTCACAGAAATGAGGCACACTAAACCTCTCCACAACACCATTATGGCCAAGTTAGCATTCGGGCAAGGCGACATCAGCAACACAGCTTCCTTGCGGATTTCACCGTATCACGTCATAAACAAACCGAACCTCGCAGCTAACTTTGCCCTACTAAGAAAAGAAAGTTACGAAGATGATTCTACTATACATCTGCAACAAGATCGCCACTGAGCTCGATTCGCTGCCATATCGCTAAGGGTTTCTAACCAAGAACTGTGATGTGCACGAGGACCCCATCCCGGCAGACGAGTGGATCCTATACTACCCAATTTGGATGTAAGTGACTTTAATTGTTTCTGCCATGTCAAAATCTGCCCACCTTGTTTCTTACGCCAATTTGGTGCTGGATGAGAGAACAGAGCTCTATTGGGCAATCGGAATGAGGGCATACGCAAAACGTGACCGAGCCAACGAAGTTGATGGAGCCTTATTTGCTTTTCTAAAGACGAGCACTTATTGTCAGATCCAAAAATACGTCTACGGATGTCAACGTTAGTTATTCGTTGTTGGTAACCAACATGTGCTATACTTCTCAAACAACGATGATCGAATGCCTGTAAGCGTCTCAGATCATCAACTCTAAGAGGCCAAGTTTCACTAGCGTATAGTAAGACTGCGCGTACAGATGCATTGTAAATACGACCTTTAAGGCAAAGTGAAATATTCGCGTTTCTCCATAAATGACGAAGGTTCGAGAAAGCTACTCTAGCTTTCGCGAACCGTATTCTCACCTCGTCGGACATATTGCCTACGTTATTGATAGAGCTCCCAAGATATGTAAACCTGTCGACTATGTCAAGATCTTCATTCTGCAGTCGCAACGTTGGAGTGAGTGGTGGGTTATCCTGTAATAGTATCTTACATTTAGGGGGTGCGAATTTCATACCGAAAGACGGAACAACGTTTGCTAATCTATTTAAGGTGGTCTGGGCAGCATGCTGATTGTCGAATAATAGTACGATATCGTCCGCATAGTCAAGATCGACTAGTTTATCTCCCGGAAGAACTTCAACTCCAGCGTCCTGAATGTGTGAGAGAGTGTTGTTCATAATAGCATCGATTACAAAATTAAACAAAAATGGGGAAAGTGGACAACCTTGACGAACACCATTGCTGGTTGTAAAGTTATGCGTTAATTCGTTGTAAACCTTAACGCGACCAGAAGTATTTGTGTAGAGAGCTCGTATAATATTAACAAATTTAGTGGGCACACCGCTTATCGACAAGATATGGAATAAAACATTGCGATCCACCGAATCAAATGCGCCCTTGAAGTCTAGAAAGACGACTATTGTGGGACGATGATGTAAATGTCTCTGTTCGAGAATTTGCCTTAACGTAAAAATATTATCTATACAACCTCGCGCTGCGCGGAATCCGGCCTGTTCTTCTCTTGTTTGTGATTCACGTGAAGCGCTAAGACGACGTAGGATAATCGAAGCAAATAACCTTGATACGACCGGAGTCAAACTTATACCACGATGGTTATCGCACGAATTACGATTGCCTTTTTTGAAGATGGGAATGATGGTCGACTCATTCCAGTCAAGTGGTACGGTTTCCTCATTCCATATAGTATGAAAAAGTTTGGTCAACGCTCCTGAAATTATATCGCCACCATCCTTAAACAATCCCGGAAGCAGATCATCGGGGCCGGCGGCTTTGCGGCGCTTAAGAGATAGGATTGCATCGCGTACTTCTAACTCGGATGGTTCTTCGGGACTAACATTCCACACTGTTGATGCAGACATGCTTTCGGGAAGCGGAACTGACGCGGGTGGCCAAGAAAATTGATCTCTAAAGTGTTCAGCCCACCTGTCAAGACGACTTATTTTATCGGTTATTAATTCGTTGTTACTATCATTTATAGTTTCGCTAACTTTTAACTTTCTCGGACCTGTTGTGCGTATAAGTTGGAACAAACAGCGATTGTTACCTGACGCGAAAGCTACTTCCATTTCTTCAGCCTTTCTGCTCCAAAAGTTTTCGAGATCACCTTTTAGGCTGCGCTTAAGTTGGCGTCTTATATTGCGACAGGTATTATTATGAGTCGAGCCAGGTGGAATTTGGCGCCTTATTTCGAGTATCTCCATATATTTTACAGAGAGCCAGTGATTATTTCTACGGGGGCCTGCTATGCCACATACAGTAGTACCTGCATTGTGCATAGTGGAACTTATCTTGGACCAAATTATATTCGGATTTTCGCTATTCAGACCAGTTAGATTAGCCTTAAGAATATTTTCAAAGTTTTGTCGGATGGACGGTTGTTCGAGTTTGCCTACATCAATTTTATGTTTATTCTTAATTATTTTCCCGGAAAATTTTAGAGCAAATCTATAACGGATAAGTGCATGGTCCGAGTCGACATAAGTGTTCCAAAAAGAGCGACAATCCTGGATGCAACCACGCCATCTATAGCTAATTGCTACATGATCTATTTGAGTCCACCGTTGTCCGGGTGCTGGAGGACGCCATATAGCACAATGTTTAACACTACGTCTGAAATTTGTACTACTTAAATATAGTCTATGTTTAGCGCAGCTATCCAAAAGCCGCTCACCATTATCATTGCGAGTCGAGCTTAGAGTGTATCTTCCACCTAAATGAAATTCTGTGTTGCTTAAGCGACCAACTTGAGCATTCATGTCACCCATAACCAGGACTATATCCGAACTTCGTGCTTTACTTAGTAAGGAGCTTAATTCGGAGTAAAAAGCGTCCTTGCTTTCTTCTGTGCTGCAATCGGTAGGAGCATATGCAGATACAACGATGATAACGGTTTTTTGCTTTGATTTTAGTAGATGTATTTAAACGTGCCGCACACAATCGACTATTTAAAGGGATCCATTCAATTAAGCAAGCTTCAGCTCGCGCGCTAAGGGCAATACCAACGCCCCATTTACCGGCTTGAGAGGACTCTGTGGAACCAGATGTTCGAAGCCAATAACGCGTAGATAGGGATGGTGCAACTAGTTCTGTAATACACGTAGGATCCTGTATTCTGGTTTCAGATACGCAACATATGT
This sequence comes from Eudiplozoon nipponicum, assembly GCA_029291075.1. NCBI lineage: Eukaryota > Metazoa > Platyhelminthes > Monogenea > Mazocraeidea > Diplozoidae > Eudiplozoon > Eudiplozoon nipponicum. The sequence goes on along the minus strand of JAQBSW010000172.1, from coordinate 179,561 downwards.
CGATTTCTAATTTATCCAACGTACGAGCAAGAGATTCTTGCTGTCCAAGTTGTTTTAATGTTCGCACATTAAATGCGCTTACGTTAAAACCTAACTTATGTTTAATGAATGATCGTCTACAAGAACCATTTTCGATATTTGGCAACCTAGTATTGGGCTCAGTGTTATGATCTTAACCAACCATATTTATAGTATCTAAAAGAGAGTTATTGTAAGATTGAGAAGAGGAAGGGGAAGGAAAGGACGCAGAATCGAATATAGAGTTGGAGTTGCCTGCAGTACTTACTTTACTTTACTGCGGCTGACTCCTTTTGGAGGATAAGCCAGCTCCAAGACATTTCATGGAGTTTCTTGGGAATTTGGTACAAGTGGTGTCCCCTCACTACTCGGCTTTTTGATTGAGGACGCACCTCTAGCCTTTGCACATCCAAGCGCAGTCTGCAAGGCAGCAGTAAGTTGCATGGTTGCCGGTGGCTGTTGAGAGCTCATTCGCCATTCGGAAGTACGGGGTACTGTCTAGGAGTCCATGTAATCCTGTGGCTGTTGAACCCTTTTGTGGCGGGGAACACACGCCGAGTCATGGTGCCGTCGTCGGGCTCATGTAGTACTTTATAGGAGATCCGATTGCCGGTCGGAAATCCACCACGCCCTGGTGACACCACCACCATAGCCCCGTTAGCCCATGTTCGATCGGCCATCGAGACATGTTTGACACCTGCAGTAGCCTGTTTTCGCTTATCCACCCTGCACGGCTCAGCAGATAAGGCGACCCTTTTTATACTGCGCGACGGCCGATGCAGTATGTAATTATTGTAAGTTGTACTTGTCATGGTTATATGTGGACTGTAAAAGAACACTAGGTCGCCCATTCCTAGTGATGGTTTTTATTCTGAGTTTTCCTTCTCCTAGATAGTCTGCCACCCAAAGCTGATGAGCACTATCTGCCCAGATGCCAGTGGCCAGAGTTTCCTTCAGCAACCGAAACTTGCCCCTCACGTCTGGAACGCTTGCTCTCATTCCGTCACTACACATTTAACAAAAGTTTACAGTGCAGTTAGACCAAACTCGAGGCTTCACATGAAACGGGATGATGGCTGTCCCGTTAAGGCCCGGCAAGGTTCATGTTACCAATCCCGGGTCGACTAGCTAATGCACTACTGCAAGTTGCACCGTCCACTTGTCCCAAATTCCTTGTTAAAATATATAGAGTATAGGACGTAAAACCGGCTCCAACTGATGCGTTGCCAGTAAGCAGAAAACGCATGCGTAAATGAGATTATATTTTTCGTTCATGCTGACTTTAGTATGTTCTTCTGGTCCTATTTGGACTAATTTGTTACCAGGTATGTAATAATAAAAAATATTTATATATACACATGAGATTATACGTTCCGTTCATTCTGTTTTTGGTTTATCCATATGGCCATAATTGATGTAATCTGTTACTGAGTGTGCAACGCCTAATACACAAAAAAAATATATACATATAATGTCCATTGCTTTCGAATATAACACAGTACATTTATAATTAGGAAGAAAAAACACATTCATAACAAAGTGGATAATGGCCATTAATTTCGAGAATACTATACTTCATTTTAACTCTTTCATTTATATACATTCTGGGTTTTCATTTGACTATGCGGATGGCAAAAAATTTGGCTCGGTTCAACTTCTATTTCTTGTTTTGGCTGATTAGTAAGTGTGCATACAAGCTTACATTGGGCCACCCTGCTGCAGGCTACACAAAATTTTCAGTTATATGCCAACTCATGTTTTTGGTTAGCCTTTCTTTCACGTGAAGCCTATACGGCATCACTGTAGAACTAAAGCTCTGACTAGCCATCACAAATCTGTCATTAAAGAGCAGAAGCCATGCTGCCTGAGCAAATGTAATTGAAATGAACGCTTATATAATTAAACGACAATTTCTGGGATGTACTTGAAGAGATTACAATAAGAACGAAACCATTGTACTGGATGAATTGCCTTTTCTAAATTATACGAAGCTTAGTTTACACTGCCAAATGTGTATTTAATGGAATTGGTGTTTATATCGAACTCGCAACCTTGATTTACATAAATAATCTATCCAGTGGGCAACGGGTTCCGTCATATTTAGTAGACTTGCAATAGCAGTGAAAGACAGCCGGAAACATTCAAGCAAATTACTTCTGGGCTATTGGCAATCTCCAACAACATACCAATTGCAGTTTTGATGCAATTATAAGTTAAAACAAATTATGTCACGCCTGAAATTTTCTCAAATTGACAAAAACTAGCACCACTTTCGTCGTTTAGATCCAGCAAGTTATACCCGAACTGCCAGTATAAAGCAAACACAATGACAATTGTGGGAAATTATATTCTATTAGACAATTATTTACACTTGAAATGTCATTACAATATAAACATTGCACAGAGCGCTGAAAGGTAATTGCAAAAATGTTAAAAAGTATTTTAAAAATACGAATATACACTTTTCAATACTTGAAACACAACATAAAAATTAATCATAAATTCGGCAATTTACACTAATCAAGGAAAAGTCAGAAAAAAACGATAACACATATTTTTTATGTGAGCCAGATAACGTTAAATCTATGAACTTACTGACTGACCGTTTAAAAAGCGTGTCTAAATTTTGAATGGGCAACAAGCATAATTTCACCAGTTATAGTATTCTTTAAAAGTTAATTATTGACAAACGGCGCGCAATAAAATTTGCACATTTCTAACATTTAGAAATTGGTAGTCAACATTCAGTAATCAATTACGAACCTGACAAACGCAGGATCTTCCACACACACACAACGAATTGACTTTTCTATCATGCGTAGTGATAACTTTTGAAGAGGGGTCTATAAAACCGAAACCGGAAGAATAGCTGAATTGTATTTTCTATCATAAGTTAAGTTGGTTCCACCAGTATATATATAATATATATATATATATATATATATATATATATGAAATAGTGGTACACTACTCCTACATCAATGTTAACATAAGAAATCGGGTTAAACCATGGAGTGTAATGTGACAAAAAGCGCCGTCCACCTGAAACAAGACCATGTAAAAACCAGTAGTTGCAAACCTAGATGTATAAAGGATGTGGAACAAATGACATTACAGATTGAACATTTTTCCAATGAAATGAAAATTGGTCTTAGAATGTTGCCTGCAGTCCTGGGTACTTAAAAAGAGATCGTTATTATAGGAGGCGTAACCATACATTGCATCGGTTCGCTCCGTGATCCAATGCATTTTTCAATGAATAAAAAGAAATGCCTTGTAAGCACAAATCCTGCAAGACCTTCTAGATCGATAAAAATAAGTTAGTCATTTTGATATCTTTAGTATTTCAAAAAACAGACAAGTGCGGTATGCTTAAAATTGTTAAGTGATTTAAATTATTTTGGTAGTAAAAAGTAAATCTTGTTACAAAAATAAGATAATTTTTAAACAAGAAAATGGCCTATTTATTTGGAACAAATAACAAAAGTAATCCATGTAGAAAAAAGTCAATTCATACATAACACTAAACGAATAAGACACACGGCTCATCGTAAGGTTGAAAAAAACACCGGAAAAATAAAAAATCGCCAAAATTTAAGATGTTGGACAAAACATTACGTCAAAATTTTAAGAAATTTAATTAGTTATTACTTTTATTTTAAAAAATCAATTCTTGTTGCAAGTGATGCGGACATGATACAATTAAGATAAGCTACGTTTGATGCTATCTTTAAAATTTCAGGCATTTTAGAACATAAATATTTACGCTCCCTCATAGTCTAGCTATTCTTTACTGAATTTCATAATGCCAGTTAATAAAATAAAAGTTTTGCGCCCATCTCCACAACTGATTTTCCTCGAATTTCTTTTGTCAGTAATACGTCCCAACATTACAAAGCTAACCAGCTAACTTTCGTACGAAGTCAAGTCTGCATCAAAGGCTTCTTGGATCACTCCTTTCAAGACTATACGATTTTAAGCCATTAGTATACATTAACCTGGACAACTGAAATCGTATAAGCCGCATCGCCTATCGACAATCCCATAGCAGCTACTATAATCAAGGTTGCGGACTTGATAAAAACACCTGACCTATTAAATACTTACAATTTGTCAGTATAAATTCATCCAGTAGATTTGTTTCGTCCTTATTGGGAACTCCTCATGTACCGGCCAGAATTTGCCACGGACAGGGCTCGAACCTGACCACGTCTGGTTTGGAATCTAGAGATCTAACCACTGAGCCACCCTGTCGCAAACTACACACAATTTTCAGTCATATACTGACTAATGTAACTCGGTTAGTCTTTTTCTCTTTTAGACGGAGCTCATACGGCATCCATTTAGACCCAAGTTCCAACTAACCATCCAACCATTACTGAACAGACACTACACCAGATGGGGAAGTGGTATTGAAATGAATGTTTATATAACTAAACCGCCCGCGCAATCAATCTTCGTTTAGTTATATAAACCCCATAGCAGGTTAGAAAATTTTAATGTGAGACATTTTGGTCATTGCGTAACAATCTTCATTAAAGTCTTAATAACACAGTAGATAGGAACAGTAAAATCGAAAGTATGAACCCAGTACACTGGAAAGTGTGCAAAAAGCCCTTTCTGCTCGAGTAATGCTTAGCCTATGAATCCTGCATTCTAGTTGACCATCGAATAAATTGTTATTCGTGAATAATTGAAACGAAGGCTGCTCAAACAGTAAAAAAACAAAGGGAAACACATGGTCGCATGCACATATGCACAAACTAAATTATCTTCATCAGCTGCAAAAATAGAATTTAACAACTATCAGCTTCAGAAATTCACAATTCGTTGTCGTTTTCGGTTGCACATAACATACAGAAACAAAATCTGGTTTTCACCTGATTGATATCCTCTTTAGCAGATGTGCTCAGATTGCTTCCGGTAAAGGAGACAACACAGCCGTCGCTAATAAACATCGCTCAAACCAAACAGACTTGTGTGCGCTTTGGAAAGCAATAGTCGATAGAGAAATGCTGAATTCCAAAGCTTCTAGTTGCAACAGTTTATCATTGTAACTGAATAAACAGAGAAATTTTGGCATAAGCTGTAATTGTGCATCTTTGTGTATTTTTATTATAATTATTGTAAAGTATGAACAATTTGTTTAGACACTTATTTTTGTTGCGTAAGGCAGATAAGAAATCTAATTTACAGACGCATATTCTTCTAAGCAGTTGCAACCTACCGACCTATTTTAAAAATGAATAACGCAATTGAATGATAACGCCTAATCGAGCATTTCAACAGGCCATCTCAATCGCGCAAAGTTAATGCATACAAGCGAGTGAATTACAGTTAGTGTATCCAGTGTCCCAACTTCGGACTTATCTGCTGTGGCTTGCTTCCTTTAATACGTGTTGCAAAACTCAGTACATAATGCCACCCGATTGCTCTCGAGGGAAGGCTAATGCAGATCGCAAACCATATTTTATACTCATGATCATTTCTAGATTTAAAAAGATCGCTGAGGCACCAGTTCATGGCGAGGATTCAGAATGTCATAGCATGGACTTATTTTCTCCACCTGACCAATATTAAACACCCTGTCAGTCCAGACATGCCACTAATATATATATATATATATATACTCAACGAGGTACATCAAATAGTCAACCTAGGTGGGATGCAGTCTTCAGTCATGGTATAAGGCTATCAGTCATACCGGTTTAAACATTTCATTTGATGGAATTCAACGTAAACGATTTTACAGTTTAATGCATAGTAGGTTAAATAATTGCGATTTTTGCGCACTGTCGACACTTACGGATGGCCAGACAGCAAGCATGCTGACCCCAGTGCATTCTCTTGGTTGTATGAAGGCTAAACTGTTAAAAAGTTACGTCGTGTTTGAACCATCGTAATATAAACTAACATGTATAAGCACAAGGTTTCGCATAAGACAAAAAGTTAATTTTTAAACGACATTTAACGATCTATAACGTAAACAGTCGAGTAATCCAATCAGGCGGAAAATAGAACAAAAATACAACTTCGCCATAAATAGAATACACAAAAGGAAAATTTAACAAATCCGTGTATCCATATCAGTTCATTCAACCTCTTAAACTCGTGGGCCAATCATGGATTCGACAATATAAAAAATGTGGCGTAATTCGTCTGTTCAAAAGTAAAAACAGTAATTCCAATAGTCCAGCCTGGCATGAACGTTCAACATTTTCAGAAAATCTACGAATTCTTCGCTTTGCATTACCTATAGAATTTTTTTTTCACAAACTGCAGAATTTGTAGCACAATTTCGATTTGTCTGGCGAAAATTCGGCCAGGTTTATAGTGACATTCTGCACGTCACCCTTTTTTAAAAGCAGACGACAGTAACAATATGCCACCTGTAGTAGTATAAAACGCATTTCAAAAATATAACGCAAAATTCGAGATGTAAAGCTAACACTAGAAGCAGGAAACTTTGGCTTGTAAAAATGATAAGAAACAATAACATTTCAAAGACAAAATAGTATCGGAAATTATAATCCTAAATTTTGGGAATGTATTTAGTAAATGAAATTTTCAATTGTCCAAATCAGGCTCTTTTCTACACAACATTTAACGATACAAACAAACATTCAGAGTATATATATATATATATATATATATATATATATATATATATATATATATATATATATAATTGAGACTCGAACAAAAAGGGAAAAAAGCAGCTTCAGTCACATGAAACAGTAAACTAGGCATCTCAACAGGACTACCTAAAGCAGCTGGACGACTGCTGTGCGTTGGATGACGAGACCAGGGATCCAGAAGTAGGGAGGCAACGTTGCAAATCATCGTCCTTTTTGCAGCGCGAGAGTACGTGAATTTTAACTTGGCTTAAAATGAAACCATCAGAAGTGCCAGGACCGTCAGTTTAAACTTTCATGGCATGGACGTCTGTAACCTTTAAGTCCAGTAATGCTATTGATAAAAATGTGAAAACGGCAAGCTAGGGCTCGTCTAGCGTCCGGCTAGTAAAATCAATGTTTTAGAGTAATAATATTAAAAATTAAAACCGTGTTGTGCCAAATTTACATTTAATTGTAGAAAATTACAGTGACAATTAACTCCCGACTAGACGTGAAACAACAAATTGGTCTCGTCATTTCGATAATTATCACAAAATCACTTTTATTTGTTGTAAAAAGAAAAAAACATCAGATTAGAAAAGTATATCCGAAAGACTGAGTGTGGGCTTGTATTCCAGGAAGAAAAGATAAAATCAGTCTCTTCTGTTTATTGCAAAATAGAAGACGAAATTACTTTAAAGACAAGTTATTCAGACGAATAAATCAAAATGTAGTACAGTAGATTGCAGAGGAAATGGAGATAACGAAAGAACCAATGTAGCTTAATGAAAGGTGTTGAACAATTGACACTCGTTACTATACAACCAGGATTTAATAAATTATCGCCGTTTTCCTAGAATTACTGCAAATTTAAGTCACAATTATTGTTAACCTTTAGGTTACATCGTGGTAATCACCGGCGTCAACGGAAACAGAGACTCCTTAGTCACTCGCACTTCATAAGCGTCAAAAAAGCGCTACAACATATAAATAAAGAAAAATTTACACAAAACATTAAATATTACGTTACATTTAGTGTTATATAATTCCAATTTTAACCAAGAAGTTGTTACAGAAAATAAATTAATAGTTATGTAAGGGCTGCAGAAGAACATTAGGTCCCCAATTCTTAGCGTGGGTGGTTTTGATCCACAGCTCACCTTCTCGTAGATGACCTGTCAAGCAAGGCTGACGAGCACCCTCTGTCCGGACGTCATTAATCAGTTTCCCAACCATCCAAAACATGTCCTTTGCGTCTGACAAGCAACCTCACGTTACTTCACAATCTGTTGGACACTAAATGTGAATTCGTTGTAAAACTGAACTCGAAGCCTCACATGCAAAGCAATGATGGCTTTATCACATTAGAATCGGCAGAGTCCATGTTAAAATTACTGGTACGATGGACTAGTTACCATTGGTCGTTAACTCACAAATGTATATAGCAACGGGTTATTAGGCACTTCTATAGAAGCTGCTTACGCATAAACTGCTCGCATGAATACCCAAGAAACTCTAGTGGATGACTGTAACTGCATAAGAGACAGGCAACTAGCTAAAAGGAATCTAACAGTACACATGATCCGGTAAAGAGAAGTTGGATATTCTGCCAAATGGGCATAAGTTGTCTGGAATCAACGGCTAAAAACACAGAAAAATATGTACGAACAAACCAACTACAAATTTAAAATTGTACAGCTAAAATTATCAACTATACAAAATACGATCGCAAATACATAAAACAGGCATACAAATATACATACCAACATTCATACTTATAAATACATACCTACATGCACGCATACATACAAACGTGCACACACATACATACTCTAAAACATCAACGGAGATTAACGATTCCCTCGTAATCGATACTAGAACAGACTTTACCTAGAAGACAGAATTAACCCGGCCTCCTCACTGGATAATTTTCGCACTAGATTCTGACAGTTTTTCGTTTAAGGAAATGTGTTTCATTTTGACATATATCTGCAAAGGATAATTATGGTTCAAACACTCACAAAAATATTTTTATTTAAATCGAGGCTTCAATCTTGATATAAACACGTCACATTAAATGCCTACACAAGTCAGTGTAAAGTAGCATTGTATAAAGTAGAAAAGGCAATTAATTCAGTAGACCGCTTTCGGCCTTATTGAGAGCTTTCCACTTACCGTCCAGAATTTTCCGCGAACAGGGCTCGAACCTGGGCACGTCTGCTTCGGAGTCTGCCGCGCGGTAAATTCTGGACAGTATGTAAAGTGCTCCCAATCAAGAAGAGACTGGTCTACTGGATTAATTGCCTTATATAAATTATACAACATTTAGTTTATGCTGATCAATGTATGTATATAATGTGACTGGCATTTATATCAAGATCGCAACCTTAATTTAAGTAATTGTCATCACCGCCCGCGAAACCAATGCTCATTAAATTATTTGATGGATTAAATTTTGATTAGCCCTTCTAGCTGTTCCCCGCTCGATCTCGCTACTTATTTTAACTCTACACCCGTACCACCGCTACAAACAGACACAATGTCCGTTTTTTAGTGGTAATGTTTTATTGAAAATGCAAGCTGCTATTGCAAGACAATTGATAGCACTCGTAGGTCGATAAAAGCTTGATTCGTTTATATTTCCAAGGACACAGCGTGGTTGTTTCACTGGTCGATGGGTTCGCACTAGTCCCGTCTTTCTTAAGCTTTCAACACTACACTTAGCCGCCCAAAATACTAAGTTTTTGGAGTGAAAATAAATGTAGCAAGATACATTCTGAACAAGGGACCAAAAGATGGTAAGTAGTAGTGTGGAATTAAAAGAATATTGTCAAAAACTGCAGTCGATTCTATAATATATTACAAATTTCTAGTCTAGATACGACTTGGACAACACAACTAAATCATACACAGAATGTAATCGGTGAAACGTGTATCTATTCATTTATTTATTAGACAACTCAAATTAATCATCTACATCACGTTTGCAAGCTAGAGATAAACACCGATCTCATTGTATCTAACCAGTCGCATAACATATAAAAACTACCCTCAGTCACAAATAATGGCGTGTTTCGACCTTCCCTGATCCTCATTAGTGCCAGACGGAAAACTTACTAGCGAAGACAAAACCGCAATTTTTAAATAAGTTACGGAAAATCAGATATGCGATATTATCAGTATCCCTCGATCCTCCATTATTTATTTGACTTAACGCACTTCCAGTTGTGATAAGACTAACTTATGACATTCATAATCGTTATTTCTATTAACTTAAGAGGATAAACAATAGCATGAATACATTTCGAAATCTACCAAATTCGATTCCTCTATATTTTATTTGAACTCCTCATGTTACAAATTATCATCAGCTTCAAGATATCAATTTTCAACCAATATAGATAATATGACATTAAATTAAAGAGAATACCCCAAATAGGTACCCTTCCAATGAACATCTTTCTCAATTTGACACATTTTTAATTAATTTGACTTCCATAAATGGTAATTGATCGCATGATTACTATTTAATCTTTTATTCAAGTTTACTCAGTTGAATAGCTAAGTTTAAGAACATTTACATGCCATTCTCTACATGACCTCCAATAACTGATATGTCTCCTAGAATCGCACACGCAATTTGGATTTTAGGGGGCGACATATCAAAAAGCATTTTATCCTGGAAATTGAATGAAGATGTTTGCTACTAAGTAACGAAAGTTACAAAGATGATTCTACTAGAAATCGGGAATAAGATCACCAATTAGCACGAATTGATGCCATATCGCGCAGTGCTTCTAACCAAGAACTATGATGCGCAAGCGGACTCCACCCTGGCTGACGAGTGAGCCTTATACTACACAATTTTTATGTAGTTAGCTTTAACTGTTTCTTCCATTTAAAATCTGTCCATCTGGTTTCTTACGCCAATTTGACGCCGGTTGAGAGAATAGTGAATACTCTACATGACAATCGAATTGAAGGCATACACAAAATGTGACCGAGAAAACGTAGTTAATGGAACCTTATTTGTTTTTCAAACAAGAAGCGCTTGTTGGTTGATCCAGAAATATGTCAACGAATGTCTGCGTTGGTTATTTATTGTTGGTAACTTACACGTGCTATGCTTCTCAAATAACAATGGTCGAATGCCTGTAAGCGTCTAAAATCAACAACTCTAAGAGGCCAAGTCTCAATAGCATATAATAAAACTGCACGTACAGATGCATTGTAAACACGACCTTTAAGGTAAAGTGAAATACTCGCGTTTATCCATAAATGGCGAAGGCTCGAAAAAGGAACTATAGCTTTCGCGATTTGTATAGTCATCTCGTCAAGCACATTGTCTGTGTTATTGATAGAGCTGCCAAGATATGTTAATCTATCAATTATCACCAGCTCTTCATTCTGCAGTCGAGGAGTTTCAGTGAGTGGTGGGTGATCATGTTAAAATATCTTATATTTAGAAGGTGCAAATTTAATACGGCAAGACGGCACAACATCAGCTAATCTATTCAAGGTGGCCTATGCAGAATCTAGACTGTCGAATAATAGTACGATATGGTCTGCATAGTCAAGATCTACTAACCTACCGCTTGGGAGAACGTCAACATCTGCATCCTGAACGCGCGGAAGAGTTGTTCATAACAGCATCTATTATAAAATTAATCAAAAAGGAAGAAGCCTTGAACAACACCATGGCTGGCAATAAAGTTGGGCGTTAATTCATTGTCGACCTTAACGAGACCAGAAGTGTTTGTGTAGAGAGCGCGTATAATAATTATAAATGTGATGGGCACACCACAATTCGACAGAATATCGAATAGAACATTGCGATCCACAGAGTCAAATGTACCCTTGAAGTCTAGCAAGATAGTTATTGTGGCACGGCGATATACATATCGCTGTTCAATATATTGCCTTAAGGTAAAAATATTATCTATACAACCTCGTCCTGAGCGGAATGTGGCCTGTTCTTCTCTAGTTTGTGATTCACGTGAAGAGCTAAGGCGACGTAGGAAAAATGAAGCAAATAACCTAGACTTGACTGGAATCAAGCTTATACCATGCTGGTTATCACACAAATTATGATTGTCTTTTTCGAAGATAGGGATAATGGTCAACTTATTCCAAGCAAGAGGTACGGTCTCCTCATTCCATATAGTACGAAAAATATTACTCAACTATCTCGAAATTATATCGCCACAATCCTTAAATAAGCCAGAAAGTAAATACTCAGGACATGCGGGTTCGCCATGATTGAGAGATGGGATTGTATTCCGTATTTCTAACTCTGATGGTTCTTTGAGATTAATATTCCACATGGTTGATACAGGCATGCTTTCGGTAATCAGAACTGACGCAGGTGCCCAAGAAAATTGATTTTTGAGTTGTTCAGCCTACCTATCAAGACGACTTATTTTATCGGATATTAGATGGTTGTAACCATCATTTATAGTTTCGCTAACTTTGAATTTTCTCGGAACTGTTGCACGGATAAATTGGAACAAAAAGCGGCTATTACCCGATGCATACACACCTTCTATCCCTTCAGCCTTTCTGGCCAAAAAGGATTCAAGATCCACTTTTAGGCAGCACTTAATTTGACGTCTCAAAATTACAAGAATATTATTATGAGCCGAGCTAGGTGGAATTTAGAGCCTACTTCCGAGTATCTCCAAAGATTTAACAGAGAACCAATTTTTTTCTACTAGAGCCTACAATGCCACATACAGTAGAACCTGCATTGTGCATAGTGGAACTTATCTTCGTCCAAGGAAAATTCGAATTTTCGCCATCAAAACCAGTTAGCTTCGAGTTGTGAATATCTTCATATTTTTTGTTGGAAGGACGGTTGTTTGAGTTTGCTTACATCTATTTGTGTTTTATTCTTATTTATTTTCCCGGAAAAAATATTGCAAATCTATAACGGATAAGTGCATAGTCCGAGTCGAAATAAGTACTCCAAAAAAGAACGGTAAACCTGGATGCAACGGCGACATCTATAACTAATCGCTACATGATCCATTTGAATCTAAGTTTCCGGGGGCTGGAGGACGCCATGTGGCGCAACGTCTTACACTACGTCTGAAGTTTGTGCTATCCAAAAGCCGTTCGCCATTATCATTGCACGTCGAGCTTGAAGTGTATCTTCCACCTAAATAAAATTCTGCTTAACTTAAGCGCACCACTTGAGCATTCATGTAACCCATAACCAAGACTTTATCTGAACTTTTTGCTCTATTTAGTTAAGGGCCTAGTTCGAGGTAAAAAACGTCCTTGCATTCGTCTATGCTGCAATCGGTAGGAGCATATGCTGATACAACAAAGAGGCAACGTTGACTAAGGTTTTCTTGCATTGATCTTAGTAGATGTATTTAAACGTGCCACACAAAGTCGGCTATTTACAGAGATCCATCCAGTTAAACAAGCTTCAGCTCGTGTACAAAAGCCAATACTGACGCCCCATTTACCGGCTTGAGAGAACTCTGTGGAACCACTATACAAAGCCAATAACGCGTAGATAGGGATGGTGCAACCAGTTCTGTAATGCACGTATTCTGGTTTCAGATACGCAACATATGTCGATTTCTAATTTATCCAACGTACGTACAAGAGATTCTTGTTGTCCAAGTTGTTTTAATGTTCGCACATTAAATGCACCTACGTTAAAACCTAACCTCGGTTTAATGAATAATCGTCTACTAGAACCATTTTCCATATATATGGCAACCCGATATTGGGCTCAGTGTTATGATCTACATCAACCATATTCATAGTATCTAAAATAGCGTAGTTGTTGAATTGAGAAGAAGAAAGGGAAGGAAAGGAGGCAGATTCGGAGATAAAGTTACGTGCAGTAGCCAGGTTTCGCTTAGCCACCCTTCGCGGCTCAGCAGATAAGGCGAACCTTTTTATACTGTACGAGGGTCGATGCAGTTGGTAATCATTGTAAGATGTATGTGTCAGTCAGGCGAAAAAATCCTGAGGTCTTCTTTTAATTTTTTTCAGAGAGGAATTGCACTGTTTACTGGTTATTTCTCGATCCGAATAGACTCGTTTATACCACAAGTAAGCAGTTATCGCTCATTCTCATTAAATGGTATTTATTTGTATGAATAGTTATAGTTGCACTAATATTATCTACAAAGGTCTACAGACGCCCAAATTTTCCAATTATCTATTATGTACAATCCTGAAATTGCAATGTACCCGTAACGTGCGTTATCGCTAAAATACTTTCTCCATTTAAAATTACATTCAACTGATTACTTCACGGTTATAAACGCACATGCAAAATGTCGTATGTTCATATGCTGAATTGTCAGTGTTCTTTATGAGATCACTGCAGTTTTACTTAGGTGAGCTTACACATGCAAGTAACTATATGAATCTCAATGCACAACATTGAAAGACACATGAAACACACATAAAAGAAGCATACTTATGACATGAAAAATCACTGGCTGTTAAGCGATCTGCCGATAAGTATAAATGAAGCTGTTTAAACGCAAGATAACGCTTGACATAATAATTGTCCACTTTCTTGTTTTAGTAAGCTTAATGTTGGCGCCCGGAAGACGCCACGGAATGCTTGTTGCCAAAATATCGACAGTGGACAAAAGCCTTGTTTATTAAAACACGGATCTGGTAAATATTGCTTTCGCAGCATATCAAAAAGATATTAATATGGACTAGCTCACAAGACTTTAGATCAATGTTTCACGCTTATTCGATAAGAGCGGAAGACAAGTTTCATCTCAAAATGCGGCTTTAGTTGCGAAAAGAATGAGTTTTAAGACTCTGACGCAAACTTGTTAAAATTCTAGCCTCGGCTACTGCATATCTGGCAAGTACTTGATGAATGTATAATTAGGACAAAACCGATCAACTTGATTTGTTGCATTTAGCATATTATGCAATGCCTGGTTTACACTGACTATATATATATATATATATATATATGTGTGTGTGTGTGTTGTGTGTGTTAAAAAAGAACCGCAATCCATGCAATAGCATTTAATAATAAATATTATTTCTACCAGTATATGTTTAATAAATGTTACTCCATGGATTACGGTTCTTATTTTTCTCATTCTTTAAAAAATGAATTTATAACAAATACTTTTGTGGTGGAGAACTAATATATATGCAAGTATGTATAAGGTGTTGCGCACCTAGTAATAAATTAGTTCAATTGTGACCAGAAGGATAAACCGATGACGCCATGACCGGAACATATAATCCCGAGTAAATTCGTGCTAATTGGCAACTCATCAGTAGGAGCTGGTATTACGCCCTTTACCCACTATATATTTTCCCATATTCTAAACCAAAATAAATAGTGGTTAAAGGACGTAATACCGGCTCCTACTGATGAGTCGCCAGTAAACACGAAAATGAATGTGCATGAAATTATACTTTCCGTTCATGCTGTCTTTGGTTTATCCTTCTGGTCATATTTAAACTAATTTGCTATTAGGTGCGCAACATCTAATACACAAATGGTGAATTTACCAACAATCGTTTTTTTATATATATATATATATATATATATATATATATATATATATATATATATATATATATAGATTCGAAAATACGACAGTATTTGATTGGTTATTTTGTCGGTAAAAACTAAATGTAGCGGAAGAATGCATAAGAGATTCAACTAAAAGACCGGTTTCGTCCTCGTAGAGCGATCATCTGTATTAGTTAGAATAACCTCGGCCGGGTGTCGAGCATGGGAGCTTGTAGTCTATAGACATGAAACTCATCACCTACGCCACCGAAGCGGCGCATTTCACGCAATTTTCGGTTTTATGCAAACTTACGCTTATTGGTCAGTCCTTCATCACTGTTCTAGCCAATACTTAGAACTAATTAGTTGGAAATATAAACACAATAACAAATACTCACAAACAATTGTGCGTTAATAATGATGAACTTAGTAACTGGTGTGGTCAATTAGGTAAGCAGGATATACTGGTCGGCGTAAAAAGATATAATCCCATTCGCAAATGCCGTCTAAGCCAAATGGCTTGACCAATTATGCAGTTGTTGTAGACTGTATACGGAAATCTACCAACTAGAGAACATTAGGCCTAACATTATTGCGCTAATAAGAGATGAATTTTTTCAAACTGACAAAAATGTCCAACCTAGTCCTAAATGAAATAAAATTTTAAAATGTTACTCAATGTCTTAGGCAAATATTCGTGTAAGGTAAGTTCGTTCGAAACAAATTGATGCCTATACTACATTCGTGTAAAAATGAATTAGGTACTCCCAAAAATACCACCGTATTTCAGGACAATACGAATAACTACATCAGACCTAACTTAAAGCTAACACTATACTTCCACTATACTTGCGATAGCAAATATCTGTTTCGGTACAAATGAAATGACACTGTCAGATGCATACATTCTAAATATCCGTAAAGCCTGCGATAGTTAACACGTTCTTCTATTTTTCTAGTGGCGGATTCACGACGAAGTTTATGCCAGTTTTATGAGCGTCTTGGATTGCTCCCCTTCAGCACGAAGTTCGTCAAACACCGAGATTTTCGCTGCAGAGAGTATTTGAAACAGATGACATTTTAACTGTAAAGTTTCCTGTAAATATTGTCCGAGCAGTACTGTTTTTTATTAAATTACTCGGCGAAGCTGAATCCAGCAAAACAAATATTCCGATTTTGTGAAAGAAACGGATGTGCTTTTACACTTACCAGCCAAGAGACGTAAGTAGAATAAAATATTTGTAAATCTAGAAAACAGAGGGTCCAGTGAAGAGCCCTGGTGACTTCTGCCTTATTGGCATTGCCATAGTCTCGAATAAAATTAGATTCTTTTCGACAAATTCCATACTTTATTTTGCCTACCTAAATGCGCTAAGTGCGACTCATACTCTGTAATTTAGCTCACATTTTCATGGCACGCACCGGCTGAAACTGACTAAACAGCTCAGTCACTTACGTGTTCATTTAAGCAAATTTGCGCACGTCCAAGCATAACAACAGGTGGGCAAAATGAAAACAGACGATTCAACAAGGGCATGGGCAGCAGTCGAAGTCTAAGCTCAGCGCATCAGTGATTGTAGGAAATTCTGTATAACATAGTTCAAAAAGAGAAGGAAAAAGGAAAAACAGGTGTAAAAGGAGAAAATCTAAAACTAACAAACCACAGAACAGATAAACATACACAAAATTAACACTGGTATACACATTCGTATAGATTTTTCATTCAATAATCCCACATTCCTTGAACAAATATATAGTGGATATGGAGCGTAGTACCCGCTTCTACTAATGAGCAGCCAGTAAGCACGAAGCGCGTGTACATGAGACAGTATACTTAGTTCATGAAGACTTTGGGCTATCCTTCTGGTTCTAGTTGAACTAATTTGTTATTGGGTGCGCAAAATCAAATATCTAATAGTTCTTCGCAACAAACGGTATATAAATTTGTGTTATATCGGTATAATCTTAACATTACATAAGACAGAATATGAAGTTCATCAGCAAGACCTGTTTCGATCCACAAGCGGAAAAATTGCGAACGTTACTGAGAAGTGACCAATAATGATGAAACCGATTTTATATTTTACGCTATGCTTACATTTTACCAAAAAAATATACATCATAAAGTCCTGTCGTGATACTTTCATTCGCTACCACTTCCCAGTGTCATTACTGCCCTTATTTATCATGATTCATTCCTCACTATTTGCGAAATTGGATGATCGTCTAGAAGATTAAGCAAAATCTGTACAGATCTACAGGCCACCAAGTTTCACAAACATATGGATGAAAAAGTACTTTATGACACATCAATAGAGCTAGCAAAAATAATCAATTCGGAAACAACAACAGAGTGTATATTTTAATAGTTCTAGTAGAGATTGCAAACGAGTTCTCGAGTTTCGACTTCGGAAGACAATCCGGGGCTTACTTAAGCATTTCCGTCACAGCTTTCCAGACGCTGTTTAGTACGATGCCGGCTGTAGTTACATGTGGTTCAACAGAAGCATCGGCAACTCTGAAAGCTAACAGCAAATTTGTTACAGTTTCAGCGTACGGATATGGACAGCTGTAAGGAGCTGCACTTTAATTGGATTCTTGCATCCCGTAGACTGTGGTCAGATCAGTATTGTGAACCAAGAGGGCACCCGTAAAACGCTCTGGCTTCCTAGACAGAAGGTGACCATCTAGCATTAACCAAAAAGTGGCCGATCCGAGTACATACCTTCTACATGGTTTACATGACTACGCCGAGTGATAAGATTTAGCCTGTGGTACCAGAATATCTAGTTCACCACATCTAAGCCAATGCTACGGTTCGAAGTTAACTCCGTCGGTTTTAACTACCTTACAATTATTCAACGATATTATATTTCAATATTTGCTATTTATAATTGTGCCAGTGTGGATTTGAATATATCTTTTTCATCGTTTCTCGATCACAGTTTAATATACACAGTATACACATGTAAAGAGGTTTTCCTTATGGTCCGAAGTTTCGTCATCAACGGTCTTAATGAACGAATAAGAAAAGAAGCATAAAACGGCGGCTGCCATAAAAACAAACGCCACTAGAATCGCAAATGTAGTATTGCCGTCTAATTGGTCTATTTTCGGTTTGAAGGTAAGATAGATCTTTCCCACTACATAAAGATCATTCCATATTTAACAACTAAACTTGTCAAGTTTAGATGGTTTTCATGGTTACATGACAGTGAAGCATCAGTATTTCATTCAGTCGTAATTTTTATATGATGATGCTGTTGATGATGATGATGAGGATGATAAAGATGAAGATGATGATGATGACTATGATGATGATGATAATAAGAGATCATAAGCTATTGATCTACTCTGGATGAGAAAGCAGTCAAGCCATGGAGAATTGTTATAAATTGAATATGAATGTGCGGTCATTCAGCCGTCGAAACGCGTCAGTGCGTTGCAGCTGGCGGTAGTTTTGTTATGTTGTTCGTAGACTGGTTAAATACAATGGGGTTGGTGTTTACTTCAAGCCCGCAAACTTGATTTAAAGCATCCAGCCGTATAAGTCGATTTCGATACTTCATCGTTCTTATATAACGCAATAGGACGTTCTAAGTGAGAATCGCTGAGCAACACAGAAGCATTACATTTTATCAATTGAACAACTATTTCTACGCTTTCTCAGTTTCCTCATATAAACCCAGATCAATAGAAGCGATTGCCTACTGACTCTCCTCAAAAGCATAAATGTTTATTCTCCAGAATAATTAGATTTAAAATGACAAAAAATATACCTTCGGCTTTTCGACTGCACCTGCGCTTTGATCATTCTGCTGCGTTTTGGTGGCGCTTCGATTCAAAGAATGATGCTTCGCCGATTCGAGTCTACTAATAGTGCCGTTGCCATGAGCTAGCCCCATCGACACAGAACCATTTAACTCGACGACATTCGGTGGTAAAGTTGAAGAGCGAAGCACTTCAACCTCATCTGTCAAATTGGCCATATGCTGGGCCATTTCAGTAAGCTGAAGAGCAGCAGATTCCTGAGACTTATCGGCATACTCCTGCAAACTTGTCACCACAGACTGAACACGTGACAATTCAGTGCAAATTTCGTTATTTTTACGGCGCTGGTACGCACTTCTTGCGGCTAAACACCGCATCTACATTTGCCAAAACAGTAAAGGGTATAAAAAATGAAGTACCTGTTGAAGCAAGATAAGTGTGTAAACAACAATTGTTAGACGAAGTTCCCAACCTTGTACGCATTATAAAAATGAGAAAATTGAAAAGTATCACCACTAGCACAATGCAAACGCTTCTATGGAATTCAATGACAATCAAGTGGCCCCAATAAATAAGCAAATGAAAACAGCTGAGATTTTAAAGCTAATAGGATGTTGTTTTCCAAAACAAAAACTCCGTTCTTGTAGAAAGGTGGTCAACATCATAGAAAGTAAAAAGATATGTAATGGGTTACAGTTCTAACACTTCGCAGACTCTAGAATAAAACACGTTTGAATAGATGCAAGCCTAGATTTATCGTACAGAAGGCTGTGCCAATAAAGCTCAATAAACCAACATCGACCATGGAACTCTAAGGATCAACCAGAGTAGCTGAGAGTCAACTACACACATAAAGCGAACAATCGAAATAATCTGATCATTCTCTTGAGCAATAGCTAATAGGTACGGGTTGCAGCAGCACCGACTAACGAAGCTGGCTGAAGCATTCCAGGTATAATGCTAGTTGCCTTCGAAAACTGAAATAAGCTACCAGCAACTGGTATTCTTGCACTCATCAATCCACTAACTATTGAACAGTTTAGGCTTTATTTAAAACCCAACTTGAGCTTTTCAATGAAATAGTTCTTATCACAAATCCTGGAAGCAGTACATATTCAGCCGGCTCATGGATACACTGACTGTCAGGTAAGAGATTTCGATGGCTTCTAATTGGAATAGAATGTGTTTAGATTAACCAATTCATCATCATCATCATCATCATCATCATCATCATGCCCACTTCTATTGGATACATTACCTTATCGTTCGTGTAATGGTTAATGTACATTTATGACTTGTTTAATTTTGCTGGTAACAATTTCGCGCTGTTAATTTCTCGAATCATACAGGGCAATTAGGAGAGGTCAAACTAACAGTCTCAAACTCCTCCAAGGAATGGGCGACCAAGTGTTCAACCTTAACTTATGAATGTCATGGTTATGCAGCAGTAAATCATCAGCATATTATGCTGTTTAGTAGTAGTGAATTATTCATTCTCTGACAGATAGCCAGAACTTTTCATAACTTTATGTTAAGAATCGTGATAATCATATCTATTTGTGCATTATATCTATATATATATATATATATATATATATATATTTGGACATTTTCAGACTATACCAAACAGTTCCATAGAAACCAACTTGCAAAAAGAAACGTTAAAACATTTATCAGACATAAGTGAAAATTAGCAGTAACCAAATATACCAATAAAAAAACAACAGTGGAAGTAGGTAATTTCATGTTGAGAATCGTGATAATCATATCTATTTGTGCATTATATATATATATATATATATATATATATTATGGACATATTTTCAGACTACCAAACAACTATATGAATCAACTTGCTAAAAGAAACGTTTAACCTAAAACATTTATCAGTCATAAGTGAAAATTAGAAATTGCCCAGTATACCATTAAAAAACAACAGTGGCAGTAGGTAATTTCATACCTTGATGTTAAGAATCGTGATAATCAGATCTATTTGTGCATTATATATATATATATATATATATATATATATATATATATATGTAATACATTTTCAGACTATACCAAACATCTTCATATGAACCAATCTGCTAAAAGAAACGTTAAACCTAAAACATTTATCAGCCATAAGTGGAAATTAGCAGTTAACTAGAATACCACTAAAAAACAACATATCTTTTTTTATACTTTACTGCGGCTAACTCCTTTTGGAGGATAAGCCGGCTCCATTGATATTTCATGGAGTTTCTTGGGAATTTGGTACATATCTATTTATCAAGTATGTATAAGTTTTGCAAACCTAGTAACAAATTAGTTCAGTTGTGACCAGAAGGATAAACCAAAGGCAGCATGAACGGTAAGTATAATCTCATGCACATTCGTTTCGTGCTTACTGGCGACTCATCAGTAGGAGCCGGTATTACGCTCTTTAACCACTATATATTTGGTCAAAGAATGTGGAATAATAGGACGGTACAATCTCCTAGACGAATGTGTAAACCTGCAATAGTGAAGCTAACATAATCTAAAGTCAACGAAAATGCGATTGCTTTAATAGTGCAGGTTTACGCTTTCGTCTAGGAGATTGTACCGTTCTTTATCCCCGTACACCACCCCAATATATAGTGGTTATAGGGCGTAATACCGGCTCCACTGATGAGTCGCCAGTAAGCACGAAACGAATGTGCATGAGATTATACTTTCCGTTCATGCTGCCTTTGGTTTATCCTTCTGGTCACAACTGAACTAATTTGTTACTAGGTTCGCAAAACCTAATACATACTTGCATATATATTAGTTCTTCGCAACAAACAGCATTTAACTGTAATATCTATTTATCGTTGCAATTTTCACTATTGTTTAAAATATAAAAACAAAACAAATTAAATTATATTGGACTGGAATAAAGACATAATTGACAGGCATTCAAAAATAGCCAGTTTCGCAAAATACGACACACCCATCAATTACGGACGTAATTACAATGAAAGCGATGACACACCAAATGACATTACGCAAAAGGAGTGGTCTAAATTGCGCAAACCAAAGACTGACATAACGAAGAGGGGATTGGTTACGACAAATGTACAGTGGGATTGGATGAACGAATATACTAACGAATCCAGAATAATGGCTGCAGATACTGGTAGAAATAAGATTTATTAATAAATGTTATTCCATGGAGTACGTTGTTTTGTTCTTTATATATAGTATATATATATATATATATATATATATATATGACGTTTTCGTACTAATAAAATAGTTTCGTCGGCGACTTTCCTCCACACCTTTCGTAAACGGCATCATCCACTATGATAGGAAATGACATGCGCATTTAACACAAATACAAACGAAACCAAAACTAATGATTGTCATCATTGTAGACAGGATCTTAAACCTGGTGTGATGATTTGTGCACCTTACGGACTCAATTGGCGCTTGAATGTTTATGAAATGTCTCATTTAAGTCAGATCAAGGACAAAGGATCATACTAACACAATCCTAAAACCTGATAGGAATGAGCAACCTATTTTTCTATTACATCACACGCATAATTAAGAATAAGGAATCAAAGATAATTTATAGAGTAAATGGTGATAGCCGAGAACGCCGCTTATTATGGGGAATATACACTTGGATCACACGCTCTTCGTTCGTATATTTACGCTCACTTTCGCCTGAAAGATAATTAAGAATAAGCATAAATAAATGATAGCACACCCAAAAAGCCTTAAGTGTAACAGAATTATGAACATTTGCATATACTGAAATTAGCCTCTCTTAGTTTTAATTTCTAGCATGCTATGGTCGTAGCTTATAGCCGCTTAACAACGTAAGGGGACCTTCGCGTGTGGTTCAATAGTTTTTAGTAGAACGAAAAATAGGTTTTCGGACAAATCTGTTAAGCGTCCTGAAATACTAAACCAAATTCCTGTTGGTTCGTCTTTAATTACCCTCAAATAGCAATCAGACGCGAAGTTTATTTTTTGCTGAAAGCCGATCTTGACTCGTTCTAGACAGCATTGACTGAAAATATGAAATACACGTCCGCATCAAGTAACAATCAATGTTTATTCTAACTTATTTGAGCAACAAGTCTGCGAGAATTAAAGTCAGACAAAAAAAATTAGCAACGACTATAACAAAATAAAAGTTTTACAACAAGAATAACGGCACTGAATAAGAAATGCATTCATACACATTTTAATTTAGTCTCATTGCGCTTTCTTGCTGTCTGATAAAATTTTAACCACATAAAGTTGAGAAAGTTTTATTTATTCTGTTTAAATTGCCGCAAGAACACATGACTTCTATGAAATTAACTCGATATTAAAACAATGGAACAAGTAACTGAATGAACTTATCTAAAGATAATTAGGAGAAACTATTCCAACACATATTTACAGAGATTAGGACATATCAGTTGCACAAAACTTTACAGAAAGTAGTGAACACCCAAATGAAAAATGAAAATTAGTTTTAATAAAATAATTATTTAACGCATTTTTTGGAAAATTAACTTAAATAATCAACTACATAGAAGGAAAGTTAAAACTTATTAACCTAAGCAATCGAATAACAACAGCGATAATGGTTTATCTCATGTAAATTCAGTAATAAAAACGCGCACTTTGTCTGTCAGTATATGCCTACTAGGAATGGCTGATTTTATGTTATTTCACAAATGACACTTAATTTGGAATATTTTTCATAGATATGCTGTATTGAAGCATCACTTCTAAATGCTGATTTTACTGCCTTTAATGATATTGATGATAATGAGCATCCTATGTTAGAGGATCGATCAGATTATTAGGCAATAGAGCATACAAATGCAATATAATCGCCAGTTTTACTCGTCATGGCAACTGAATTTCTAAGGTTGCAAAAAATTCAATGAACCTGCACATAGAGCTTACACAAAAATATCTGAATTAACACATATTAGCAACCAATAAAACGAAACGATAGGCGGTTTAAGAAACCAAAATAGAAAAATAAATAATTCGCCATCATTATTTGGATGGTTCTACTCCTTATAAAACAGATAGTCTTAATGACAGCATTGTAAAAATAAAAAAGCATGAAGCTGTCAGTCGTCACATTTAAGTGTTAAATACTGCCTATTGCAAAGAGCTACTAAATATGCAATTGAGTATTAGGTGTTACGTCCCTAGTAGAAAATTAGTTCAAATATGACCAGAAGGGTAAACCAAAGGCAGCAGGAACAGAAAGTATAATCGCGTGCACATTCGTTTCGTGCTTACTGGTGACTCATCAGTAGGAGCCGGTACTGCGCCCTTTATACATTATATATTTGCATGATGGAACGTGGGAAAATTGAACGGTACCATCTCCAAACATATTTTCCACTAGATTTGAAGAAAATTTCGCACATTCAAGTGTCTCTTGTTTATTAAGTAAAAGATGCATTGCACGCTCTTATGCTATTCCAGCCATTGTCTGCAGGTCTCACAATATTTGTAAATCGCATTCTCTAACAGTAGCCCAGCTAACTTTAGTGGTATTAAGTAACAGAACCTGATGATGACGATAAAGATTATGATTATGATGGCAAGGATGATCAGGATGATGATTATAATGACAAGCATGATGATGACGATGCTAAGGATGATAATGACTACAACAATGAAAATGTTTATGATGATGATGCTATATGAGAGAGCAGTCAACAAGAACTAGTAGGGGCCTTAAGGTTTACTTCTGATTGATGCTTAACTTAACATGAAGGCTTTGGATTGAGCAGTAAAAGAAATAAAAGAATGCAAAATTCCATAGTGAGTTGCAGTTTCCAAAGGTGCCTGGGGAAGTTTTAGAAGGCCTAAAGATCTCTACAGAAGCCGGTCCATTCGGCGGCACTAGACATAGCAAATAAACGAATTCATTGAAGATTAATAGCAGTGAGTTAATCAGCCCAATCTTAGGCTTCTTACCAATCAAGCAACAATGACCGTCTAAAGGTATTTAGCTAAACACCAAACTGAATGGGTGCTTCGTACGCGCAGATTAGGGTACTCAAGAGTTCGTCTTTCTTTACGCTAGCAGAACAGCATTGTCATTACATCCAAACTCAGCAATCCGATCACTCATCATCTCCGCTGCTAGGAGTGCTACGAAGACTACAGCCAATACTGAATTGCCATGAAAGAAGAACGATGAGGAGGAAATGACACCTACTCATGAAACGCCGAAAACAGACCAATGAGTCAGCAGAAAAGCTGCAAGTAATCACAGTTTCGGTTTGGACGACACAATTAATCAAATTTGGCTATAACATCCTGCGCGCCACCGGGTCCGAAGCAGTCGAGTGGCCTTGAAAACAAACAACAGCACATCAGTGTTGGAATGTCGATACCTCGGCACGTCTAATATGTCCAACGCCTAAAGCCCAAATTTGACTGGTGTAGGATAAAACTTCATGAACAGAAGCTCTGGAAACACGACCTTTAGGCAGAATGAGATACTCGATATTTAGCGATTCTCCAATTCACCTCCTCGTCAGTAATTATTGAATTATTGCACGAACGTTTAAATTACTTCTCAATTTTCATTTTGAAGCCACCGAGTTGCAGTAAGTGAAGAGTGATCCTGTATTAGTAGTAGCTTATATTTGGAGAATAAAAGTTTTATGCCGAAATACGAAAGTACGACTAGTAATCTATCCAAGGTAAATTGAGACGATAGTCGGTTGTTGAATAATAGTAAAATATCATCGGCATAATGAATTTAGACTAATCTACCACCCGAAAGAACTTCGACGCCTGCACCCTGAACAAATCAAGCTTAACTTTAACAGCATCATCTAATACATAATTAAACAATATTGATAAAATAAATAACTATGCCAAAAGATATATATGTAGGAAAATGGTTAAATAATTCACTTTAGATCCTGGCGTGACCAGAAAAGTTGAGTAGCGAGCTCTTAAAAAAGTTACAAATTTAGCAAGCAAATCATGTAGTGGCAGAATATCTCCTAAATGCATTGCATCCTAAAAATTTAAAAGGAAGGCAGTTACAGGACAGCGATATACACGTGAATGTTCAATCAATTCCAATGGAGTAATGATCAGTAACAAGTCTTTTATTTTTCAATATGTCACTAACGCAATATACTAAGACGGTTAAAAATAGTCGGCGCGAATAATCTACATACCACTGAAATCAATTTTATATCACGATAGCTATCGCATAAATTACGAAAAAAAGAATTGACGGTCGACTCGCTACTAGCAAAAGTATAGTCACTAGTTAAAAAAGTACGAAATAAATCAGCCAACGCCATACAAAACGTGAGCAATATGTTTAAATAAGGCCTGGCGCAGATCATCGGATCATGTAGATTGTACTATTTAAGGATTAACAGTTTATTTCCTATCCAAAGATAAGAGGGTGGGTGACGATCAGCGTCAAAGATTTTTATATTAAATAAATTCGCCGATCGGCACAGAAGCAGATGGCCAAGAGAATTTTCCTTGAAGAGCTCAGCCCATCGAGTAAGACCGTACAATTAACTAGTCATGAAGTAATTGTTGAAATGATTTTTCGTTTAGCTGACTGTTAATTTTCTCGGATCCGCAGCGTAAATAATGCACAATACTTTATTGTACGAAGTTATAAAAGTTTCTTACATTTCAAGGGGAATAACCATCGATATCTAAAAACTGTGCATCCCAAATGTTTATTTTTAAAGACTGATCTGCACAATAGGTCATCAGTATGTGCAAAAAAAATATAGGCGAAATGCATATACCTATAACTTAATATATTGTGTATATAATGCAAAAATGTGCCAAATAATAATCAAAAAAATTTCAGCGGATAACGAAATGCGTACGAAATCCCTACAAACATCACATGATATAAACGTTAAATCAATTGTAGGCCCTGAACAGTCCCAATTTTATGGAAGCTCGTTAGATTGACCCCCATTGTCGAAAAAAATGCTCAAACATTAATTATATTATACTTTATACATTTCTCATCTTAAATAGTTGATCTACTGTTTCTTCATTTAAAAATAAAACAAAAAGAACAAAAATAATATATTTACTTCGTCCCAGTAGAGCGATGCCTTGGCCGCAAATAGATGAGCCGTGGCAACATTGTCTGCTAGGCGTTTCTGAGCGCTTCTTAATGCAAATTTCAATATAAGAGGGTCATCTTCTAGTGATTGGGTGGTAACCGCAGCGTGTCCATTACTGGTTGCCATATTTGAACAAGTTCCACCTGTAGAAATTAGAGAACAATTTTCTGCAGACTGAACTGAAGTTTGTAACTTGTCATCACAAGGTGTCTCAGTTTTTAAAAGGTTACCTACGAAATTATTTCCCGAAATTGACACATCGCCTCTCTCGCTATTTATGTCTGAGTTACAATTGTTGGTATCGAGCCGTTCCAAAATAGAATCCATGTTGAACAAATTAGACAGAAGTTCTACATTGCTAGCACACCCATTATGTTGCAAAGTGGAACGTTGGTCAACAACAGAAGTATGTAACGCAGAATCAGCTGAATTTTGAAACCTGCAAATGGATTCCGCTTCAGATGTCAGAGACTTAATAGAATAAAATATTACAATTTAATTACAAATTAAACAGTTAATAAGCCTTAAAAGAAACATGTTGCGCGACAAGGAATAGATTATTTACCTGATTTTCGGATTGCGTACCAGTGGATTCAAACATTTCGGTACGCAATCCGAAAATCAGGTAAGTTAATAAACCATTGTTATTTCTGTTGAGAATATACATTAGTTATGATAAAATAAATGATAAAATCATTAGAAATTTTCAACAAATTTAAAATGCTTTTTCGAAATAAAATAAAATAAAAGTACAAACAGACACATAAATTTGTAAAGAAAAACAAACAAGCATGCACACATATATACGCATAAAAAATATATAAATACGTATATAAATTCATATGCACATACATAGATGTCCAAATACGTAAATAAACACAACACAATCGCACACAAATAAACACACACACACACATATATATATATATATATACAAACCTACAAAACACTTACACAAGTATTAATGCACACATGGAAGCATACATGCATACAACCACAAAAACAGATCATCAGCAGCAGCATCATCATCATCATCATCATCATTATCATGCATATCAATACAAAAGCAATTAGCAACTAATGCTTCACTGACATGTAACCATAACAATAAAAAACAATCAAATTTGTTAATGACGTTAAAAATAATAACTTAAGCACACAAACCATTAGAGATTTACGATGGGGAGCTTCTAGTTACAATATATCTACTATATATGTCTACCCCAAAAACAGAGAGACGTGAGGCAAACTAAACCTCTAAACAACACCATTACGACAAAATCAGCTTTAAGTTAAGGTGATAAGGTTTTCACTATCTCACGTCATAAATACAACCAAACCTCGCAGCTAAATTTTCCCAACTAAGAAAATAAAGTTACAAGGATGACTCTACTAGAAATCTGCAACAAGATCGCCACTGAGCTCCACTCGTTGCCATAACGCGCAGGGTTTCCAACCGAGAACTATGATGTGTCAGCGGACACCAACCTGACAGACTAGTGGATCCCATACTGTCCAATTGGGATATTATCGATAATTTCTGCCATGTCCAACTCTGCCCACCTTGTTTCTTACGCCAATCTGGTGCTGGATCAGAGAACAGAGCGCTACAGGGCAATCGAATTGAGAGCATACGCAAAACATGACCAGACCAACGATGTTGATGGAGCCTTATTTGATTTTATAACAAAGAGCACTTGTTGGCAGAGTAAAACATACGTCTACGGATGTCAAAGTTGGTCATTCGTTGTTGGTAACTAACGTGTGCTATGCTTCTCAAACAACGATGGTCGAACGTCTGTTAGCATCTAAAATCATCAATCCTAAGGAGCAAAATCTCATTAGCATTTAATAATAATATAAATACGACCGTTAAAACAAAGTAAAATACTCACGTTTTTCCATAAATGAAGAAGGTTTGAGAAAGCTGCTCTAGCTCATCTCGTCAGGCTTATTGATTGAGTTATTGATAGAGCTGCCAAGGAATTTAAACCTACCATTTTCGTTTTGTCTTCAATCGGGCTGAGTTTCGATTCGTCCCAATGGAAATGCGGTTCTATCACATATTTGTATGATAGATAGAACCACATTTCCATTGGGACGAATACAAACTCAGCCCGATCGAAGGAAAAACAAAAATGGAAATTGTGATCAATCGGATCTTTGTGAAACTGTCAGTGCAAAGCTAAATTACGCGTACGCAAAACGCTGCATTGGAAAATACATACATACATGCATACATACATAAAAACTTACAAACATACATACATACATACATACATACATACATACATACATCCATACATACATACATACATACATACATACATACATACATACATACACACATACATACATACATACATACATACACACAAACATACATATATATATAAATGGTTATCCAGATCTTCCACGCGGTGTGCTGCAGAAGAGTCTATTCAAATATGGTATAATTAATCAGGCCTGTCCACAGAATTCTATTTTCCTCTGGACATGCAAATGTTTCTTGGTTAGAGAGGGAATGATGCGTTGTGATCGTAAATAGTAGTAACCACTCCTCCTTCGGTTCCTACTATCAAATGGAGTTACTTCGACGGCCTGGCGAGCAGGATGTGAAATTATCCTTCACAAACAGTGCCCCAATCAACACAACGGACGTTCCATGGCAAAAATATTGATGAAACATAAAAAGTAGTCATATTAAACTTGTCAGTGCGTAAATTTCATTCTTGATTAGTGCCTCCTGGCGCTCAGTTCACAATGATCTCAACCAAACAAAGTGAATGCAATGATTTAAATAGCCGGATCTATGGTGAATCATCTTCCTTGTCTCCGCAACATACAAGTTGACCGACAGTACGCTTGACTATATGATCTTGGATTTCATGCTAATTGAGATAAACAAAGTACTTGACATAATTGTCCAGAAAAGCTAATACGCCTGGAAAATTCGTCAGAAGTCGATCAATCAAGAGCCAGCAGACACCCTAGGTAACCTAAATCCTTGTTAGCAGGGCACTGTTTATCGTTAATTAAGGCTCTAGGTAAAAGTTGGTCACAAAACCGTTTTCTATACGTGTGGTTTCACGCCGCACCTGACGAGCACTTTTTGAGAGCGACGAATTGTTCTCGAGAGTCCATCTTCCTTCAATACCAATAAAATAGCAATGACAGTGTATGTAAGGTTAGCACGCGCCCACCAGTGCCGATCAATATAATCAAAAAGGTGGTAGCAATTACATATTTTTGCAGAATGACGGAGCAATTCGATGAAGGTTCAGAGACTACAATTCGAGTCAATCTAATTCGTTTGACCAGTAAACTATCGCTAAGGAATGCTCGACCTGACATATTGTGCAATACAGAAAACAAAGCGGATAAGTAGTATAACATAGTAACGATGGTGAGCCACTTATACCAGGGGTACAACTCGAGATTACGGTAGAGTGCACGAATTTGGTTTACGTTTTAAATTAACGGACGATACTCTGTTCGAGCTGACCTTTCTCGAATTTGTCTAAGGATGCAATCGATAACCTCTTGACGCATTTTTTAGTATCATTGATTTTGTATATAATAATAAATGACACATATTCACTCATTCGGGACGGATTCTTCTCTAAACATTATGCCAATGAGTTTGTGCAAAACGTTTTGAATATCTATTTCACAGAACCTGACAGATTTAGAAGGCAGCCCATCGATTATGGTAGATTTTCAGGCTCATCAGAGATCGCAAGTCTCTGCAGCTTCATAAAAATTTCGTCTCGATGTCTATCACGTACCGATTCCGAGGAGTCACTCCATTGCTAATTACGCCATTTACAATATGCGGCGGATTGCAGAGGTTTTGGAAGATTATGAACTGCTGATACGTCGGATCTGAATGTGTAATTGAAACAAGTTATTACGCTGCTAAGCCGTTTCCAACTCGTGATCAACATTAAGCAAGTATTGTTTTCATTCGCCGAGTGAGTGGCAGTGAACTTCCTGCAAGGCTTATGCACCAGGATACGATCACTAAGTTTCGCAGTAGATGTTATTTTCGAAAAATCTTTGGTGTTTCTATAGATAGTAACCAAATTATCAGGATTACAAAATAGTTAAAAATAAATTATATATATCTATAATATCAATAACAGAATATTATAATTAAATGGACATTGGTTGCGCGGGCTGTGATATAAATTACTTCAATTAAGGGTTGCGATCTTGATATAGGCACCCAGATTCGAGCCATGTCCACGAGCTGTACATGAGGAGTTCCTAAAAAGGACTAAACTGGTTTAATGGATGAATTTCCTTCTTTACACTATGAAATGCTTAGTTTATACTGACAAATGTATGTACATAACGGGTCAGGTGCTTATTTTTAGATCGCAACTTTGATTTAATTATGTTATAAATTAATACTTTACCATTATGCTATACCATGTGCATGTACAATTATGGTGAATTGATTTAATTAGGCGTGTTTGATTACGATTCGGAATATGTCATACTTTATGCTGTTCACATTAACTCTTACCCGAATATGCTTTAAATTACCGGACATGGATGCTGATCGTAAGCCAGCTTCCATTAGGCGTCGCTTAATCTCCAGTTGACACCGTAGAGTAACAGATGCAAGCTCCGTCTCCAACTGAGTAATCCGCTTTTCCAAAAGTTTTCGTTGAGTGTCGGCCAGCAAATGACAATCGGCTTCGTATCCTGTCGCTACTTGGTGTTGTCGAAGGTAGTTAAAGCTGTAAAGCTGTTTTGAGTTTTTTTAATGTTGTGAAGGAACATTTGTTTAGATTGCATATTCATTGTTGCCCAATGCATGAAAATGTAACAGAAATTTCCAGTAAAAGCATTAGAAAATCGGAACGAAAAGCAGGATTTGTTAGGCAGTAGTATTTCAAACTTCTTATGAGAACTGTGTTATGAACAGTGCAATTAGCAATTAAGCTATTTATTGCTTAAAATTATGGTGTAGAAATAGCTCAAATGCTAACAAGTTTAGGAATTACACAGAGAAAGAAAGCTAGTCGTGTTAATGTTCAAAATACGGACAAATCTTCTCCTATCACGATTTTATTTAGAAAAAACTTAATAACCATAGTATTTTTTCATTAAATGCCATACCGAAATCTTCTGTGTCTCAAAATCGAATAACACTATACTGCATACCTAGCCCAAAAGTTTTTAAACTATTTTTCAGAAAATGATTTTAAATTCAGGTTTAAATTCGACAGTTACATAACGATTGAGACCTGTTGTTATATTGTAATGACAATTTTAAAATAGAAGTCAACATTTCCATCCAATTAAATGATTTAAAATAATGACAAAAAGTTATGAATCTGGATTCATCAAAATTACTTGATCTGTGTTTTGACTAGCACAGGCTGGATTCTGATTGATACAGATTATAACAACAAAATGATTCCCAAGCACCAGAATACCATGCAATATAAGTCTAAACGTGACTGGGTTCGAGCCCTGTATGCAGCAAATGCTGGCCAGTATATGATGAGTTCCCAATTAGGACGAAACCAGTCCGGTGAATTTCCTTTACTACACTATACAATTCTTAGTTTATACTGACAAATGTATGTACCTAATGGGGCAAGTTATCTTATCAAGTTCGCAAACTTGATTATAGTAAATGTAGCATTGCCGATTAATGCCCGCTATTTAAGAAACGATTAGTGTAGCTGAAACTAATAAGGTGATAAATCCTTTTAGAATACAATTTAATGACAATCAGTACGAACTGCTTGATCGCAGTTTAAACAGGTATACTCAGATTGAGAAATCATCTAAAATGAGACAACTACGGAGGCCATAACAGCGGCACAATACCTCTCAGATAAGGATAAGGCTAAAGTTGAATTAGACATAGCCACAATTGTGTTAACATTCGAAGATGAGAATTAGAAAACAGATTATGAAATCAGAAGTCTCATCAAAGAGTTAATAACACCAATGGAATGTTTTATAGTAGAAAAGGGGGTACGACGGCTCTGATGAGTCTGTCAGATGAAAATGATAAGATGTATGAACAACCAGATAATATAGAGTTATACACTAAAATAGATAAGGAAACTACTAATAAGTTACAAGAAGTGAAATTAGTAATCAGTAGTACGATTGATGATGATAAATTGGTGACACTCATACAAAGCGGCATAGTCGCGCTCCGAATGTACGGTGTAGGCCATCCATTAAATATTATTGTTAACGGCCAGCAACCAACAACCAGCAACGTAAAAAATGTCCAGGTTTCTATGTCACAGAATGAGAGACACCTCGTACTTCTTATATCACAAATTGATGAATTCAAACCATTTGGTTCAGATTGTTGATATATACGAATAAACCAAAAACCATAGGTTGGCATCCGTAGATGTGGTACCAATGCAGACCAATATACAAATACCAAAAACACTGGGATGTTTTCGGTGTTTTAATTTCATTATCGGTTAGGATTAGAGTGAAGTAAAACACATTATAATGATAAAATACAAATGCATGGTATCTACTTACTTTATATTTGGAAAGGGATTTTATAAGCAAACTAGAGGTGTCCCAATGAGACAACCACTGCCTGTTCCAATTAAAAATGCATTACATGGAGAAAAAGCTTATAGGAAAGACAACTCTAGAGCCCAGATTTATGTAAGCTTCTTGCAAGACATATTATTTGTTTGAAATCATGGAGAGAAAATAGCTGATTGTTTCTCTTGACTTCGTCATACTGAGCGGCAAAGTTGAGGCAGTCGATCTAGCCACATTTGGTTAACTGTACAGATAGTGGAAGTTAAACTGCATAGATGTGCCAGCTATAGGATGATTGAGTAACTTCTGGTGATTGAATTAAGTTGATAACTAAAGATATCCTTCTTGATTTAAAATTAAATCATCCGTATAGGATGAAAATCGATGATAATTAGAAGCCTGAGACTATCAGGCATAAAATCTATGGAGATTTAATTTGATAGTTGGCGAAAACTATTCAGCTCTAATGATTACCATCTTTAGCAAATAGAAGCAATGATATTGAATGTCATAAGTAAATTTAATCATAGTTGGAAGCGTGTGAAGTCAACCAGAACAAAGGAAAATCGCAGTCATCGTAAGACTGGACTCGAAATTAAGCAGGAAGATAAATTCGTTGTCACCAAAATATTATATAAGGATCATTTTAAAACGATCGCTTCTAAACTAAAGGACAATAGTGAAATGTTAGACAAATGAGGATTTGAGGAAATTCTATGTGACTTTAACCTCATGTAGGTGTGAAACCACGCACCCGTTTACGGCAAGAAGAGGGACACATAGAACTAAATGAAAAATGAACATGCTAATAGATTAGATATGTCAAGTCATATTGAATATAAGCAATTATACGTGATCACAATAGGTCGAAAAGATTGGTTAGAGAATATATTGAAACTCAATCGATTCTTTTACATTCTCAAGGGTACAGCTTGGTTTTAGTCTAAATTGACGGATTTTCACTGGACCTGTCGCTCTGAATCCGTATACAGTTAGTTTTGCTGAAATTGTATTTGAATCAGGTTTTATCAAATACTTCCCAAAACTGTTTCCAATCTCATCTTCGGGATTGACATCATACTGACAGTAAAAACAAGATGTGGCAAATGAGATATCCTCAATCAAGACAGATCTGTTTATATTTTACTTCCTAAAGTATTTTTACGTATGCCACAATATCATGTCTTAACAACTATTTCTTCTAAACTCACATGTAAACACGAAAATCCCCACACCCACACACACAACAGCCTATACACACAAATATGCGAACTATAATCTAAATTGAGATATTAAAAATAAAAGTAAGCGACCAAACACATGTATTGATATACCAGCCTATCCGCGATGTCTCGATTTTTAAAATTACTTTTCCGGATGCGTAAAAGGATAAATAGAAAAGTAAGTTTATACAGGATATAAGGATAAATGAATGTGTATTTGACTGATAAACCAGTCGATATTGTAGGCCTCATATTCGGTATTCTCCATACATTAAAGTAGTAACATATTATTTCAACATATTTACTAACCTCACTCTCTCTATAACCTGTTGCACACAGGATGAGATTATGTAGACCGGGACTTGAGGATTACGGCAATATAATGAAAAGGAAAATTTTTTGATCCATTTACACATCTGGAAAAGTAATTTGAAAAATTGAGGCATCACAGATAGGCGTGTATGCTAATCCATTTGGTTTGCTTATATTTATTCTATATATGTCAATTTATATTGTAGAACATATGTGTTTATAGTTTAAGTACTGTTTGTTGCGGAGAACAAATATATATGCAACTATGTATTGAGTGTTGCGAACCTAGTAACAAATTAGTTAAGTTGTGACCAGTAGGATAAGTCAAAGACAGCATGAACGGAAAGTATAATTGAGCGACTTCATTTAGATTCAGATTACGCCCTTTAACCACTATATATTTTGGTGAGGAATGTGGGATAATAGGGCGCTACCCTATTAACCGTCCTATTATCCCACATTACTCACCCAAATATATAGAGGTTAAAGGGCGTAATACCGGCTCCAACTGATGAGTCGCCAGTAAGCACGAAACGAATGTGAATGAGATGATGATTTGTTGCGCAATAGCAGGCGTGTATTCACCATTTGATTTAAAACAGATGTTTA
Source organism: Eudiplozoon nipponicum (assembly GCA_029291075.1). Lineage (NCBI taxonomy): Eukaryota > Metazoa > Platyhelminthes > Monogenea > Mazocraeidea > Diplozoidae > Eudiplozoon > Eudiplozoon nipponicum. Next base: position 143,833 of record JAQBSW010000172.1, on the reverse strand, counting down.
AAATACAATGCTTTCTCATTCGAGTAATTAACCGTCTGGTCAATCGGCCTACGTAAGTTGATCGACAACTTGCGCATGTATATTTGTAAATAAATGCAAATGTGTTACCCTAAATAACACTCGTAGTTTAGCTGCATTAAATGTGCGTGTTAATGCTGCACCTCTAGGGATTAACAAAAACACAAAAAGGTTGTCCTATGAGGCCAATTTTATCAATGATCAATTCTCCGTTTCAAACACTAGCTAAATAGTGAGTTCGTATACTTGAACCATTACGTAAACTACTAGGTAATTATTCGGTTGCCGATTCGTTTGAGTTTGTAAACAAAATACAAGACAAATGTTAGGAAGAAGACGGTATCTTTTGATGCTTCATCTTTGTTTACAAATGTTCCAATTGATGAAACCATTGACATTATACCAATGCCGCGTTTTGCGTACGCGGGTAATAGCTGTAAGATATCGATTGACACCTTCATTTTGTTTTATCTTGATTGATGTTGTCAATTGATAGTCAATTTCGCATGACATCGTTCCATAGCAGATGTGCAAGTAACCTCGTTCCAAAACCATTCTATTTATATATAATTGACTCAACACTATTTTTATTATATATTATATTATATTATATATAAATAGAATGGTTTTGGAACGAGGTTGCTATTGTGAACATTGTACTGTGTTGCCTGAGGATGGTGCTGGAAAGTAGGCACCGAAACGTCGCCAGTAAACAAAGATGTGATAGAACCACATTTCCAGTTGAACAAAGAAGAAGTCAACCCGATCAAAGACAAAACAAAATTGGAAAGTGTGATCAATCGGATCTTTGTGTAGCTGCCCGTGTACAGCTATTACCCGCGTACGCAAAACGCGGCAATGGAATGATTGAATCGTACAAACCGCAACAAAATTTCAAATAATACATTGACATTATAGTCAAAGCGGTAGAACACGACATATTACCATCGCCCGTGCCAAGTCACATTCTATGCACGCTTATCTTATTATTCACGAAAGACGTACGGTTTTGTTTTAATGGAAGCATCTATAAACATACTGATGGTGTGGCAATGGGGAGCCCCTTATCTCCAGTGTTGGCTGAGATTTTTCTAGGGCATCTAGAGAACACACCATTAAGGAGTGACATAAGGAAATGTGCTCAATATATACGGTAAGTAGATATTTTCCTTGTCCTAAAGAACAATTCGCAATCACGAACACTGCTTCAAAGTTTCAACAAAGCATATAAGAATATCGGTTTCAGAGCACGAGAAAGATGATCGTCTGCCTTTCTTAGATGAACTATTAAAGAAACTGATGGTAAATTAAATAGAACAATTTACCATAAACCAATATGGTCTTTACAGTATTTACATTACAGCAGTTTTGTGCCTTTTCAATATAAATTATTAACAGTTCGTGGCTGCTTTTCAAGAATTGACAGGTTTGTTAGTCAAAATTCAAAAGAAAACCAATATAATAAAGCAGTTAACGATTTAATGTCTAATTGCTATACGAGAAAATTAATTGAATCAATAATTTAAAGGCGAATTAAACTGAAACATACGTATTACGGACCAGAAAAAAGACAGTCCACCTGAGCATCTTAATTAAAGGGGATGCAGTTTCTCGAATTGCAGCTAATGCAGCTAAACTACGCGTGATATTTAGGGTAACACACTTGCCGTTACCAGCAATCACAGAGAAACAGCCTTTATTGTCGTCATCAAATATTATTTACCATTGTAAATGCGCAAGTTGTCGATCAACTTACGTAGGACGATCGACTAGACGGTTAATTACTCGAATGAGAGAACATCGTAACTTAAAAGCCCGTTTTAAATCAAATGGTGAATACGCGTCTGTTATTACGCAACACATCATCGAAACATCGCACATATGTTCTCCAGACGTAGCATTCAAAGTAATTACTAAATGCAAAAATAAAATGGAGCTAGCCAAATACGAAGCTTTATGGATAAACAAATTGCAGCCGGATTTATGCAAGCAGAAGAAGCATATTCAGGCATTGAGCATGAACTGGAGGTGACTTATTTCACACTCTCTCCATGTTTACATATTTTTATCATGTTTTTCCTTTCAAGTTATATATAAAGATATGTTCATTAGTAGATACTTGAGGAGATAATGAGAAAGAAGCGTTTCTTGTATCTGATAAAATTTCTTTTTGTTTTTGCACATGTGAAGGGTACTATGAATATTATTAAGGCTCGCATTTCAAAAGAAAAAAAAATATTAATAGATCTGTCTTAAATGACGATATCACATTTGCTACGATTTGTCCTTTTGTAAGTATGGTAATAACTCTGAAGATGGGACTAGAAATGAAGCCCCGAAATTTTAGAAAAAAATCAGAAAAACTTTATTCAAATTCAGTTTTAGAAGAAAATTATTTTGAACGGCTTCTTGTGTGTTTACTCTATCAGGATTTTGCGACTAGCATATTCGCATTGTTCTGCCACTTCCGAACGAGTGATGTTACTCATATATAACTCATTTAGTAAGGTAAGAGTGAAGCAATTGGTCAGCGGTATGTGAAGAAGAATTGATGTTAATCACTTTAATTTTCTTTTATATGAATTAACACGTACATGCAATTACATGTAACCGAATACTTTAATGTAATGTAAACACATATATGGCAACTCTTATCTAGTGAAAGTTCAGCATTATTAATGATATCATCGTAATTTCGCTTGGATGATCGTATATGTGTAGGTAATTATAACTTACTGAATTCTCTACAGTTATAGACAAACGCATATATACACACACAAATAAATGGCGCACATGTATATAGTAAAAAATAATTATTGTCGAGACCTATCAATATGTATAAATAAAGTTGGTTAAACAAAATTTAAAATTTTCCTTAATACTTGACAAATTTTGTCTGATCCCACTAGCTTGCCTTTGACAAAGGCTTCCGCGTTGTGGACAAAGCATATTGAACTACCACAAACTGCTCTATCATCCTATAGCCGACCCGTCCTCAGTCTATCATCTATACTGCAGGCATATTCCCGTCTGCCTAATCAGGTTAGAACGACTGCCCCAGCCAGAATGACAGCGAAAGACTCTGTTACAGCTTTTGTTAATAGGATTCAGACTCCCATTGTATAAAAAGTGTCGATTTATATAGCCACGTCGAATACTGCTGCGCAAATTAAATCAATAAAAGGCGCGTAAAAACAAATATAAACTTGACATTTAAACCCAAAGTTCTACGAAACTGTCTCTTCCTCTGCGTCACTCGAATTGACATAATAATAAAGGAATCACTCTTAAAATAGTACGGACACAATATACCTATAATAAAAAAGTTCACAGGAAACCCAGTAAACGGTTTATATCTACTATAACGTGATCGATCAAAATATATAACAAGCCTACATTAACGTAATAACTCAAAGAAAATTATAACAGAAAATTTTATATATGAAGCCAATCAATGAGAAAGCAAAATATGCATATAGCAAAAGCTAAATAAACGAACAACTAAACAATGGGTGTTTAAATAATGCTGATAAAATATTCTAAAAGCATGACTCGTGTACAATGTCTTCCACATTTTAGTAATTGTTATCACCACCCGCGCAACCAATGTTCGTTTAATTATATAAATGTGCATTTCAATACCACTTCCCCATGTAGTGTGGTGTCTGTTCAGTAATGACAGATTGGGATGGTTAGTTGGAACTTTGGATCTAAATGGATGCTATATGAAGTCCACCTAAAGTAAAGGCTAACCAAGAAACATAAGTTTGTATAAAACTTAAAATTGTGTGTAGTGTAGTGTGGGGCAGGGTGGCTCAGTGGTTAGAGCACCAGACTCCGAAGCAGACGTGCCCAAGTTCGAGCCCAGTCCACGGAAAATATTGGACAATTCGTGATAATTTCTTAATAAGGACGAAACCGGTCCACTGGATGAATTGCCTTCTCCACACTATACAATACTTAGTTTATAAAGACAAATGTATGTACATAATGTGTCAGGTGTGTGTATCAAGATATCAACCTTGATTAGAGGCAGTTGTTATCACCGCCCGCGCAACCAAGGTTCGATTAAGCATACAAACTGTTCGTCTTTGCTTTCAATTTATGACTTGATAAAAAAAAGACGCAGCACCACGCCGTTGGTAAGTAATTGGTTCTGCAGCGGATGAGGCCAGTAATTCTTCCGCTCAAAATGATTATGACTTCGAGGAAAAATTAAACACCATCATGATGATTTGTATTATTGTTTTGCACGCGTAGGCGAAACTAACAGCCGTGCGCTAAGTAGTGATACGATAAAATGTCATGAGTAGAAACCAGCAGCACATTCATAATAGATGCTACATGCTCGGCAAATGACGGTCGATGCGGATGGCTAATCAAGAGGTGAGCCGTGGTTTAGTTCTATCTGTACAATACAGCGAACCAGCCCTCTCTGCTGATGAGGAGGAGGTCGTGGTAGTGCATCTAAACAAAGTAACGACCTGTAAAAGTTGGTGTCTAGTATTCTCGTTGCCTAACTGACAAACTGGTAAATTATTTTCAAATAAAATTTATCGGCTATTTTAGACGTCCATCGTTTAATTAGTTGCCTATTTTTCTTGTTCTATGTGCGTATATTTGTGTGTGTTGACATTTCAGTCATAGAATATATTTGGTTACAATTTTTATAAATAATTAGAAATGTAGATTTAAACTTTATCTTGACCATCCAGATATAAGCGATACAAATTTCAATTGGATTTTATTAGTGAACTATGGACTATAGTGTGTGTACTTTCAATAAAGCGGTTTCTCTGTTATTGTCAAACTAAGTTGGCGTAGAAACTGTCATTTTATTGTGTGAACTTTGGCGTACATTTTAAATTTTGAAATGCTTTTATTAGACATTCATTGAACTAATTTGTTAAGAAGTATATGATGAAGCTACATAAGCCAAAACTGTTTCATACCCTAGAATTCTTTAAATCAAATTAAAAACCGTTATACCGTAATTACTTTTTCATTAGGACAGAGGCAGCCGTTATATTCTTATTGGGCAGAGAGAATAGGCATGAAATACAGAAGACAGACTATGAAGACGCGCCAGCTAAGATAACGGTGAAATTTGTGATGGTTCACCAGGCGGTGTTGTGAGAAAAGGAAACCAATCAATTGCGTGCGTCACCTCCAGCTCAAGCTCAATGGCTGAGCATGCTTTTTCTGCTTGCATAAATCCGGCCGCAATTTGTTTAACCATACGGCTTCGTATGTAGCTAGATCCCTTTTGTTATTGCACGTCTGGAAAACATGTGTGATGTTTCAACGATGTGTTGTGCAATTGCAGACGTTTATTCACCATTTGATTCAAAACAGACGTTTAAGTTACAATGTTCTCTCATTCGAGTAATTAACCGTCTGGTCGATTAGCCTACGTAAGTTGATCGACAACTTGAGCATGTATATTGGTAAATAATATTTGATGTCGACATTAAAGGCTGTTTCTATTTGATTGCTGGTAACGGAATTAAAAATAATTACTAAATGCTATAACAAAAGGCAGCTAGCCACATACGAAGCCTTATTGATAAATTGCAGCCGGATTTATGCAAGCAGAAGAAGCATGTTCAGGCATTGATCTTGAACTGGAGGTGACGCACGCAATTGATTGGTTTCCTTTTTCACTCTCTCCATGTTTGCATACTTATATCTTATTTTGTCATTCAATTAATATATTTTAAAATGTTCATTTGTAGGTAATTGAGAAGAACACGAGAAGGAAGCGTTCCTTGAATCTAATAAAATTTCTTTATATTTTTGCACATGGAAAGGGTTCTATGAATTTTATTAAGGCTCGCATTTAAAAAGAATGTTTAGTTCATATTTTTATTAAATTGTATTCTCATCATTGCTGACAATCACAATTTTATTTTAGCGGCTAATATTGAAGTGCCAATTACCACTTTCATTTAGCAGCTGAAACTTGTGCTAGGCGTCTAGCAAACTTGCCACTATTTCGTCCCTAATCATGTAAGACAGAGCCTTAACTGATTAGTTTAACCGAACGTTGGACTTCACATTAGCACCAATAGCGGAATCAAAACAAATTGAGCAAGGATCACGTTGGTTTGGAAATGCCGAAGCACATCAGACCGAAATTTTTTTGGCTACGGAAATAAATTTTCTCCTTATGATTAGAGACCAAGACAGAATGTAATCTCAGATAGTCTGTATGTTTGTAAGACTTGTCACTGAAACGTAATTGACAGGAAGTTAATTTAGCAAAAATATATTCAATTTAAAACAAAGACAAGGCATTCACGCCTAACTACGAATACGAAATCATTTCTAACAAATGGTCATTACTGGATACTTTTCGACATCAAGCAAACACAAAAATAATTTCTCTTCTATTGAAATTTTATTTGAGTCATATTATCCAATGCCTTATTTCTCTAGTAAATAGGCGTGCAGCATGGAGCGAAAAAACTCCCGCAACACTTATATTATTATATTCCATTTAAAAGTTTAGCGCACATACAAACCGAATAATGTATTATCAAAAAAAACGTGGCTGACTTTAAAAAAACACAAAATCATTGTAAAACCAGTCGCTACGGTTTTCTTTCGACGGTAGTGGATTGGCACTATCAGTTTCGCAAAGATTCGATAGATTCCCACTTCCAAGTACGCATCGAGTTCATCTTCGCGATGGCAGGGAGCTGATTCGTGCCTTATCTCCGAAGGCTTTAACACTATTTATGCTAAGCTCTGTAGATGAGGAACAATCCAGTCTTTGTTGACTGGCTACGTTACGGTATGATATTTCCTGTACCATCCTCAGGCCTCTAATTACACACACAGTACAATGCTCGCAATAACAAATTTAACCCCATTTGCTTAAATCGATTATGGCGAGCATTGTATTGTGTGTGGGTGTGTGTGTATGTGTGAAGAGGTCTGAGGATGGTACTGTAAGTATCGTACCGAAACATAGCCAGTCAACGAAGCTTAGATCGTACCTCATCTCCAGAGCTAAGTATAAACGATGCTGAAGCCTTCGGAGGAAACGGACGAATCAGCTCCCAGCCACCACAAAGACGAACTCAATGCGTGCTTGGAAGTGGGAACTAATCAGATCATTACGAAGGCGGTAGTTCAAATCTACTAGCCACGAAAGAAAACCGTGGATACTCTAAATGTGACGATCGTACTGCGCAACCTGGTAGAAAATCGTTCAACAAAAGAATATGATTGCTATTTACCTTCAGTTGGTTAACTTGATTTAAACGACTGCTATCTTCACACAGGCACTCAAAAATTGCTTGAAGAAACCGCTTAGGAAAAAGTTAAAAGTTAAGCATAGGCTCACGAAAGTATCAACAAATTATTTTTATAGTAGAATTGGGTAGCAGAGCGTGTAGTAAAGTTGTAACCCTTAATAAATTGTCGAAATTCAAGGAGGCTCATTAAAAGAAATAGTGCAAATTGTCACGATTATACACTGATTTTCAAAAAAAATTTTGAACTAATGCGCTTCGATTCCTTTCAATGGAACAGGTTTATAGAAATATCTTTGTCCTCACTGGAGACTAGACCTTGCCACTATGACTCGTTGGACTATAGTGGAGCAAAAGCAATGTTTAACGCACAAGGCAGCCGAACGAAGAGAAGTCAACATAATATTGTATGAATCCATCACAAAAAAGAAAACGTGCCCATTTACAGTTCATAAATAATAATTAATGAAGTAGAGAAGAATCAGTCCACTATGCTGGTCAATGACTGTCCAGTATATATATATATATATATATATAACAAATTGAAGTTGCACGGCATAAATTAGCTCTGCTTCCTTATGCATACAATAGTAAGGGAAATTTATTAAGCAGAACGCGTTCGTCTTTTTAACACATTCATCAAGTTCTTGCCAAATTTGCTGCAGTTGGAACTTGAATACATAGACTGATCCATACTGTCACCAAAGCTGCGCATTTTCAGTTATATAAAAAGGTGACGTATTTTTGGCTATTCTTTACTTCACGTAAATAATACTGTAATCGGTTTCGACCTAAATTGCCAATTAGCCATTTCGAACAAGTTCTTATATAAAATGCACTATGCCATCTTGTGAAGTTTTCTTTAATTATATATTAGTCATTTATATATAAATCCAGCCATTATATTATAATTGTGTGTGTGTGTGTGTGTGTGCGAGTCGTCACTATGGAGTCTATATGTGGTATCTTTTTAGATACTAAAGTTCAAATTAGGCACACGCAATCTGTCATTACAGAACAGATATCACGCTATGTGGAGTAGTGGTAATGAAGTCATCATTTATATTATTCAACTACCATTGGTTGCGCGGGTAGTGATAACAATTATTATGATTAAGGTTGCGGAAACGACTAACGCAGTGTCCGTTCTATAACTGTAGATTTGGGGTGCCATTTGGAACTTTTTGTCAAAAGAGATGTCATATAGGCTCCACCTGGATGAGACTAATAAAAAATAAATGCGTAATTAAAAGTTGTTTAGCGTTCAGACTCCAAATGGACTTGTCCACGTTCGAGCCCCATACGTGGCAAATTCTGCCATTACATCAATAAGGACGAAATCCGTCTATGCATGAATATACTTTTCTACACTACATAATGATTAGTTTATAATGTCAGATTCTCTAAATAAATGGATAAATAATCAAATCAAAATCGTGACTTCGAATAAAATAATTGGTGTCAGCTTTGCGCAACCAACAATTGTTTAAATATAAATTTTGAATTTATTATCACTTCCCCTCGTAGCGTGATTGCTGTTCTATACTGACAAATTTGTGGTGGCTATTTGGAATTATGGTTCAAAGGGATGCCATATAGGCTCCACCTGAATGAAAGGTAAACAAAATAAAAGTTATTAATGAATTGAGAACTGTGTGTAGCGTACGGCAGAATGGCTCAATGGTTAGAGCCGCAAACTCGAAGAAAACAAATCTAGGTTCAAACCCTGTCCGCAGCAGACTTTGGACAGAAAAGATCTACTGGATGAACCGTCTTAAGCTGGCAAATGCATATATATATCACGAGATTGTTCTTTATATACAGATCTAAACCTTGATTAAAATAATTCCTAGCACCGCCTGCGCAACCAATGATCGTTTAGTTTACTGGATTAATTGCCTTTGCAACATGATGTAATGTTTAGTTTAAACTGACAATATATACATATATATATATATATATATATATATATATATATATATATATATATATATATATATATTATTGAATAACTTTTATTAAGAATAAATAGCAAATTCAAAACCAGAGGAAGTCAATTGTGGATAATAATTTTGAGAATACTCAACTACACATAGCAATCTTTCAATTATATAGATTCAGGGTTTCATAATATTGAGTGGATGAAAACAAGTCAGATTTTCAATTTTACTGTTTATTGCTGGTTTATATGTGAGTGCATTGTGTTTATGTATGTCAGCGTATCTGTGTGCATGTTGGTGTCAATGATACTATTTTAAAGATTGATATTCAAAACCTGATTATTCTTGTTTAGATGGATTGAGTTTTGGCCAGTTGCTCGCTTTGTTGGCTATTGCGTGTACCAACGCTTTTTCGTTCTAGGATGTCTTTTGTATAGTCTTCTTGATGAGTTTTACTTTGTCGCCATGGTAACAACGCAGTGTGTAGATTTCAGTGTTGACCGCTCAATTTTTTTGCAAGTTTTGTCACTTATAATGATTATAATAATGCGTTTTGCGCAGTTAATTTTGTTTCAGTTTGTTGCCAATCTGATCGAATTTATGCTGACACAGGTCTATTTATTGTTCAGGCTAGCCTGGATAAATGATTTCTTTGGTGTTTTGTGCGATCAGTGGCCAGTCGAGTAAAACATCACTTGAAGGTTGTTTCTATTGGAAGAGCAATGCGATCATCAAATTTAACATCTCGAGCATATTTTTCGTGGGTTCGTGAGTTTCTCCCATAGTTCCGCAATGATCCGATAGATCCTCATTTACAAGTACACACTGTATCCTTTTTCGTGATGGCAGAGCGCTGATTGGTCCCGTCACTCCGAAGGCTTCCACGTCATTAGAGCTAACTAATGGAAGTGTTCGTCGATCTAATCTTGGTGATTTTACGTTCCGGTATCTCATTTTCAGTATCTTCATCAGAAATCTATAAACACTCAGCATAATAACCCAAAGACCGGATTTAAGCATATTCCACAGTTAATGATTTTAAAGACGTCGATAGCAAAACTGCTTTTAGTTAATTATGTTGCCAATTCAGTCAAATTTTTGTTGTCGCAGATCTAATGAGTCCTTCTGCTAGCCTGGATAAATGACATTTTTGTTGTTTTGTGGGATTCGTGGCCAATCGACTAAAATTTTGGAGGAACTTAGAAATTTTTAGGCCGTATGCTTGTTTTACATGAAAGGCTTCGTATATGTATAATAATCTTTTTTATTTCGCTTTGTGTAAAACTGAAAAATTCGTCAAATTAAAATATACGCTCAGAAACAGCTGATTTTTCTGACGGTGGCAGACATTTTTAACTAATTTCTACAGAAAATGTTGAACGATTTTGTTTCCTACTTACATTTTCGTACATGCAATTTATATGCTAGCGCACAAACATGAAAATGTGCAAACTAAGAAGGATATCGAGAAAATTGACAACTGATCTTTTAGCATCGAGTCTTACGATTAGTTGTGTGCTGAAGCTGATGTGAATTTTTTCATTAGAGTAATTTGTCTTAAACATCCACTTAAAACAACGCGAAATAACAGAGCCTGTTGGGTCACCTCTAAATGAAAATGTAAAAAAAACTGTTGGAATACTCTGTAGTGCAAATCAGAAATGGTCTAATGCTAAACAAACATTGGCTACGCGGGCTGTGATAATTACTTTATCATGGTTGCGATCTTAATATAGGCGCCTTAATTTAAATAATTGTTACCACCACCCGCGCAATCAATTATTGTTAAATTGTATTGCCTTTATATGTATATGTGGCGAAAGCTGCAACCAGTTAATGTTCGTGACTGCATAGAAATTGTGCAGCCGACATTTCCAGTCAAGTTCAATGTAAGCAAGACTGCTAGAGGTGAGAGCCGCATATCTAAATTTGATTTCCATATATATTCAATGCGGTTTGATCCTCGATAGTCAGTTTGCCGTCGTACTCTGATGATGATCATGGAAGGTCGAAACGCGTCAGTGCGTTGCGGCTGGCGGTAGTTTTCTTATGTTGTTCGACGAATGGTTAAATGCAATGGGATTGGTGTTTACTTCAAGCTCGCAAACTTGATTTAAAGAATGTGTTATACTTCTCAAACAACGATGGTCGAATGCCTGTAAGCATGTAAAATCATCAACTCTAAGGGATCAAGTTTCACTAGCGTATAGTAAAACTGCGCGTACAGATGCAATGTAAACACGACCTCGAAGGCAGTGTGATATACCCGTGTTTCTCCATTAATGGTGAAGGTTCGAGAAAGCTACTCTAGCTTTCGTGATTCTCTTTCTCACGCAGACATATTGCCTAAGTTAATGATAGAACTCCAAAATATGTAAACCTGTCAACCATGTCTAGATCTTCATTCTACATTCGCAGCGTTGGACTGAGTGGAGGACGAAACCGGTCTAATGAATGAATTGCTTTTCCATACTATACAAAACCGTATTAATACTGGAAAATATAGCTACATAATGGGTCATGTGTTTATATCAGTCAATCGAAACCATGTTTAAAGTAATGGTCTAATATTGGCATCTGTATATTGTTCCAGATGCTTGTTCATTAGCAAAATGCCTCAATTAGCCTAGCTCCTCATCAATCTTGTGTAAGAGCCAATTTTCTGTATTCGGTTTTCCGGTTTGTTAATAAAGTTAATTTTGTAAGATTTGAACATAGCCCGATCAAAGAAAATTTCCTATGTATTGCCAGTTCTCGAATCACCATTTTCATTTGAATAAGTTGGATATTCAAGAATGGAAAAGTGTTGCTGTTCTCAATATCGAGAGTAAATTTGATGCCCGGATCGACTTCATCGACTAATTATGCTTTACTGGCTCGTTTGCTTAAAATTTTGTACGTATACATGTGCCAGTGAGATGCAATGCAGCTTCCTCAAACTACAACAGCGAAATTTGTGAAATATCTACCCTCAAATTTAGATTACACGTATTTTGTACATGCCAATATGAGGACAGTGAGACTATTAGTACCTAGTAGAAAATCATTAAACTCATTTTCAATCACGGTACACATAATAGCCGTTTTTTAAGTGAAATTTTCATAACACAGTATGAAACTTCAAGTGAGGCCATTTTGTTTTCTTCAGTGTTTTACCTTTCCAGCTCATGTGCAAGTTCAAAAGAGGTGTTCATGGAATTAATGCTTATGGAATTTCGTAATGTCTGATGGGGTTTGAAGAAAACGTTTGCTGGTTTATGTTGTTGTGCGATGATTACTGACAAAGTATGAAAAATCAGAGGATCTTTATACGCTGTCGAGGTTTTATTAGTTCTGGTTTGTCGTACAGTCTTGCGGAATTCTTTCGACTTGTTTCGCCTAATCAAATAAAATCCCGGAATCTACATAACTAAAAGATTGCAATGTGTAGATGGGACTTCTAAAAATAAACCGGTCACTATCTAAAATAAAAATACACTTAATTATTAGAATGTATTCTTTCTCTCAAAATATACTGGGTAATTAATTAATATACTGTAGAATATTCGAAAGCAATGGGCATTATAGAAGATTATATATATATATATATATATATAAGTACATTTTTAGTATTCTGGAGAATTCTGAAGATTGTTAATAAGAATACTTTTGTATCAAACTGCATAAATTTTCAGCACAAAGGATTTTCGTTCAAACATGAGAAGGCTTAGTTTTCTAACATGAAAGTGCCCTAATTTAGGCAGAATTTAGTAGACAAAGAAGCCCACAAATTATCCTTTGTATGAGCATAAAGCGTTAGCACAAACTGAACAATTACAATCTGTTTGAACAAGCTATAGCCTCCATAGCTCGTTCGAAATAAAACACAAAAACGGTTCGCAAATATAACACATGTTAAAACATACTTCATCCAGAAGTAATTGATTATAATAGAACATGAGTTATTTTTGAATTTTAATACGCAAACTTCCTGTTCCGGGATAATTGATAGCACGCGTAGGTCGGTAAAATCTTGATTCCTTTACATTTTCAGGTACACAGATTGTGTTGATACTTGATCGATTGGTTCTCATTTGGCCCATCACTCGGAAGTCGTCTACAATTAATATTTCTGAAATTGTAAAGGAATCAAGATTTTACCGACCTACGAATGCTATCAATTATCCTGCAACAGCAAGTTGCGTACTAAAATTCAACGACGTCAGCAACGCACAAGGATACTCTGCCAGCAACAGTTATTCACGTGGCATATTATCCTAGAACCATTGTACTTTGTGTCTTAATTACTTACCGCTTCCTTGTTGAGTGTTTCGGATTCGGTTTTTGTCAAACATGGTACGGAACACGCGTCATGATCAGATTCTGTCGCTTTTAACTGCGAAGAGCACCGAGTTTCTTTCGGATCGGTGAGATCTAGCAGCTGATCAAGATGTATATGAGATTGGCGCCAGGGTATTACATGAGTGATAACGTGACGGATAGGGTGGACAACTTCCGGACGACCAGCAATGCAAAGTGAGATCGGTGTCTGGTGGCTTTCTGACAATCGTAGGTGGACCAAGCCATCCTCGTTTCTTTGCGCATTTAATATCTTCCCAGAGGCCTAATAATATTTTGAAGATATATATTGAAAAAGATAAAGCAATAAACCAGTTATAAATTACTTTACCACATACAAATAACGCAAATTGAGTAAGCTGAGCAAACCAGTCTCTTTTTTACTAGCGTAAAATCATGCCACCTGATTCCAGCCATCACGCCTTAAGGTTGACAATTAGAATAAACAATCATTTACAGCATTATAAATAAACTAATTCGAAGAAAATATCGAATTATGCTCCTGCATGTTATCCAATGAAGCTAACAGCTTTGAGAACAAAAGGAGAAATATAAACACAATTATCATTAAGTTTGAAAAATAAATAAATATGAAAATTGACACAAAAGAAGAAATAGGCATGTTGAATTATCAAGCCTAGCCAATTGTAAATGAAACTGTACTATCTCAGAGAGCCGATTATACCTGACAATACAGGCAATTGAATTTCGTTGAAATGGTAAATTAATATTCAACCACTCTAGTTTCACGTAGTTGGATGAATTTAACAGTTATGAATACACACACAGGTGACACGCAACTATTTAGTGAAAGATCGGTATGAAGTAAAAATAATATGGCCAAATGAAATATAGCACTTGCTTCATTAGTTTGTTTTTTAAAATTTTTGAATACGGGGAACAATGTAGTGAAGTCCTGGTTTAAGGTACATAGATGCCTAGTCAAACTAAATGAACAAAAATATCACCCGATTGTATTTAAAGCATTATAAGTTAAAAAATTTAACGGCGACCATTTTAAAACGGTAAAGTATATTCAGCAAGAAAACAGAGTAAATTTAGCTGATAATGCACATAACCTGAAATATATGCCTCACGCATAAACGAACAAAAAGGCAACTGCAGCACAATGTGATAAATTAACCGTTATTTGAGATAACATAAGTAAGTCGTGACGTTGACGGTCTAATAATTCTACGAATCTAGCATCTTCCAGAATTGCCTTTTTAATATGGCGAGTAGGATGTGTAGACGTTGTTCGTATGCAATAATACAACCAGCACATAGAGCATTTCTTAACCAGATGGAATGTCGATGGTACATCGAAAAGCAGCCGAATGTAAGGGGTCGACACGCATTTTTCCGCTTATCATAAATGCCTATTGTCATTCAGATAGAAATTACCTAGACCAAACCAAGCGAATGGGTTTGTTCACCAAAATGTTCAGTCGCTTGTATTTAGAATTGGAAATATTGCACGTTTCTACGGCATATACCTGACTTAA
Organism: Eudiplozoon nipponicum; assembly: GCA_029291075.1. NCBI lineage: Eukaryota > Metazoa > Platyhelminthes > Monogenea > Mazocraeidea > Diplozoidae > Eudiplozoon > Eudiplozoon nipponicum. The sequence goes on along the minus strand of JAQBSW010000172.1, from coordinate 128,773 downwards.
CGACTTTGGACATTTGTCGTGACAAAACCGTGTGAGTCCCGAGTGACTAGCATTACTTAACAAAGGCAGCAGTAGCCAAGCAAATCTAGCAAGAAATCCCGATAGAAACTGATTCTTAAGATCTCAGCAGAGATCCCAATTTGATGAACTTGTTGACTACAGACAGTACTGCGTCATTCAGCAAAGATTTACCAACAATCATACTGAATATTTACCTGATTATCGGTTTGCTATCCGATTTGTTTGTCTGTTCCACAGAAATAAAAGAACGAACAGTCCACATAAAGATACAAATACGTACGCATATAATAGGCCAAAATGTTCAGACAGAGGAAATATAACTAAAAACAAATTTCAAAGGAAGTTATCATCCTACACAATTAATTTTGGCCATATCGGTGGTCCAACGTGATTGAAAAATTAGACGGAAATAAGATTTACATAAAAATACGCCAAAAATATATGCATATTAGAACAATGGAAAATCTTGTTCCAACGTCATTTTCAGACAATCAGCTAATTGAAGGCTTAAAGAAAAAGGGACAAGTGAGAACCCATCAATCGAGGCCAAAAATTACATCATCTGAAAATGAGGAAAATTCAAGATTTTACCGACCTATGAGTGCTATCAATTGTCCCGTACAAGAAAAATGCGGTCAAATCCACAACAAGAAGAACAGCACTGCGCAAGCAAATGCATCTTTTAAAATATACATATTAGTCCAGAAATTTCACACATAAAAATCGTAACTACACACAATCTGCACGGCATCTAATCTCCTACAATATTATGGTCAAATTCGTATTCCTATTTAATTGTTCAATTTTTAATAGCACAAAAAGATATACGTATTATATGATGATGATTATATTGACAACAATAATGATGATGATGTGGACGATACTGCTGCTGCTGATGATGATGATGGCATAATCAGGCTATCAGTGCTAAGTAACTGTACCACCGATGATGAATACATCAGACAAACAGCGCTTTCCAGCTGCACCACTACATCATGATTAAGTATGCACTGATCAGCACCACCAGTCGTTTTGAAATCTAGTTTCTCCTCGAACTACTGGAAATGAATGAGACTTGATGGCATCTAGCGTTTCTAAATACACGATCTTACGTCAGTCAATTAGATTCTTCACGTCTGTATATCCATTTTGAATCAAAACAACTACTCATACAAATTATTCCAACAATTTAGATAACGATGTTTCAGATCTTGTTATTCGTGTATTAAGGGTTTGAGCTTTGCTAGGTGTTGGCTTTTACATGTACAAATATTTCCCTCGTATGTTGTATTTCGTATCGTCTTGTTTTTGAGTTTGAAGACAGAAATTGAAAAACAATATGAGTAATCAACACTGCAACCCGCAAACTCTGCACTGCTACCAAGGGGACAAAATGAAACTCAAGAACATAGCGATACGAAAGACAACATACGGGGAAAACAATCGTACACGTATTAGTCCACACGACGCATGTCTCGTCAAAAGTCAATACAATAGTTCAAGAATAAACAGATCTGAAACAAGCACACAAGAACATACCAAAAACACTCACAAATCATCCAGCAATAAACCACCGGCAATAAATAGAATTATAACTAAAAATTAGACTAGTTGTCACCCACTTAATTAAATGAAAACACAGAATGTGTATATATTATAGGTTGGAAAGTGTTGTTGAGTATTCTCGAAATAAAACTGCTATTAACGACTGTGTTGTTAAATGTGTTTGTCTTACTAATAATAATATATATGCTACATATATCGACAAAGATTAAAACTATCAAAATATAGAGAAATAAATCTACCATGGCGGCTTCTACGGAATGCCACATATAAACGAGACCCTGATCTAATCGTCGAGCTATCAGGTATCTCATGCGGACAAATCTTACAAATGGTAGCAGAGCATTTTTTAGAATGATCGTAGGCTTTGTATACAAATTTACAATTACAACCATTCTCAGACCGCAACGGAAGGGTGCTTTTTGGGCACATTTAATGACTCTCTGAAATTCGTCTTCCATTGCTGTTCATATAACGGCATCACCAACGTATAAAAGTGAGATTGCCAGTAACGAGGGCCGATCTTCACTTCGGAAATTTTTAAAGTATCCCCAACGAAGACTGCATCGATGGCGTAATTAAGCAATGGTACGCCTATATCGAATGCCGAAGATAAAGAAAGACACTTATTGATGTGAGCACATGTCGAAGTGTCAAAATAAAATAATTTCTAGCAAACAAACGATTATTATGTATTGGCAACGTATTATGTTTAATCAAAAATACTCACTCCGTCATTCGTTAGTCTACTAGACCTTATAGTTTGATATCTTTACTGGAGACAAAGTTAACACTTTATTCTAATTAAGATTGTATATCACAAAAGCATTTCTGTTTGAATAGTCCATACGTATAAAAGGTGAAAAAAATATCTCCCATAAATCCCATAATATTCACAGTAGGCACAACATTATTGTATAACGAATATGTTGGATAATTTTGTACAATGAACATTGATTGCGCGAGTGAAAACAATTATAAAATTCAAGGTAGAGATCTAGATATGAACACCAGTCCTATTATATGCATACGTTTCTCAGTATAAACTAAGCATTGTATAATATATAAAAGGCAATTCATCCACAAGACCAGTTTCGTTCTTATTTGGAACTCATCGCGTACTGTCCAAAATTTGCCACAGACAGAACTCGAACCTGGGCATGTCTGCATCGAAATCTGTTGCTCTAGCTATTGAGTCACACTGCCGTACACTACACATAATTTTCAGTTATATATAAACCAATGTTTCTCGGTTAGCCTTTCCTTTGAATGGAACTTTTACGGCATCTCTTCAGACATAACGTCCCAACTAACAATCCCCAATTTATCATTATTATCATCACCCGTGCAATCAATGTTCGCTGAATCGAATAAAATTTCCATTCCAATACCAATTACCCGATAGCGTGGTGTCTGTTTTATAATGGCAGATTGGGGGTGGCTAGTTGGAAAGTTAGGCCTAAAGGGATGTCATATAGGCTCCACCTAAAGGAAAAGCTAACTAAAAAGTATAAGTTACGTATAATTGAAAGTTTTGCGTAGCTTGTGGCAAGATGGCTCAGTGGTTTGAGCTACAAATTCAAAATCAGACGTGCCCATGTTCGAGCCCCGTCGGCGGAAAGGTCTGGACAGTACGCGAAGTGTTCTCTATAAGGAATAAACCGGTCTACTAAATGAATTGCCTTTTCTACATTATACAATGCTTAGTTTATACTGACAAATGTATGCATATAATGGGACTGGTGTTTATATCAAGATCGCAACCTTGATTTAAATAACCGTGCGCAATATCCGAAATCGCAAACGCTTATCCAAAGCTACACTCATATTGTAATATGCTGCCTCAATAAAAATGCCCTTCTTTCATCCACATAATTTTGGAACTTAGGCGCTTAAAAACATTTAATCATGCCTTGAATTTTAATACTTATTTGCTTATTTAATTAATTAGCACCGGTGCAGTAAGTAAACATTAGGTAAATTTAAATTGTACGAATTTTACTTCCGCACATTTAAAAAAATTAATATTATTAACAAATATATATTTATTTCATAACATTGTACATAAAATTGTACACCATTTAATATCAATAATAGTAAAAAACAACAAAAATACGCACCACGAAGTTTTTCAGTTGACGACCACTCGAACTATTCGACAATTGGTCAAAATCTGGGGACAGCATAGAAGCAGAGTTTTGCTTAACTTCTGGTCTTCGCGATTCATCAATATTAGCAAAAGATGGCATAAAAGCAGATTGTATGGCACCTGATATTACTGAAGAAGCAGACGAAGATGGAGGAGAAGATGGGTTGTCCTGAATGAGATCACGGCACAAAGCTTCTGATTTTGCTAGCTTAGACTCCAAATCAGCTATCTGTTTGTTGTAATAAGCCGCTTGTTCTAAGAGCTGAGTTACAAAGGGCAAGAAAATTCGACACAATATTTTAAGAGTTAAGTATGAAAAATTATGAATTACAGAGCAGGCAATATAATATAAATATGCGTTAAAAACGCCATATCAATTTAAACCATCCAACATTTAATGATAGAATTATATGAAAATTAGAAAACATTACCAAAACATGCGCAACATGTCTCCCATGCCCAAATCGTATTACACTGTGGGACACATTAAGGTACACAGTTTTGTACATGAAATAGTACCACCATCTAACAAAAATGTATTTTCGGATTTATATTGCTAAAATATTTTGAATGACATCAATAGCTATCGTCAAGTTACCTGGGTTGTCACAAAAGTTCATCACTAAATGATATATTATCACCATAGGCAGCGATAAATCAGCTTATATAAATGAAGCATATGCTTAGTAATTTAAAGCCATTAAATTAACACAATATCACCAATTCCTAGTGGTGATGGACATTTCAGATTCAGATGAGCTATCAGACAATAATGACAAGTACGACTTGATCCCAAATCACAAGCTTTGAAGCACCAGTGGCTAAAAATAACTAAAAAGAAAATTCTCCCTCTGTATTTAGCATGCATGATCTTATTCCGTGTTTATCTGTCTAACAATGCATATATACATACATAAAATACATCACGTAATCCATTAAGTACTGATGTTTCACAGCCGGAAAATAATTAAGCTTATGTGTGTGATAGGTCGTGAACAAACACTAGACTGCTCATTCCCGGTGAGAAATAAATAGTTACTATGCAATAATTAATAGCAGTTATGAGTGTACAATAACGAAAGAATCTTATCCGGTACTGGATAAACTTAAAAAGGCTACCTTTCAATTGATAATCAAATGTAGGTATGAACTAGCAATAACCAAATAATACTAGCAGATTTAACAGAAAAACAGATCAAAATGTATATTTCTTCTTTTAACAAATACAAGAGGGTATACTAGTAAAAATAAGAAAAAATGTAAAAGATAGATTCCGATAACACGATCAACAGACCGAGGATTTTTGCACTCGCAAGTAAACTGAATGCCATGGTCTACGTTGTTAAAATCTTTCACCAAGTTATGTCTCGCCTTTTTCATTTTTGATTATGAAGATTTCATTTACAAACCTTGAATATGCGTGGCAATAATTTTGAATAAGTCGTTTTAGTTATGATGTTGCCATAGAAATTCCGGCTTGACGACCGGCGGGCTCAAGCTAGTCGACCCGGGATTGGTAGCATGAACCTTGCCGGGCCATAAAGGGGCAGCCATCATCCCGTTTCATGTGAAGTCTCGAGTTTGGTCTAACTGTACTGCAATTTTTTGTTAAATGTGTAGTGACGGAATGAAAGCAAGCGTTCCAAACGTGAAGGGCAAGTTACGGCTGCTGAAGTAAACTCTGGCCACTGGCATCTGGGCAGATAGTGCTCATCAGCCTTGGTTGGCAGACTATCTAGGAGAAGGGAAACTCCGAATACAAACCATCACTAGGAATGGGCGACCTAGTGTTCTTTTACAGTCCACATATAATCATGACAAGTACAACTTACAAAAAATCCATACTGCATCGGCCGTCGCGCAGTATAAAAAGGGTCGCCTTATCTGCTGAGCCGCGCAGGGTGGATAAGCGAAATCGGGCTACTGTAGGCAACTCTATCTCTGATTCTGCCTCCTTTCTTTCCCCTTCCTCTTCTCAATCTAACAATAACACACTTTTAGATACTATAAATATGGTCGGTTTAGATCATAACACCGAGCCCAATACCAGGTTGCCAAATATCGAAAATGGTTTTAGTAGACGATCATTCATTAAACCTAGGTTAGGTTTTAACGTAGGCGCATTTAATGAGCGAACATTAAAACAACTTGGACAACAAGAATCTCTTGCTCGTACGTTGGATAAATTAGAAATCGACATATGTTGCGTATCTGAAACCAGAATACAGAACTAGTTGCACCATCCCTATCTACGCGTTATTGGCTTCGAACATCTGGTTCCACAGAGTCCTCTCAAGCCGGTAAATAGGGCGTTGGTATTGCCCTTAGCGCGCGAGCTGAAGCTTGCTTAATTAAATGGATCCCTTTAAATAGTCGATTATGTGCGGCACGTTTAAATACATTTACTAAAATCAAAGCAAAAAACCGTTATCGTCGTTGCCTCTTCGTTTTATCTGCATATGCTCCTACCGATTGCAGCACAGAAGAAAGCAAGGACGCTTTTTACTCCGAATTAAGCTCCTTACTAAGTAAAGCACGAAGTTCGGATATAGTCCTGGTTATGAGTGACATGAATGCTCAAGTTGGTCGCTTAAGTAACACAGAATTTCATTTAGGTGGAAAATACACTCTAAGCTCGACTCGCAATGATAATGGTGAACGGCTTTTGGATAGCTGCGCTAAACATAGACTATATTTAAGTAGTACAAATTTCAGACGTAGTGTTAGACGCTGTGCTACATGGCGTCCTCCAGCACCCGGACAACGGTGGACTCAAATAGATCATGTAGCAATTATTTATAGATAGCGTGGTTGCATCCAGGATTGTCGTTCTTTTTGGAACACTTATGTCGACTCGGACCATGCACTTATCCGTTGTAGATTGTAAATCTACATTTTGCATCGAATCTCTGAGCAAATGCGCGGTCAACATGTACGGCATGCCAAAAGTACACAAAGTACTTGTAACGAACCTATAGACATTAAGACCCATCATCTCAATAAGCAATACCACAGCACAAACCGGTGAGACAACTAAGAGCAATTCGGCAAGCAGCATAAATTGAAATGTTAAGCAATTGTATTTATGATACTCGCGATTTTTGAAATATAGCAAATTTTCACAACAAAAAGAATAAAAAAATATTTATTCTGAATCCAATTCAAGAACTTTTTAAGCTGCCAACACTTGACATGAGGAGAACGCAATACCTAAAAGCGGGCGGATTTCCACATGTACCTCAATGCAGAAAATGGAAAAGAATTACACATAGCTGGGGCTGTTGATAAATGTTTGTCTAATTCAAGGCGACAAGTTTATTGGGAAAACGACTCTTAAGAAACTACCATGCTAACTAGGCGTATAGTCAGTCTTCTAGTTATTATGAACACTGTAGTTTTATTTTTTCAGCTCAAAATTTATATACTCCTTCGAAGAGTTCTTACTCACACAAAATGAAAAATAACAAAACACTCGCTCAAACAAAACATAAGCACACATTCAACTTTTAATTCAATGTTGAACTGGTGTGTAACATGCTTTTGGAGCAAAGTTTGCCTTATCTTAAAGCTCTTATTCTTTATAATAATATATTTCGTTTGGCAGCAAAGGTCATCAACATATTAGATCATGCCAAACGAAAAATATAATTTTATTACTCCAAATTATATAATTACCAATGTAAAACATACTCAATGGTTATTATCAGCGTTGCAATTGGTTAATAATATCACCACAAGAAGTAGAACGTAGAAATATTCATTTCATGGAATTTAAACTAAGGAACTACTCTATAAAAAACTACAATTTACTGAATTTTGAAAAAGGTAATCTATCTATCCATATTATTAGTATCTACAACACTTGTAGTCAATGTGATTCAGTGGTATGTATCATACTGAAAGACAATAGTTCAGCATTTACTATAATGAAGGTTGCGATCTGGATATAAACATCTGACCCATTAAGAAAATACATTTGTCAGTATAAACTAAGAATTGTATAATGTAGATGAGGCAATTAATCCAGTAGACCCGTCTCGTCCTTATTGGGAACGCATCTGGCCAGAATTTGCCGTGAACAGTGTAATTTTGTCGGGTAGAACGCAACGACCGGATTGGGCGTGCTTGTGGTTTCTAACAATTCTCTAATTTTAAAGGATATCGGGTTTCATTTTGTTTTTATTTTTAGATTCTCGGGATTTCTTGTATGATTTCATCTCTAGGATCCACCTGGAATTTACTTACACATTTTTTTGGAATTTGCCTTCAGTTATCAAGGATTTATTCCTAGCTCACCCGATTTTCCCGTCTCTTGTTCAATTTCATCTCTAGGACCCATCTGGATTTTACTTACACATTTTTTTGAATTTGCCTTCAGTTATCAAGGATCTATTCCTAGCTCACCCAATTTTCCCGTTTATTATTGACATTTTAATACCCATTCTTTTTCTCTCATCAATACCCATTCTTTTCCTCTCTTCTATCGTAATCTACGTTATATCTGCTCTTCTATCTCACTCCACCATGAACCAGATTTCATCGCCAGCCCCCATCTCCCCGTTCCTCACTCAAAAACTTATCTCCAATATTACTGACCTCCAGCAGCAAATGGCGGATGTCACAGGACTACTTGGAGCACTGACAGGCAACCTTTCAATCTCCACCGTTCAGCCCCATTTATTACGTCAAGCTGATGCGTTTTTGAATGGGGTAGCTAGGGAGGTTGCCCTACGAAATCACAACAAGAGAAACCTCTTTTTATGGTCTCCGCGCTCCCCCCTCTCAAAGGACGATCTGGCCTCAGATCTCATCAGTCAAATAGGGGATAACTTTAGCCACCTTAAAGAGATCTCTTCGGGAAAGGGTCATGCCTTTATTCTCTCCTCGCACAAAAGACTGTCTGACGGTGAGCTTCGTCACCTCAAACTGCACTCGCCCATTTTATCATCCGGGAAAGTCAAATTAAAGCGAGACTGCACGCTACTACAGAGGACTTTAGAGAAAGCCCAAACCCATCAACCGGACACCACTCCCCCTCCTCCAGCTAATCACGCCTTTCCGGGCTGGAGCAATCCAAAGAAAAGCCGCTCAGTTCACGGCGGAATCCTTGGCGATGCCCCTTCCTCCAGTCCACCCCTGCTGATATCTTCCCGATTTGAAGGCCTTCCTTTCACCTTTAGCCCATACTCCGCAACCAGTCCCCCCACACAGTCTCAAGCTTTACCACGTCGTCGCGGCCGACCACGCCGCGCAAAGCCTCCAAATAACGCAACTTCTCCCCCAAGTTCGTCCGCCAGGTCCACATCCCCACGACAAGTTACTTTTGTGACGGATGCTATGACCCAGAAACCGAATAAACGTAAGGCGCCTAAGGCCAAACGGGATTTCGACCCAGCCCCATCAACTTCAACTCCCTCTACTGAAACCATCATCGACCCCACCCAGGACTGTTGCGTCTCAGCCCCTGATCAGTCTCTGTCCCTGCTCACCCCATCAACGCAGCTTCAGAGCGCCCCCTCGAGCCCAGATATCTCGCCTCCCTTTTGCTTTCAAACCCTCCAATTACCTCACCCACCCGACAAACGCGGGACAAAAGAGATCCAGATCGACGCTGACCACTCCATCCTCGTCAACGAGCGGTCAGTCACCCTCATCAGCCCTAGATCTCGCCCCGCCCGCCAGCGGAAAGCCCCCGCACGCTTCTCCTCTCCGATCTAACCATCCCTCTCACAGAGCACTCTCAGCAATTCTCATCAATTGCAGGTCACTCACGCCAAAAATCAATCAACTACGAGCATTTCTATCCGCTAACGAGCTAGACATGCTTCCTTGTTGAAACTTGGCTGTCCCCATCCATCCACTATGATGACCTTTTCTTCATTCATGGTTACACGTTCCTTCGTAGCGACAGAACTGTCGGTCGTGGGGGCGGGCTAGCTGCCTATGTCCGATCCCTTCTCATGCCCAAACGTTTGTCGACATCGAACTCTCAAGGATTGGAATTTTTCTCGTTTCATCTACAAATCCATAACCAAAGCATATCTACCTGTGTTGTCTACAGACCCGTTAACCTCTCAATCATCGACGACACTCGCGGGGCCCAAATTCTATCTACTTTTTTCTCTCTGCACTCCGATCAGTATGTCGTTGTGGGTGACCTCAACCTCCCCATGGTTAACTGGCATAATCTAACTTCCGAAAGTCACCCACTGCTTCGATTCTTCGCGGAAAACCTGTTAAAGCAATTCGTGCACTTTCCCACCCGAGGAAACAACCAACTGGACTGTGTCCTCTCCTACAAAGAGGTGACTGATCTTCATTTTCGGGAGATCTTCCCTAATCTTGATCACTGTCAGGTATCCTTCCTCATTCCTCTCTTATCCTTTACCCCTAGAGAAGACACCCAATAATTGAGGCGATTCACCAACTGGGAAGAGCTCCACCGACTCTGTGACGCCGTTAACTGGAGGGACCTCTTTCTCTCAAACAATCTCTCCTCATGCTTTTCCGAAATCTATAACATCCTATCCTCCTACTTTAACTCCGCCATCTCTATTCAACACATACACGCGACGAATAAGTTGAACACTCTGTGTAAGGCACGCGACAACCTCGCACGCAACTCTCGACTACGCACATCGTCACTTACTCGCGCCCTCGCACTGCGACGTATCAATGGGCACATTGAACAGGTTATCAACAGACAGGCACTCCACATCGAATGACGCATCCGCTCAGCTCCTAACCCCCGGGCAAAATTCGCTATCATCAAACACCAATTGCTGCAAAAGCCCAAAACCTCGTATATTAACTTCTCTCATTCAGACGACTCCTGCTTCGCCAACGATTATCTGACTTACCTCCTCGACTCCTTTTCCACTCCCACTCCGCCTGCTCGAGATGTTAGACAACGGAGACACCGAGAACCTACGCTGGTTCTACGTCTCACCGGCTTCCGTCGCCCAAACAATTAAAGACATTAAATCTAAACACCAATTTGATCAATATGGTGTCTCGGTCAGCATGATTGCACTTCTTGGCTGGAACGTCTTCTCTCTGATTGCCGATGTTATTAATCATTGTCTCGAAACCACCTATCTTCCCCCGGACTGGCTAATTCGACGATCTCTCCTATCCCTAAAAATGGCACTTCGTCGATCTCCTCATTTAAAGATCTCCGCCCCATTACTATCGTCCCTTCTTTCACCAAAATCTTCGACAGGGTCTTATACAACTTAATCTACCCCTTCATTAAGTCTCAGGAAAACATCTATCTCCTCGATGATCAACATGGTTTCTTGAATGGCCTCTCCTTTTCCACCAACTTAGTTAGTGTTCTCAATCATTGCTACTCCTCTTTCCCTAAAGATCATGAATGCTCTCTCCTCTTCCTGGATATATCCAAGGCTTGTGATTCGCTGTCATTTTCAGCAATTGAATCCGCCTTATTGAGAAGCGGTATTTGCGACAACGTCCTCAATCTTATCAGTTACTAACTCCAAAACCGATGCGTGACTGTAAAGGTCGGATATAGTCTCTCGAGACCAGCCCTTATCCGACCTGGAGTTCCCCAGGGCTTCGTACTTGGTCCTATTCTCTTCAACCTCACACTCACGCAAGTACAGTTTGAAGACAACCTTTTCAAGCTGTTCAAATATGCGGATGACATGGTCATCGTATTCAGTAACCCCACAGCATGAAGCACTTCCTTACCCATTATATCGGAGCTTTTATCCCCGCCAAGACTCGTTTAATGAAACTCTCCTCTGACCCATTCTGCTCTATCCCGGTTGCAAATTATCCCCTTAATATTGAAATAATAGATTTGGCCAAACAACTTTCTATTTATTTTTCAAAATTCTTAGACTTCTCCCCACACCTTACGCACACCACTTTCAAACTCTTCAAATGGGCGCTTCTAATCTGTTTCAAGACTAACAACTCCATTCTCCAACACACGGTATTCAAGTTCTACGTCCTACCCCTCATTTCATACGCTGGCGACTTCTATTGTCCTCTCAGTCTCGCCTCCTCGTATACTATCAAACAGATATCCTCCAGATTTCTAAAGCGAGTCTTCCCCCACAGCCAAAATTATCGGGAACGCCTACTCCTGGCAAACCTTCTATCGCTTTGGTTCATACGTCACCTTTGAGTGATTTCTTTTATGCATAAGATCACAACTTGCCTACCTCTGTCCAACTTTGCCCATCTACGTCACCACTACGCCACATGTTCTAGCAACTCTTCTATCCAATCTAACCATACCTCCACCATTTGCAAAGAAATCTATCTCTTCTCCAAAGCCACTAGTGTCTTCAACGATCTTCCCACGGACACAAAGCTCCTACCCCAGTATGAATTTAAAAAGGAGGCCAATAAGTACTTCTTTAACAATTTTCTTAGTGAAACGACCGTTTGAAAAAGAAACTGGTTCTTTTTCAATTCATAACATCTCTTTCACCCAAGGCTATTCTCATAACTGACTTTGAAGGGCGAAATCTTTCAGACAGTCATCTAATTTTCCACTTTACCCCTCTGGTTTTAAATCTTTCATTCTCGACTCACTGATACCACTTTTCAGCCTATTCTTGACCCCATCATATCCACATAGTGGACACTTTACTATGTTTTGCTCATCCAATTTTTTTCTTTCTTGTTACAGCGGAAGACCGGAAACTCAACAGCCCTACCGATCCACCAACGATTTGCTTCGGACATCGACTTCCCCTCGTCTTCCTTCAATCACAACCTCGTTTTACGGATGCCAGCGAGCCCTGCAAGACTCACTCGCTTCAATCTAGTAGACTCCATCCAGGTATATGCTACGCTCCATCAACGCAATCTCCACGACAAAGGACTCCATCGGTCGACGTCTGCCTCCGGTCCGCCATCATTTTCGATCTCACACTTGAACTCATATGTCCGGACCCAACCTACTCCGCTTGGATGCTCTGACATTTCATGGACTAACTCCAATTGATCTTGTCTAGTCAAATGGAACTTCGTTTTTATTTTTTTTCACCAGATTGAACTATCTTGATGTTAATGATACCTTTTCCCTTCAATAACTCCTCCCCCTTGCTATTAAATACTTTGCTAGTCACAATTCCATTCACCTCCACATATCCTACCCTTGATTTCTTATTTCAATGGTCGGGCCAGTTGGCCTTTGATGCCGACTAAATGTATTATTATTAAGATGAGTTCATAAGTGCGAAACCGGTCTACTGGATGAATTGCCGTTTCTACGCTATACAATTATTAGTTTATACTGACAAATGTACGTATTTCATGGGTCAGATGATTATATTAAGATCGAAACCTTCAACAATAGCAATTGTTATCACCGCCCAAGCAACCAATCTTCGCTTAGTTCAGCACTTATTTTGTTCGAAAATGACTGACTATTACTAAACAGTAAATTTTATTATACATATTTAAAAGCTTACGGATAAAGCATAAATTAACAAACAAATCATAAATTTCCTGCTCAATTTAATAAAACAGATAAAGCGTACGTACTCCATTACTTACTTCAGCATGAAGCTTTTCGTTTTCGTCAATTTTTCGTAGGAGTTCCTCTTTAAAAACTGATTGTATTTCTTCGTCAGAATTAGCTTTTTTTGTTGTTTCATCTTTCGATAATTTTAGCACTTGAAGATCGCGACTAAGCGATTGTATATCCAACGAAAGTGCATGATTAAGCTTCTTTTGATCTTTAAGTTCAATTTCAAGTGACCTAATTAGTTCTGATCTATTGTCTGGTGCACTTTGTAGGTTATTACTTTCATATTTCTTAATAAGTTCTCTGTACTGTAACCGAAGCTATACAAAATAAGCAATAATTCTTTTACTTTCTTGTACTCGCAACAAAGCCTAGTATATTTATCTCTTATCTCCTCTTCGGCCATAGGGCATATTAAAAGGCTTGAGAAGTATCATAGAAGCAATGCTGTTTACTTTATACTCGCCATAATAAAATTATAAATATGCAAAGAGGACATTTTTAGATTAACTTTTATATATTAAAAATGCAACTGCAGACAAAAATAATTAGATATTACTAGCTTCAGAAACGAATTAAACCTAGCTTCATACTCAAAAAACATTATAGCAGTAGAAATTTAATTTAGAAATTAAAGAAAGCAGAAATAATAAGAGAAATAAAAGTTAAATATGATGTAATTAAGAAGGTATTCCAGAAACTTCAATTCTTATATACAAAATGTCTGCACAAGGTGCTTTAACAAATTTCTAGCAAAATGCTCAAATTAAAGTGATGTTTAACGTTAATAATATGTAAGAAAGGCCAATAAATGCATTATTGTTGCAGACCTTTAATAAAACCAGAGAGACATTTCTATGGTTACAATGTGTAGAAGCTCCATACCTATGTAGAGGAAGATATTTCCTCCGAAATAAGTCTTACTTTTGTCAGGACATTGTATACACGTTGTGTTACTATGCAAACTTAGTACTAAGGGACGACTTTCTCTAAACAATGTTTAATTATTTAAGTAAACAAATAACGCTGTTAAATATATAAGAATTGTTTATTTGGCAATTTTGAGCTGTCTGTTCTGTGTGCTGGACGCAAAATGATCTCTGTTAACTTGTAACAACTTTCTGGTTTTATCATGACTATTTGGTTTTAGTAATAAATTTGGGTTACAACGAGATCAGGTTAATTATTTCCGTGTATTATTTGCTGTAATTAACATGGAGGTGTTCCAAATTAGATGATCATACCACATATATGGATTGTCCGGGCCTGGCATCTCAGAGGTTCTCTTCTGGTAGTGGCCAAAGGGCCTCTACAAAAAATGGCGACCGCGAAAGAATCGACGAATTGTTTAGTCAGAAGGAACCTATGGTGTATGCAGTAACAGCAGATTCACGCGTGGAGCAGCCACTCAGACAACTCTCAGAGAGACTCCTGACCGTTGAGAATGAATCAAGTACCCTCCGACGGGATGTGGGTTGGATGAAACTAAAGAGGGAAAGTTCCAACAGAGATAGGTTGAATTCTCGGATTCAAAGTTCAACTTCCAAGCACTGGAGAGGCGAATCGCGTAAGGGTATTCAAGGCCCACGCGAGTGGTGCATTTCGCATCGTAAATACGCCGAATTTGGAAGTGTCAGGAGGAGAGATGCACGTTTCCAAAGTTGGGTGGTTTCCGATGGAAAGAAGGTACTCTTCCTGTAGCCTGGTCTAAGCTATCGGAGAACTAGTGAAACCCCCGCTAGTAGGAGACGTCGGGGGTTCCATTGCAAAGGCTCCCAGACATGCCTTTAAAAGGCATACTTAAGGCAAAAGTAAAAGATGCGATTAACTCAAATAGCACCGATACAAAAGGCAAGAGTGTCGGATTCTCCCTAAGCGGAGATCTGGAGAACATTGCTGGATTATCCAGCAATAAGTTCATTATTAAAGATGAATTAACTCGACTGGAGTTTTTTTATCGATACGGGTGCTGAATTAAGCATAGTTAGTTCAGACCTGTTGGAAGTAGATTGCCCCACATTTGATTATCAACTATGGGCCGCAAATGGTAGTCCGATAGGAATCAAGGGGATGAAAAAAATGTCGGTGACCTTAGGCCAGAAATCTTCTTTTACTTAGAATTTTCTTGTAGCCGACGTCGTGTTCCATATCATTGGGATGAGTTTTTCGACAAATTTTAAACTAACATTAGATCCCAAAGCCAGGACTATCGCAGAATACGTAGGGGTGTTAACACATACTGAATCTAACACTTCGGCAGTTGGAGCTGTTCTTTTACCCCGTCCCACGGTCGCACATGACGTTGCCGACATCATCAAGAAACACCTTACAGTGTTTTAACATTTTAGTGCCAAAAGAACAGGTTTGAAGACAGGAGTAGAACACCAAATAGAATTGGTGGCTTCGTTGTTATATCTTGTGCCAATTTGCTTGTGTCCTCAAACTTAAGATTAGCTTCCATGCTGGTCGTGCTTAATTATTAATTTGATAACTTAGTGTTAGGCAAACGGACTATGTACTTCTTACGTAGCAAAACACCCGATCAAATAACCTGGAAAGAAATAAGACGTGAAAAAACAGAAATATTAAATTACCTGTTCAAGAACGTCTCCAATATGTACGATTCAAAAGACAAACTGATAGCAGGTGTATATTGTGAAAATCGAGTAATTATAAACGTAATTTGGAGAAAAGAAACAAATGCAGCTTCCTGGGGAAAGTCAGGCCAGTCAAGTACAGATTACCAAAAGTGAAATTACGCACAATTCAAGAGTATATATACTGTCAAGTATTTCAACAAAGAATTTTCTATAACATAAACGAATAATTTCTTTTTAAATGAAATTCGTTTTATTCCGCCTAGGTGGTTTAAATTTATCAATAAATGTCACTTGAATTTTGTCGGAGGATATATCTTCCTCTAAATACACCACCTCAAAGAAGACGGCTAATAAAAACGTAATCATCATTCTTCGGCTGACGTTGTACTCTTCCTGAACGAGTTGTACATAATAGCGCTCCTGAAGTCGAAACCGCGCCCTGTACAGTTGTCACTGGCACTGCTAATTCGCCTGATGTTGACAGAACGTTATGATCTTGTAACTAGGTAGAACATGATGTTGACGTGTTCGACAACGCCTGTGTGATTAGATTGCATACATCAGATTCGTCTATGGAACGATGGTCATTAAACTCATCTGGTAGTTCAGTTCTATCATCAATCCAGATAAACTGGGGAATGCAACGATCCAAAGTAACACAATCCTCAATGCCATTTGTCTGTGTGATGACATTTTTGGCAGTCATCGTCTTGACATTATATAGTCCTTTGTAAAATGGTGTCAGGCAGTTCATCCTATTTTCATTAGTTACATAAACATGCAAAACTGTTCTTAGATCAGAAGACACATATCACTTCGTTTTTACTTTTCTAGTCTTGGTCGGAGCCAAACGACAATCTTATCTCTAAATGCTCCTACAAACCAATCTACATAGCTAGAAGCTCAATCAAGACTAATTGAAGATTCTATTAGAAGATCTCCGGGCAACCTTAATGGTTCTCCATATACTAATTCTGCTATTAAAGTTCCTAACTGTGCCCCATATCTGTTGCGCATGGCGAGTAGTACTATAGGAAGATCGTGTATCCAGCTTGTTCCACTAGTACACCTTAACGCAGCTTTCAGTTCACTATGCAGCCTTTCTACCATCCCATTCGTTCGTGGATTGTATGCGCTAGTGTGTAATACATTTATTCCCATGATATTAAGAAATCTTACGAAAAGCTCTGACATAAATTGACTCGCTTCGGCGGCACATATACTAAAATTGGATCGATACAGAGAAGATTAGCATGGCCCCTGCGAAAGGATGACACGCAAATCCGTGAAGCGCTCCATACTGCGATCACTAGTAACTCTTTCTGGAACACCATTACGCGATATCCAATTATGTAAGAATGCGAACAAGACTTCTTGCGCTGTCATATCTTTCAAAATTGCTACTTCAAATTGGCGACTAAAACGATCTACCATTGTTAGCAAATATTTTTGGCCATTGACTTCAGGAATTTCGACAATGTCTATGTGTACGTGTCTGAATTGTCCAATTGGTATCCAAATAATCTGTACCGCGGTTCTGGTATGTCTCCACAGTTTACACGTTTGACACTTGGCACAGGTTCTTACCTATTCCTGTATGTCTTTAGACATGTACAGCCATACGTATCTGTCGTTGACTAATCGAATGGTGGCTTTTATGGATGGATGTCCCATATCATGTAATAGTTGGATAATTTTGGCACCACATTCTCTTTACCAGCAATATGATACACTCTGCTAACCGGGTTATTTGGGAATACACCCAGTGAGAGTAATTAATCCTCGCTGTTTTACCAAGCATGCTGATCAACGGCTTATGTCCTGTCAATAACTTGATTTGATGACCATCTAAATAATGCTAAAAATGTAGCACTGCGGCTTTCACAGCTAGAAGCTCTTTACCAAAAGTATCATACGTTTTTCTCGATCAATAGCTTTCGGCTATAAAACCCAATCGGTCTTATTATATTCTTGTCTCTTTGCTGAAACACTGCCCCTATTGCAACATCTGAGGCATCTGTGATTAGCTCGAATAGTTTCTCCCAGTCTACAGGTGCTAGTGTGGTTATGTCACTTAAAATTTCCTTGGCCTTATGGAATTTTTCTCGGTCGTCCTGAATCAAGTTTAGAGGCCAAGACTTCTTGAGCGTGCTCTTTTCACGTGTGAGATGGCGTGTTTTTAATCCTAGAATTCTGGCTAGACCTGGAAAGAATCGTCGATAATAGCTGATCATGCCCAAAAACCTTCGCAACTGACGTACGGTTCGGGGCTCTGTTACGTCCTTGAAAGCTTGGATTTGATCTTCCAAAGGTTTAATTCCGTCTTTGGAAAGTACATGTCCTAGATAAGATATTCTATTCTATTCTATTCTATTCTAGATACTTAACGGAAGAGCATCCAATGTTACGCTTATTGTTTTTGACCACTAATCCATCTTGTTCCAGCCTGGTCAAAACCGCTTCCAAATGCCTACGATATTCATCACGTGAGCGACTAAAAATTATTATGTCTTCTATATACACCCTCGCAAATGGAAAATCCTGAAGGATTTCTTTAGCCAAACGCCGGAATTTGTGACTGGCATTTATGAAACCAAAAGGCATTCGAAGAAATTCATGCAATCCTTCTCCTGGAAAGCTGACTGTGATGAGTGGTATAGAACTTACTTCCATCGGTATCTGATAGTACGATTTCTGGAAATCCAAAGTTTAATAAACGTCATATCCCTTTATGTCTCGGAGCTGAGTACTCTGGTTAGGGAGAGCATAAGAATCACCCTTCGTCACTAGAGTTTAATAGACGATAATTTCCACAAACCTTCCATTGTCCCGGCTTAGGTTTGGGAACTACCAATATTGGGGAAGTAAAATTGGAATTTGACCTTATACAAATCCCCTCGTTGCGAAATTGGACACAAAAATTTGTTATTTGTGTTGTGCCAATGGTTGAGCCTTTGGTGAACAAGGCAATGGAGCCACCAATTCTATTTGGTATTCTACTCTTGTCTTCAATCCTGTTCTTTTGGCACTGAAAGGTTGAAACACTGCAAGTTGTTTCTCGATGATGTCGGCAGAGTCATGTGCAAACTTGGGACGGAGTAAAAGGACTGTTCTAACTGTCGAAGTGTTCGACTCAGTATGTGTTAACAGCCCTACGCCTTCTTCGATTGTCCTAGTTTTGGGATCAAGAGTCATTTTGAAGTGTATCAAGAAATCCACCCCAATGATATGGTCCTTGACATCGGCTACGAGAAAGTTTCATGTAAAAGAAGATTTCTGCCCTAAGGTCACCGACAATTCTTTCATCCCCTTGATTCCTATCGGACTACCATTTGCGGCAATCTGCTTCCACCACGTCTGACCTAACTATGCTTACTTCAGCACCTGTATTGATAAAAACTCCAATCCAGTTAATTCATTTTTAATAAGGAATTTGTTGCTAGATTATCCGGCAATGTTTTCCAGATCTCCGCTAAGGAAGAATCTGACCCTCTTGTCTTCGGTATCGGTGCTATTTGATCCAGTCGCATATTTTTCTTTTGCCTTAAGTATGCCTTTTAAAGGCATGTCTGGGAGCCTTTGCAATGGAACCCCTACGGCTCTTACTAGCGGGGGTTTTATCCTTTTCCCGGTGATGGATTCTTCTCTAACGATTTAGTGCTTCCTTTCCATTTGGGTCCACCTAAACGCGGGTATATGCAATTTTCACCTTGGCACTTTGCACTTCGTCCGTATTCGCAATGTGAGTTTTATTAACGCCTTTGTGCGAAAGTTTCCCGATTGAATATATATTGAAATGTTGTAAATTTTAATTTTACAGTTGAATTACAAGCCAGAATTAGAGCCACATTAGTGGTTATTGAGGCGATGAATCTTGTTTAGCCAAAAAACTCAGAGGGCTAGACGGTGTGTAAAAGCAGCAGGAATCATAAGTACATGCTGTAACAGCAGACTCAGTCATGGTGAAGCACGGCAGGGCACATACAGAAACTATTCTTACCTTACAGGAAATTATGCGCTAATTAAGTGGAGAATTCGCGAATATGAATCGTAAAATTGATGATATGGCGAAAATTATTTTGCAATTGCGGTGTCAGGATAAAAATTTGAGGCGTCAATGGTGTCACTCGCGTCAATGCTTTGATTGGCCGCGCGTATAGTTTAATGTACATTGTGAATATGGGCGAAGTGCTAATGGCCAAGGTGAAGGTTGTCTATACGCACGTTTAGGTGGACCAAGGTGGAAAGGAAGCACCAAAATGTTATAGGGAAATTCCTCTATAGGAAAGCACAAAACCCCCGCTAGTAGGAGTTCTAGATGGGTTTCAATTGCGAAGGCTCTTTGATGTGCTTTTTAAAAGGTATACATAAAGCAAAATCAAAAAGTGCGATAATTGGGAATAGCATCTAGGCAGACGGAAAGTGGGTTAGATTCTATTTATGCGGAGATCTTGTAAACTTTGCTGAGTTTTCTAGCAATAAATTCATTAATATAGATGGATATACTGGTCTTGATTTTCTCATGGACACAGGTGCAGAAGTATGTATCGTTAGATCAGATGTGGTGGAAGCACATTCCCCACATTTGATTATCAACTATGCGCTGACAACGATAATCCGATAGAAGTTAAGTAGATGAAAGCACTGTCGTGTTTTTGGTACAGAAATCTTCCTTTAAGTGTAATTTTCTGGTAGCCAATGTCAAGAACAATAGCACTGGGATGGATTTCTTGAATCATTTCAATCTGACACAAGATGCGAAAACTATGACCATCGAAGAAGGCGTCGGAGATGATAATACACACTAAGTCTGATAATTCAATGATTCGAACAGTCCGTTTACCCCGTCCCATAGTCGCAAGTAACTTTGCCGATATCAAAAAGAAGCATCCTACAGTGTTTCAACATTTTAGTGCCAAGCACTGTTCATCCAAGACAAAACCGTTAGCACAACACAAACAAAATTTGTTGTACATGAATTTCAACAATTGCACAAGGAGAGCGATTCGTAGGAGGTGAAATTTCAATTTTGCTTCCCCAATATTAGTGGTTCCCAAACCTGAACAGTGACAGTGGAGGGTTTGTTGGAATTATAATCTTTTAAATTCTGTGATTAAGTGTGATGCTTACTGTCTCTTTCTCTAACCAGAGTACTTTCCTGCAATACATAATGGGATATAAGGTATATTCAACTTTAGATCTCCAGAAAGTGTACTATTAGACACCGATTGAGGAAAGCTCTATACCACTCACAGCAGTCAGATTTCCAGGAGGGGAATCTCATGAATTTCTTTGGATGCATTTTGGTTTGAAGAATGCCAGTCAAACATTCCGGCATTTGGCTGAAGTAGTCTTACAGAAATGTCCATTTGCGAGAGTGGACGAAGACGACATAATCATTATATTCGACCGCGTAATGAACATCGTAAGCATTTGGAAACGGTTTTGATCAGGCTGTACCAATATAAATTATTGGTCAAACACAATAAAAGCAAAATTGGATGCTCGTCAGATAAATATCTTTGATATATACATTCCAAAGACGGAACTAACATTTTGGATGATAAAATCCAAGCCATCTAAGACGTTGTGTCTATAATTCCATGCTAATTAGTCCTTAAACGAAAAATACTTTTGGGAAACTGGATTAATCGAAATTACCTGATTTGTGTTTTGAATAATGCAGTTGTTTTTTCAGTAGTTTTCTTTCTTTGACAAAATATTTCGGCTCTCTATATCAGCAGCTTTCTTCAATTGGTCCAGCCTCACCTGTTTAAAATAACAAACTAATAAAGTAAGCGCGGTACTTCCTCTGGCTATAATATTTATACTTCAGACAGATCTTTCAATAGATAGGGGCATGTCAAAGGTGTGTATGTTTGTTTCGGCAGCTGTTATGTTCATCTTAGTGAGACTAGTGTGGCTGAATAAGAATTTACCATTTGCATGCGTTAGAAAATTTGTTTTATACACTACATGTAAAATGACGTAATTGAGATTGCCCTCACATTGTCTGTTGGGAAAGATCAATACTTCAGAAACACTCGTCATAAACACATGCCATTATGAGTGATAAAATTAGAAATCCGAATGATCAATGCACATGTTAAATTTAAATTCAAGCCACTCAGAATAGACTTAATAACAATTACTGGCATAACTTTACATAGGTCCACGTCCCACACGTGCATGTGTCTCTGTGTATTTATACATTACTAAAACATTCAGTTAAATATAATTGATTCACATGTACGTACATCTTAATTAAACGGCAGTCAATATATATTAATTTTCCCTTTGCACGCGTCAGACTAATTATTAATACTAAATATTTAAAATGTTGTATTTTTAGAAAGATCTCAATAGGTAGGGTGGGATTGTAAGAGAAAAATAAGCGTTCAAATCATTAAGTTTTAACATAAAACGAGTAGTTATAGATGAAATTTAGGAACATTATATTCTCAATCATTGATTAGCCACTAATTGTATAATAAGCCCATTAATAAGTCAATCTTAATCTGATGTTATTAATTTTTTAACAGTTAAATACTGTTTGTTACGAAGAACTAATATATATGCCAGTATGTATTAGGTGTTGTGAATCTAGTAACAAATTAGTTTAGTTGTGACCAGAAGGATAAACCAAAGACAGCATGAACGGAAAGTATAATCTCAATCACATTCCTTTCGTGCTTACTAGCGACTCATCAGTGGAACCGGCATTACGCCCTATAACCACTATATATTGGGGTGAGGTATGTGGGATAAAAGAACGGTACAATCTCCTAGACGAAAGCGTAAACCTTCAGTATTGAAGCTAAAATCGTATAAAGTCTCAACAATGCGAATTCAACGCTAAATTACTCTATATAATATATAGCGAGTCTCTACAGTATACTAAAACTATGGCTATTGTGTCAGTAACCGATAGCAACATAATAGCACCGAAAAGGTACATGGTACTAACACTATGGTTGCCTAGTAGGTACCTGGTAACAATATGATGGATATCAAAGTATGCTATAGTTTACCGAAATTGAGAATTACATCTGGAGTAACAGATGTTCAGAAATAGTTGCAATTCTCAATTTCGGTGAACTATAGTATACTTTGCTGGGCGTTTGCAATTATCCCAGTTAATAGTGTGCCCAGTCTCCACTACTTGACCAGCAAGATTAGATTTTGCAATATGTCCATACTTACATGCAGTTTTATTTTCACATCTTCTCATCTTGATTGAACGCATGGTCTCACCAACATACATGTGACTACAATAATTGCATGGGATTTCAAATGCTTCTGATGTTTCTAAGGGTTCAATTTTTTATTTTTGATAAGGAGGTATAGTGCCTAGTGTAAGGATCTGTTTTAAAATGGTCCTTATATTGTATTCCTACTTAATATAGAATCCATTAATGCCATAAATTTACTCTCTTCCTTCTTCTTGTCCTCTTTTATATACCTCAACTTAGAATTAAATTTTCTCACGACATCCATCATTGTCGCATCTATTAAATGAAGGGCATATGCATCAGCCTTAAATAAATCTCGTAGTCTACCTAATTCCAGCTTCCTATGTTTTATATCTATTAATCTGAGACTTTGATATACAGATTTTCATTCGATACGAGTGATTGGACTTGAAATTAAGAAGGATTTCGGAAAAGGTATCCTTCCCATAAATATATTTTTCTAATTACTGACCATTTATAATTAATTTCACATCCAATAGTGATAAATCACCCGATGATTATTCTAATTTCAGGGTAAATTGAAGTTCGCTTATTCAATTATCTAAATTTAAGTAATTTACCATCTCATTATCACCATGTTTCCTGAACATTAATATGTCATTCAAGAAACGTAGGTAAAATTTTGGCTTCAATTGAGTCTCATCTAAAAGATTCTTTTCCAAGTAATGCATAATTTTATTTGTTTTTGGCAACGACAAAGGTTGTCTCACTAGAACACCTCGAATTTGTATAGTTCGGCATATATATTATATAGTGTGAGTTAGGACACAACTGAACTAATTTGTTACTAGGTTCGCAACACCTCATACATACTTGCATATATTAGTTCTCCGCAATAAACAGTATTTAACAGTTATATATATAATGAATTGAATGATGTCATGCTTACCGCGAAATATGATGACTGATATCGATCAAGGCCAGATTGTATGGATTTACTGGAGTAACGGGTGTTCAGATATTGTTGTAATTTTCAATTTCGGTGAACTATAGCATAAATTGATATCCATCAGGTTGGTAACATGTACCGACTCGGAAACCATAGTGTTCGTACCATGTAATTTTCGGTACAATAATGTTGGTATCGGTTACTAACACAATAGCAATAGTGTTAATATCCTTTACAGACTCGGTATATATATTATATAGTGTGAGTTAGCGTTGAATTCGCATTGTCGTAGACTATATGATATTAGCTTCACTATTGCAGGTTTACACATTTGTCTAGGAGATTGTACCGTCCTGTTATCCCACATTCTTCGACCAAATATATAGAGGTTAATGGGCGTAATATTGGCTCCTACTGATGAGGCGCCAGTAAGCACGAAACGAATGTGCATGAAATTATACATCCCGCTCATGCTGCCTTTGGTTTATCCTTCTGATCACAACTGAACTAATTTGTTACTAAGATCGCAACACCTAATACACACTTGTATAGCTATTAGTTTTCCGCAACAAACAGTATTTAACTGTTATATATAATGAATTTTATGATGTCATGCTTACCGCGAAATGTGATGACTGATATCGATCAAGGCCAGAGGGTATGGATTTAATGGAGTAACAGGTGTTCAGAAATTGTTGTAATTCTTCATTTCGTTGAACTATAGCATAAATTGGTATCCATCAGGTTGGTACCATGTACCGACTCGGAAGTCATAGTGTTAGTACCATGTACCTTTTCGGTACAATAATGTTGGTATCGGTTATTTACAAAATAGCAATAGTGTTAGTATCCTTTCCAGACTCGGTATATATATTATATAGTGAGAGATAGCATTGAAGTCGCATTGTCGTAGACAATATGATGCTAGCTTCACTACTGCAGGTTTACACATTCGTCTAGGAGATTCTGCCGTCCTATTATTCCATATTCTTCGACCAAATATATATCGGTTAAAGGGCGTAATACCGGCCTCTACTGATGAGTCGCCAGTAAGCTCGAAACGAATGTGCATGTGATTATACTTTCCGTTTATGCTGCCTTTGTTTTATCCTTCTGGTCAGAACTGCACTAATTTGCTACTAGGTTCGCAACACCTAATACATAATTGCATATATTGGTTCTAAACAGCAAACAGTATTTAACAGTTACATATAATGAATTAAATGATGTCATGCTTACCGCGAAATGTGATAACTGATATCGATCAAGGCCAGAATGTATGGAGTAACAGGTGTTCAGAAATTGTTGTAATTCTCACTTTCGGTGAACTATGGCATAAATTGATATCCATCAGTTTGGTACCATATACCGACTCGGAAACCATAGTGTTAGTACTATGTTACTTTTCGGTACAATAATGGTGGTATCGATTAGTAACACAATAGCCATAATGTTAGTTACCTTTACAGACTCGATATATATATATATATATATGACATAATATAATGTGTGTTGGAAGTCGCATTGTCGTAGACTATATGATGTTAGCTTAACTATTGCAGGTTTACACATTTATCCAGTAGATTGTAGCGCCCAATTATCCCACATTTTTTGACCAAATATATATGGTTAAAGGGCGTAATACCCGCTCCTACTGATGAGTCGCCAGCAAGCACCAATCGAATGTGCATGAGATTATACTTTCCGTTCATGCTGCCTTTGGTTTATCCTGCTGATTACAACTGAAATAATTTGTTACTAGGATCGCAACACTTAATACATACTTGTATATCTATTAGTTCTCCGCAACAAACAGTATTTAAATGTTATATATAATAATTTAAATGATGTCATGCTTACCGCGAAAGGTGATCACTGATAACGATCAAGGCCAGAATGTTTGGATTTACTGGAGTAACAGGTGTTCAAAAATTGTTGTAATTCTCAATTTTGGTGAACTATAGCATAAATTGATATCCATCAGGTTGGTACCATATACCGACTCAGAAACCGTAGTGTTAGTACTATGTAACTTTTCGGTACAATAATGTTGGTATCGGTTACTAATACAATAGCCATACTGTTAGTATTCTTTACAGACTCGGTATATATATTATATAATGTGAGTTAGCCTTGAAGTCGCATTGTCGTAGACTATAGAATGTTAGCATCACTATTGCATGTTTACACATTCATCTAGGAGATTGTACCGTCTTGATATCCCACATGCTTCGACCAAATATATAGTGGTTAAAGGGCGTAATACCGGCTCCTACTGATGAGTCGCCAGTAAGCACGAAACGAATGTGCATGAGATTATACTTTCCGTTCATGCTGCTTTTGGTTTATCCTTCTGGTCACAACTGAACTAATTTGTTACTAGGTTCGCAACGCCTAATACATACTTGCATATACATATCATCTCCATGAAGTGTCCACTCGTCATTTTACTTCCTTATAGTTTTAACGGGTGATCAACTTGAAAACATGGAAAACAATTCAAGGACTTAGGTACCGGTATATTCGTGTACGTAGGTATTACATCTAAGCTTACCAATCTATCCGTTTCAACTAGTACACATTTATCAACAATTTCAAACAACTGATATGAATTTAACAGGGTATGTTCTAAGAAATAGGAATATTTTCTTATTCTATTGTAGGATGTGTTGTAGTTATTGTAATAGCTTTTGCGGGGTAGCTGTGTATTTTGTAATGTTTTCCTACAATTTCATGGTGGTCGTTATCCAACCCGTTCCTTGATCATTCCCTGACATTTCCCGAAGGATGAAGTAAGAAAACCCATTCATTTTCAGACGTTAATTGCAAGTGGGGTAGCTAAGCATGAATCAATTCACAGTTAAACAAAATGGACCGTGCTGTAGACGGCAACAAAATGATGTATTGTCAACACAATTGAATGTCTTAAACACAAGTAATTATCAGGGACACAAACGTCTGAATCGTGATGAATATATGTAAAAAATTGAAAATATATGATGATATAAATCCAGATTGATTAGCAATTTAGTTTAAAGTCACTGGTAAACATTGTCACTGATAATTGATGGATAAAAATAGTGTAAAAACAGTCTTGATAAAACATCACAAATAATTATTCCACGGTTTGCTAGGTTTTGAATATATTGGGAATGGTTAGGGACAGATAAATCAATCATTCTGTTTTTCGTGTCAAGCTTCATTCTAGATCAAACTGTTGGTGCGTTTCCGCGGAATCCTTCAAAATTTGTTATAAATGTGTCATCCAGCCAATGAATAATTATCCTTAACTTAGAATTCAAAGTGTTCAATTGTGCCTACAATACGTTTGCTAAGTTTTCCAATCCGTCAGAAGCCATTTTATTTGACTCAACTCAAATGTATTATTTTTAATCAATTTTTTATTAGGACCTTCTCGAATAATGCGCGCCAAGTTAGTAAAAAAAATACAAGTATTTATTATTTCATATTCGCTTCTGTAGCTCGAAAGCTGATTCCATTTTTGTGCTAAATTGTTTATTTTAATACATTCACTTACGCATAGACGTTTTATTGTATTTAATTAGGCCCTAGATAAGACAATTGGAGCATTCTTAGTCTCAAAGTTGGCTATTGCTATATCTTTCCCCGCCTCAGTAGTCAGTCTTGGCCCCAAACTTAAACAATCAAGTGCAAAAGGTCGTGGTTCGTCGGGAATGTGAACGAAAACTTTATTGTACTCTGCATTCACACTTTCTACACGATACGAACCATCATTACCAGCCTGTGGTGCCACGGCCTCGACCTTCGCGACAACGATATAGTCGCCGACTCTTAGGCAAGTGCGTTTAGGTTGTCTTGTACAGGCTTGTCTTTGCATGGTTCTCACATATTCAGTTATCAGTTCTAAGCTTTCCTGAAAATCCGTTATAGTGCAGTGCTAATGGGATTCTGGTATTACGGGTTTTCCTGGCATACAATATGCCTCCCATAGACCATTGTTGTTGGAGCGAATCCTGTAGCTGTTGATATTTTACATATCATGGCCCGCCCGACCAAATATAATTTGTCTCTGAAAGATCCCCGGCTCTCGTGGCACCAACATCGCTCTACCTCTTTTGTCGTCCGGTGTGCACGTTCAGCAATCGAGTTTGTCTGCAGGTGGTAAGAGGCTGCGCGGGAATGTTTAATGTCCATGTACGTGCACCACTGATTAAATTCTCTCGATTCCATTTATGCTCTTTTGGCAGTAACAATAACTTGTAGTGCACCATATAGATTGAGCCATCGCTCTGCTAATAACTTTATAATCCAGTAGGCTCTGATTATCTTCACTGGTTCACACTCGTCCATGTAAATCTTATAGGATACCTCGCTACGAACCACCAGAAGTGAATCTAAAGGTTAATATGCAGAAATTGCTCCTGTACAATGGCACTGCAAGCAATCGGGGTGGTTTACAACGCTGACATATTGACAATAGATACGAATTTCTTTAAGGATACCAGGCCAGCATGATCGCGAATGCAATGTTTCAGTGAGGCGGGATGTATCATCGTTACATTCCATTACGCCATCAATTCCGTTAAAATAGACTCCGGCAAAAACCATTGCTTTGTTTGTCTTTCATTTCGCACCAATAGGTCGTTTTGCAGGTTCAACGTTTTATATTGTGCGAAAAAACTGTGCAGTAGTGTAACTAATGGACTATTTCCTGAAATGTGATATTGTAGCAATACCCACCATTGAAACCGAGAAATATGCATGAGTCCTTTGTATGGCTGGCAGGAAATCAGCAGAAAGTCCTCGCATAAGTGCACGTATTAAAATAAAACAGTTAAAAAATGATGGAATTTCCGTCGAGCCGCAGAAGTACACATAAAATACTAAATATTTGCATTTTGTTTTACAAAATGGATGACATTTATACGAGCAAAATACTATAAACATTAAATTGAAAATAAAGCAGATCTGGTCAATTAAATAAGTTGTCTGCTGACGGACTCAAATACTAAGTAAAATTATTAACTACACAAATGAACACTTCGACTGTGAAGATATGGCTTATTCAGTTTCGGCTGGATGATGGAATCTACAAAAGCGACTAAACCAGTATAGGTGACGAAAACAATAGCAACCGCGCCTAAGAGACCTCAGTCAGAAATTTACCACTGTTTTCATCCGAATTGACGACTTATTTCTGACTGTAATCAGAATTTAATCCAATGCATCTGGCGCGCCGATGGTGGCTGCGTGTGAATGGGCCACGAAATTATTTATAACTTAATATATCTAATATACGTCTTTAATTGTAGCGAACACTTATTAGGACTTGATTTCATTAGAAAATAAGTTAAGATGATAGATTAAATGTTGTTGTACCTTGCGCAGCGCTGTTTATACTTGCCTTTTTCCACGTGTTGCATGTGAGGGACAATTGATAGCACTCGTAAGTTAGTAAAATCTTTAAGCTTTGACATTTTCAGGTGCACAGATTTTGTTTGGCATTAATTTATAGGTTCCCTATTTCCCTTCACTATGATGTCGCTCATGAGCTCTTTGTCTGAAAATAACGTTGGAATCAGATTTTCCAATTTTTTCCAAATTGGCAAGACTTCATATCCAGTCCCATCTTTAGCATTGTCACCATACTCACAGGAAAAAACAACTTGTGGCTAGTGTAGTATTCTCATTCAAGACAAATCAATTTATATCTATTTTAGTTCCTAATGTATTTTTGATTGTTTGTCCTTATTTCCAGTCTCAATACCTATTATGTTATACTCACATGTATACAGAAATTTATCCAGCTCAACCATACTCATACAACAACCTATAAAACATATTCGTACTTTTGTAACACGCGGCTCCGCGTTACAACCCAACGATGTTCGATTTTGACAAATACAGTGCTTTTTAAGGTCAAATAATCTAACTCTGTTTTTACACAATATTTCTCTTAACTGTAATTTTAGAAACAATCTCTGTTACTTTCAAGCAGTTTTAATTGAGATTTCTTGAACTGCAATTTTATTTGTAATTAATAGGGTTTTTATGAAATATACAGAACCGCGCGCAATCCGCGTGGATCTTGCGGTGGACTAGTGTGTCACTGCGGATTTATTTCGCTTAGTTGGATTATTCGTTGTTTACGCGAAGGATTTACTGTTCACATTTAATTATGCCTATCCGAACTTCAGAGAATAATGGATTAATATAATGACATGAGTTAAAACCATAGCAAGCAGTTAACTAAATATTTGTGAGTTTTTGTCATTGAAGTCTTTACACGGATTACCATTCATTTTGTGACAATTTTACAGTGACTATGTTCATATCATCATGTATTTTCAATCGGTTGAGTGTATTCATTTCAATTCAGACATGTGTGTAAGAACAACTGCTTGTGTGCAAAACATTTTTATTTAAAAACAGAACTCACTTTAACTTTCGCCATCCAGAAGACGGACAGTTTAGTGTAACTGTGAATGGTGTTTAAGACATACTTTTGGGTTAAAATTTGTTCTTATTGCCGACCAACACATGGTCAATTTGGACTAACTGTGAATTCTGTTTCTATTTGCAACATTGTGTACAATATACGTGTGACAAATCATCTTTGCCTTCTCACATCAACCATCCGAAAAGGATCAGAGACTGATTATGAGCACGGGTAGTAATAATAGCCACCATGGATATGTAGGACGGGTACAGAATCACGAACTAGATAGCTACTCCGCAAAAATACTCCTACACTTTAATCTGAGGTTACAGTTATAGAATAACTATAAGCAAACAATTTGGACTGACATACACGCCTTTCCGAGATGTCTCAATTTAAAAAAAATTACTTTTCCACACGCATTGAAAGATAAACAATTTTTTAGAATTTTATTTATATTGTTTTAATACTCAAATTCCCGGTTTACCTAATGTCACCCTGTGTGCAATAGGTTATAGGGAGAGAGAGTTTATTAAAAATTTTGAAAGTATATAATATTATTCTATCGTTCGGACAAGACCGAATACGTGGCCTACACTGATGTATGATATTTTAACCCAATACACATTTATACTCATACCCTGTGTAAATTTATTTTTTTCATTTAAATATCTTTGTCCAAATAATATACATAAATATGTATACATAAAAAATAAGAAATTACAAATTGTTATTTTTCCTGTGAGTATGGTGTCAACCCTGAAGATGGGACTGGAAATGAAGTCTCGAAAATTCTGACAAATTTCGGGAAAAGCAGCTCATGTACGGCTTCATAGTGAAGAGCCAAGTTAGAACCCATCAATCAATACCAAACACCATCTTTGCACCTGAAAATGTAAAAAATTCAAGATTATATCGAACTGCTAGTTCTATCAATTGTCCTGCACAAGCAAAATGCGGAAAAGACATGATGACAAATTGTAAAAATAAGCGTGTATGCTTCTCAAAAACGGAAAGCACGAATTCTAAAGCCTTAAAGTGCAGGAGAAGACAAGTTGGCCCGCCGTATGGTGGAAAATGTTTCAAAGCCGATACAACAATATAGTTCAATTTAATGATAGCGGCGATTGTTCAGGGCCGACGACCTAACGCTTCAAACTATGGCTAGAATTAACTGACGATTACAAGCCACCAAACATTTAGGGTGTTCCTCAAAAGAAATTAGCAGCAGCGATTCAAGAAACACAAGAGGTAATAGAAGCCAGCGTTCCTGAACCATTATCATCAGTTACTTGAGCTGCCATATTTTACGTTACGAAAATGGATGGTTTGATCGTACCTGGGACTGATTTCCCTAAATTAAACTCTGGGAAGAAACCTAAAACTCATCTCATGCCGGTTCTGCGTGATCTGCTCCTACAGCTAGCGGAAGGAAAATGGCTTGCTTTTCCTGACCTTAAATAAGGATTTTGACAAATGGCGTTCGCCAGAACACTGACCAAAGTTGGTGGTACAGGTACCCTAAGGTCATTTCCAATTCACTCAGGTACAATTTGGTCGTAAGAAATCACCGAATGTGTTCCGTAGAATAGTGGACAATTTCGTGTCTAACTTACCCTGTAAATTATCGTAAGTTGACGATGTTATCAAATAGGCCACTTCTGAACACGAAATGCTTACTAGGCTGCAGATGTTGTCCAAATCTGTAGAATGGCGGTTACAATTTAATCCAGAATAAGTTTAGATAGGTTGGCAATTTCAGTTTCTGGGTAATTAGTAACAGCGGAGATATGTACTACATTAGATTCGACTGTACAGTCTATCAAGGACTATCTAGTGCAAGTTTATTGGTATGATGAATTCTTATAGACCGGATCTCTAAGGATTGGCGGTCACACAACAATCCTTGTCGAAATTAACTAGTGCCAATATACCGTTTCGTTTGGCGGAGGAG
Source organism: Eudiplozoon nipponicum (assembly GCA_029291075.1). NCBI lineage: Eukaryota > Metazoa > Platyhelminthes > Monogenea > Mazocraeidea > Diplozoidae > Eudiplozoon > Eudiplozoon nipponicum. Next base: position 96,415 of record JAQBSW010000172.1, on the reverse strand, counting down.
GCTCAATAAGCATTTATCAAATGCAAATAGAAATTAATAGACGCAACTAATATGAATTTCCCGGTAGGTAGAATATCATTTGTTATAGACACGTCAGATATTGGCAGTTATAAGCGGAGGGATTTCTGGTGCAGTATATAAGTCGTACACTAACTAAAGCGGAGCAAAACTATCTCATTATAGAAAACGAATTACTAGCTGTTCGATGGACATAACAAAAGTTTAGGTTTGTGTTATCAGTAGACATATAAACGTCTTTACCGACCATAAAGCACTAGTGCATTGTTAATCACTGGATATTGTGAAGAAACGTGTATAGCAAGTCATTGAAGAGCTCGAGGAATACTTCGTTTCAATTCATCATAGAGCCTGTATCGATAATGCTGCAGACGATGCGCTCAGCATAATTTCTGCTGTGCGAGTTTCGCCACTTATCAAAGTCTCTGAAGAATAAGTGAATGGCGCCATATGCCAGGAAATTGTTAATTAGTTAAAAATGAAGCAGTGGTGCCAGCATCATATAAAGTGTTGAGCCAGCAAAACTGCTTTTGGTGCGAAATGAAGTGGTTTGTGCCAGTGTCCATTGGAACGGAATTGGTGGCCTTCTGGCATGAAACGTTGGGACATCCCGCCTCATTGAGATATTGCTGTCGCAAACGTACTAATCTGGAACGTTCAATGAAATTCTAAGCTTTTGTCAATAATGCACTACATGTCAGCGTTGTAATTCATACCTATTGCTTTCAATGCCGTTGCAAAGATGCAATTTCTGCATATTGACCCGGTAGGTCCACTTCCAGTGACTTGTGGCGATGTACCCTATGTTTTGTGAGTTCGAGTTTTTACCAGTGAAGAAAATCACAACGGCTAATTTTATAAAGATTTTAAAATAGTTTTGGTGCACCACAAGGTATTGTAGCCTCCCTAGATACACTATTCGAATTAAGAGAATTTAATCAGTGGTGCAAGGACCTTGACATTAAACATTTCCGCGCAGTCACTTACCACCCGCAGACAAACGCGACGTCCCAGCAAGCACACCGGACGTTAAGAGTTATTGCGATGCTGGCGCTAAGAGGGCCCGGTATCATGGAGTGACAAATTAAATTTAGTCGAGCGGGCAATGCGATTTAAGATATCAAGAACTACAGGATTCGCTCTAACAACTATTGCGTATGGAGAGTAATAAGAATGCCAGGTAAACCAGTAATCTCTGGATCTCATAAGCACTGCAACATAGCGGATATACAGGGGCGCCTAAAACAGCGAATTAAATATGTGGAAGCCACACGGCAACAAGCCTATGCAAGACAAACTAAACGCACTCTTATATAAGAATGCAATAATATCACGGTCGCAAAGGTGAAGACCTTGGCTGTCAATGTTGGTTCGTATTGTGTGGAAAGGGTGAACGTTAGTTTTTGTTAACATTTCCGATGAAGCACGAGCTGTTTAATCCTTTGGAATACTTTTGGTGCGTTAGTCAGGCCAAAAGCTACTCGAGAGTATTTGGAATATATTTTGGGTAGCTGCACTGCTAACTTCCAACGGTCTTCGAATCGAAAACCTTTTTTCAAAAATCCCTGTTTAACGTCATGCACGGAAAACCATTTGGCTCCCGCTAGATCTGGTAAAAGATCACACAGTGGAGGCTTTGGATACTGGTTAGATTTGTCACCAAGATTAATTGGTGGAAATCATCTGCCAGTCAGAACTAAATAATCTTTTTCCAATCCAATAAATTTGATATCTTCCTTTTTTAATATTTTATTGTCAATTCTCCAGCAGAAACCTTCAACGAGCTCAAAACATCAGCTTCCTTATCCAAATGCATTATTACTGGCTGTCCTTTGAAGAGTTACAAAACTGGAACTTTAATTAAATCCTTATCTGTGGAATAGTTTCCAATACATCTGTTAATTTGAAAGCCATCGGATTCTGAACAGTTTTGTGGTGATCTGTTCATCTTCCTCTCCCGATCTACTAATCGGGGCATCAAAGGGATTTAGAAATGGTCCCGACTACCATTATTGGTAAGATGTTGGTACCAATTTCCCAAATAAACTGACCGTTCTTTAAGAGATTTTAATGATTTTGCTGACCCTTATGCGATATATTTGTCGCAGCAGATGTCCTTGTATATTGACTTTGCTTCAAAGCAACTAGCTGCCGCCATCCGTCACGGACTAGCTGGTTATGTCGCGATGAATTCCAATAACATCTGTTGCCCCTGCCGAATGTTGTAACGAGACTAATATTTGGTATTGCAGCTGCCAATTTCGTGGTCATCCTGGCCGAACTTCATAGAACCTAACTTCGTTCTTCCAAGCATTTTTGCCCACTCGATATTGCACCATGATGGCATCATACGGTTGCAGCACTGGTAATCCTCATTTTAATTGAACAACAATCGCTTAATGCGTGTCATAGTGTCAAGAGGCATCTTATTCAGTAGAGGCTTGAGTCTGTATAACACTGAAATAACCTCACGCGGCATGTCTCTGAAGTGATCAAAAACTCCTCTTTTCTATTTGTCATTTCGACTAAATCCTGGACAGTAACGTGCACAATAGGTGTTTCAAATGAAAATTCTTGCGCTCAAACTGAAGCTTCAACATTTCCAAAACAAAACCGTGGCCTTTCCACATCTAAAGGTGCAGGCATTGGCAAAATTCTGATAACAGTCGTTAAAAACACGTCGATTCGGATAAAAACACAAAAATAATACTGCCTGTTTCTCCTTTGTCGCGGTTACTATTGTTGACATCATCAATATTGGTCGAGTCGTTTATGAGGATTTCTTTAGAATTTATTTTATTGTGTCATCCAGCAGAGACTTAATTATCATTATCTCCGAAGTCAAGTTATTTATTTATGTAGTCAGTACTCTTACTAAGACGTCCAAACCGTCATAAGCGATATTGTTTAACGTAGCACAAATACATTATTTTTAATCAAATATTTAAAGGATTTTGCTCGTATAAAGCGTGTAGCAGCTCAAAACAATTCAACGAAATATTGCCTAAATGAAATTCAAATTTAACAAGGAAATTTTCTGTTAGCCAAGGGCGTGCGAGCTTACGCTTCCAAAACTATATAAGTACGGTGCATTTACCATGCTTGTCATTAGCAAATTTGATATCTCCTACTGTGCACCACGGGTGATTGCTGTCTCACAGCATATTTTGCTGTTTACCTACGCTGACTTCTGGACTTGCGTCTATCACGCTGTCTCACCTAGTCATTGGATTTCAGTCACGCCAATCTTATTGTTGCTGCACAACTAGTCATATGGATCGATTATCTATTTATTGGAATTCTACGTGTGCCAGCCACCACGGTTTTGCCGTACATCTTCAACAAGACAATTCTCAGCCTTTACACAGAAATTCATCTCACGGGTTTCGACTCCGCAACGAAGGAGCACCAGCCAGTCAACCAGACACGGCCCCGAGTGTCTAGGAATACTTCTAGACACTATAAAAATTTCTCGGCATTTGTCGGAGAGCGCGATTCAAGCTCTAATATGGGCCACCAAAAATAATTGTCTCCCATTATCTAAGGCTCTTAACTGTTTTGTAACGTCGCGCGACATTTACTTGCAGTCGGGGCATTTACAAATTGTCGATCGCGCCAGGATACGAGAAAAATACTGCTTTTCGATTTGTTTTTTATATGACATATCTTTTAGCATAAATAAAATAAACTATGCTTATTTTTTATTTTTTATCGTGGAAATACATTAAATCGACGGTATCACGCCCAAACCACCCTTTTCTTTGCCCTGTTTTGGAATATTTCTTAGTCAAGGTCATGTAGGCAATTTTTTGTTTGGAAGTAAATTTTTTTGTGGGGGTATCTATCCTTCAAAAATTCTCCCCTACGTACAAACTGTGCCAAACTGTGGATTTAGTCAGTAAATTGCTCAAAACTGTTCTTGTGGAAGCCGATTTGTGATTTTGTGAAAGCACAGTCTGTTAAATCGCTCAAAACTTTACGTTCGTGGACATGGATTGGGTTTCTGATTTTATGGAAGCAGTTTTCTTCAGTTTTCTGAGTTTTTATATGCAGATCTAGTCAGTTTCAAATGTGGAAGCAGATTTTGGTAAGCTCCGCTGAGAGACATATTGAAAAGATAGTAGGCAGTGCCAAGAACAGATGGGCACTAATAAATAGAAATATCTTATCGAATGATAGAAATGTATATAAAAATGTATATAATATCGATTAGACCGATACCAGATTATGCAGCCGCGTTTTGGAATCCATTAAAAAAGAGTTTATCCAATAAGAAAGAACCTGTACAAAGAAAATTTGTGAAACAAATTAGCCCTATCTCCTGCACTATATACGCCACTAGATTACAGTTGGTATCACTGCAAACTTTATGGTTTTGGAGGATGTACTATTGCATAAAAGTTTTCCATTTAAACCAGTGGACTGGTGCCTATATGAATCCAATAAGAAAGAGTCATGAAGTTGGAACTAGATCTGAACATTTGGCAATATCTCCTCCTTTGGTGGGGAATGTTGCGAGCAAGTTATTCTTTTTCGAAAATTTACAAAATTTACAATCAATTGCCAAAGGGGCTTAGAGAAACGCCTCCATCTAAGATATTATTTAAATTTTTATGTACTGAACTAGAAAAAAACTACAATCCTGTTGATATTTTTAATTGTGATTATGATAATACTTTCTCATGGTTGAATGAAAGACAAGGTTAATTGTGATAAACAACATAACTTCTTTAGATTTTTATTTCCAAGTTTTGTATTATTAAAATTGAAATGTTATGCATTATATCATCATGTTAGTCAACAATACATACAACCATATGCTAGTCATGGTTATCATTTTTTGCATTATATTACACTCGAATTGTAACTTAATTTTTCCTATTCTGATGATGAATCTATTACACTTTACAGCCGAACGTTCTGATGTTGATATATTTTACAGTACAACGAGTGAGATTTACTTATCTACATGAGACTAATTGCACATATTTATGTGATTTGATATCTTTTTTATATTGTACATTTTCCAATATTATTATCTATTTAATGAAACATGTGTGGTTTGAATCCGAATAAAGATATTCTATTCTACAAAAAAGCTCTTAGTTAATAGTTGTAATTTTTCAGGGCACGTATGTTTCAAATTTTTCTTTATATATATATTTAATTCCCTCTATGCATTTTTAATGCTCTGTAAGTCATTTCCAAACATAAATACCCTGAAATATAAGTTAGCTCAGTGTCCACCAACCGGTCTCACATCAGATGACAATGGGCTATCCACTTTGGAGAGATGTATTTCAAATTTAGTTAAAATTCCTGAAAGAATCTTCATTGACAGGACACATGCTAATAGAACCACGGACAAACACCGTCTAAATCAGAATAAATGATAATCTAAACCACCCCAGTCATTTAGTCAATATTCTCTGAAAGGTTGGTGCTTAAATCGCCAAAATTATTTTTATAATTGTCAAAATTGCCTGCTTTGTTCAGAGAACTTACCAAACGGATACCATTTGCAATCACTATATGACCACAATCAACAACAACTCAGTTTATTTTCTTCAGGTACAAATTTTCAGGCACCTACAGCTGCAGTTTATGTTGATTCCTTTCGTCCACGCAGAATATGCCACATAGACTAAAAACAGACAATGTCATTCGCAATGACCAGGCTTCTCGTTTGTATAACCCGGTTAAATAATTGAACGAATTTGTGCACCTTATCAATTTCAGAACTTTCGAAGAATTCATCGTAGACACAGGTGCAGCAGTTTCAGTTCACAAGGGTGATTCCATGACCGGGATGTCTCTAGGCGTTTTACTTGCTACAGCTACAGGGGAGCCAATAACTACTTACGACTGCCGGCATCGCACTCTCAACATAGGTTTACGGCGTGAATTTACTCACAATTTCATCGTCGCCAAGTTCTCACAAAATATAATAGGCCTTGATTTCCTGTGGAAATATCGGCTCATTGTTGATCCTGCCAATCAAAAGACTTCCGACCCCTCCACCGGATTTGAGCAAAGTTTTTTGACACTTGCTTCTAAGCGTTTGGAGTTACAGGTCATTCAGCCAATATCAGTGTACCATTCAGCAGAGATATCAGCAGCTCTTTGAGAACACAACTCGTTTTCGATCTCAGCAAATCAGAGCTTCGAGTCTCCAACACGATGCACTATATCGTCACCGTATGACAACCTATTGCACTCAAGAAGCTACCACTGGCCCCTGCTAAGCTGAAAGCTGCTCAAGAGGAATTTTCAAGACTTTTGGAAGAGGAAATCATCAAACCAACAAAAAATTAATGGGCGTCACAATTGTACTTAGTCTCCAAATCAAACGGATCATGCAAAGCCTGTGGAGATTATCGCAAGTTAAATTCCTTGACCAAGTCCTATGCATATCGTATTTCCAATATTAACACCTTACTTGAAAAAAAATACCGGTAGCAATTTCTTCTCAGTGATTGTCCTCAGACAAGCCTACGATCACATTCCGGTAACTCCAAAAGATATTAAATGACTGTGGTCATCACTCAATTTGGCCCTTTCGAATACTTCTACATGCCTTTTGGTCGCAATTGTGCTACTCAGACATTCCAAAGATTCATGGAAAACATACATCGCGATGACGCTGCTTACTGTATGTCATATCTCGATGACAATAGTTTTCAGTTCAGACTTAGAATTACATCCCAAGCATTTACGAAATGTCATCTCACACTTATCCAACCACGAATTCAAGATCAACTGTGACAAGACGCGAATTGCAACTACATCCGGGGATTTCCTAGTGCATTGTATCACGCCGCAATATATTCAAGGCCGAAGGCAAATTCAATCAAGAATTTCAATTCAACAAAGACTGCAAGTGAGCTGCAGAAAATTTTGGGAGGGCTTAATTACTATTGCAAGTTCCTTTCCGGCCTATCAAAACAAATTAATCCGTTTTGTAGGCACCTGCGGAATCGTAAAGAGCCTAACAAGTACTCCTTCATTTCTTGGTCATCTAAAGACGAGGAAGTACTTTGACTCGCGATCAATTCGTTAGCAAATGCTACAATGTCAACGCATCCAGATTTTCAATGACCATTTCTACTCACGACAGATGCTTATGAATTCGCTATTGGGGCCACCTTGGAACAAGAGATCGACGGAGTTCGGAAGCCTACCAGTTTTTACTCGCGAACTCTCCAACCAATAAAAACAAGATACGACACTTTCGTTTGAGAACTCCTCACCATCTCGATCAGATCATGCACCATCAGTTAGCGTACTCCGAAATGCGACTTCAACTGTCACCAAATTTCCGGCTAGAGTGAAAAGACAGCTGTCACGTTTGAGCGGATGGCAATTCGACATCTTTCATGTCAAGTGCGAAAAAAACTTCATTGCAGACGCACTCGCCAAGCCAGACGTCTTGCTACAACCACCTTCGTCGTCGCCTTTCACAGTCAGCTCGTAACCCTCAGGGAGCCTACACTAACGCCATCTCTCCTGTGAACAGAACAGCACGGTGACACTCACATTCAAAGATCAGTAGCCCTTCAACCCACAAAATTCATATGCCGTCTCTGGGAAGACTTACCCATTGTATACTACACAGGTACGCAGCCCAACAAGCCAGTTCTTCCGACCGGACTTCAGAGAATGATTTTCGACCTAATTCACTCAATTTCTCACCCAGGTAAAAAGGCCTCTGTCAAACTTCTTACAGATCATTTCTTTGGTCATAGGTTCAGCCAGAACGCTCAACGATGGATCTCTGAGTGTGCCAGACAACAAGGTTCATACGGCACACTCGTTCTAAGTTGCAACATTTCCAAACAAATTCACGCCTAGCCATCGTCCACATCAACATAGTTCACCTAACAAAGATTTAATTTTTCAGCTACTTTTTAACTTTGATTGATAGATTTAGAGAACGGCCTGTGTCATTAAATTTTGCACAATTTCTGCAGTCTAAGTCTCTGCATGGATACCCAATTTTGGTATTCCCAACGAGGTCATTTTAGGTCGTATTCAAGCACATTGTCCGCGATCAAGCCTGCCCAGGTTTCAAATTAACCTGGCAACTTTAGTAGCAATCTACTTTGCAATCCTCACGCTGCGGCTCTCAAAACCTCACACGGCTCTCTTTTGCTTCACGCGGTATGACCGCACACTACAGCTAACAATGTGTGTAGCTATTCCTAATATTATGCAGTCACGAACATTAACTGTTTGCAGCTTTCGCCACATATATACATATATAAGCAACACAATTTAACAATAATTGATTGCGCGGGTGGTGGTAACAATTCTTTAAATCAATTTTGCGAGCTTGATCTTCGATAGTCAGTTTTTCGTCGTACTCTGATGATGATCATGGAAGGTAGAAACGTGTCAGTGCGTTGCGGCTGGTGGTAATTTTGTTATGTTGTTCGATGACGGGTTAAATACAATGGGATTGGTGTTTACTTCAAGCTCGCAAACTTGGTTTAAAGAACTGTTACCACCAACCACGCAAAAAATTATTGTTAAATTGTGTTTCCCATATATGTATATGTGGCGATAGCTGCAAACAGTTAATGTTCGTGACTACATAGAAATTGTGCAGCCGACATTTCCAGTCAAGTTCAATGTATGCAAGACTGCTAGAGGTGAGAGCCGCATATCTAAATTTGATTTCCATATATATTCAATGCGGTTTGATTCTCGATAGTCAGTTTGCCGTCGTACTCTGATGATGATCATGGAAGGTCGAAACGCGTCAGTGCGTTGCAGCTGGCGGTAGTTTTGTTATGTTGTTCGACGACTGGTTAAATACAATGGGATTGGTGTTTACTTCAAGCTCGCAAACTTGATTTAAAGAACTGTTACCACCGCCCGCGCAATCAATTATTGTTAAATTGTGTTGCCTATATATGTATGTGTGGCGAAAGCTGCAAACAGTTAATGTTCGTGACTGCATAGAAATTGTGCAGCCGGCATTTCTAGTGAAGTTCAATGTATGCGAGACTACTAGAGGTGAGAGCCACATATCTAAATTTGATTTCCATATATATTCAATGTGGTTTGATCTTCGATAATCAGTTTGCCGTCGTACTCTGATGATGATCATGGAAGTTCGAAACGCGTCAGTGCGTTGCGGCGGCGGTAGTTTTGTTATGTTGTCCGACGACTGGTTATAGACAATGGGATTGCTATTTACTTCAAGCTCGCAAACTTAATTTAAAGAACTGTTACCACCACTCGTGCAATCAATTATTGTTAAATTTTGTTACAGATAACAATTTATGTAGAAATCCCTCGTGGTTATTTGGCATCATATCAATGTTGAAACAGCCACCAAGCATACTTCAGCCCAGAATTTAAGGTAAACTTTTTATATCCATGGGCAGCACAATAACCATTTGCTTAATTTGGTTCGAAATCTGTCATACACTTCTTATCAAGCCTCGCCGAGAGGAATGTTTTTTTTCTTTTTTTCAGAGAGGAAAGCGGTGTAACCACTGAAAATAATTCGCCGACATATTGCGTAAATGAAATTAAATTTAATTTACTCGGCACCAATGAGAAACACGCGAAATTTGTCGTTAACCAATGGAATTTGAGCTGCCCCTATTAAGGCTATTTAAGCACGGTGAATTTACCATGCTAGTCAGTTTTCGGATTTGCATTCTGCTCTGCGTTACTAGTGTGTGCTGTCTGCTACAGTCACCTACGCCGATTTTGGGCTTGCTTCACACAAGTATGTATTAGGTTTTGCGAGCCTAGTAACAAATTAGTTCAGTTGTGACCAGAAGGATAAACCAAAGGCAGCATGAACGGAAAGTATAATCTCATGCACATTCGTTTCGTGCTTACTGGCGACTCATCAGTAGGAGCCGGTATTACGCCCTTTAACCACTATATATTTGGTAGAAGAATGTGGAATAATAGGACGGTACAATCTCCTAGACGAATGTGTAAACCTGTAATAGTGAAGCTAACATAATCTAAAGTCAACGACAATACGACTTCAACGCTAACTCACACTATATAAAATATATACCGAGTCTGTAAGGATACTAACACTATGGCTATTGTGTTAGTAACTGATACCTTTTGTGAAATCGATTGGTACCGGATACTAACACTATGGTTTGCAAGTCGGTACATGATACCAACCTGATGGATATAATTTATGCTAAAGTTCACCCAAATTGAGAATTACAACAATTTCCGAACACCTGTTACTCCAGTTAAACCATACACTCTGGCCTTCATCGATATCAGTTATCACATTTCGCGGTAAGCATGACATCATTCAATTCAATATATTACAGTTAAATACTGTTTGTTGCGAAGAACTAATATATATGCAAGTATGTATTAGGTTTTGCGAACCTAGTAACAAATTAGTTCAGTTGTGACCAGAAGGATAAACCAAAGGCAGCATGAACGGAAAGTATAATCTCATGCACATTCGTTTCGTGCTTACTGGCGACTCATCAGTAGGAGCCGGTATTACGCCCTTTAACCACTATATATTTGGTAGAAGAATGTGGAATAATAGGACGGTACAATCTCCTAGACGAATGTGTAAACCTGTAATAGTGAAGCTAACATAATCTAAAGGTCAACGACAATGCGACTTCAATGCTAACTCACACTATATAATATATATACCGAGTCTGTAAAGGATACTAACAATATGGCTATTGTGTTAGTAACTGATACCTTTTTGAAATCGATGAGTAGCGGATACTAACACTATGGTTTTGCGAGTCGGTACATGATACCAACAAACAAGTATTTAACTGTAATATATCGAATTGAATGATGTCTTACCGCGAAATGTGATAACTGATATCGATGAAGGCGTCTTAATAGTTTAACTGAATTATTAGTGTTCAAAATTTATTACATGTAATTCTCAATTTGGTGAACCAGCATCAGAATTTTTAATGTATCCATCGAATGATATTATAAACCACTTTCGCAAAACCATATTGTATCCGATTGCTCATCGATTTCAAAAAGGTATCAGTTACTAACACAATAGCCATATTGTTAAAGTACTGCTATACTACGACTCGGTCATATATATTATATAGTGTGAGTTAGCATTGAAGTCGCATTGTCGTTGACCTTTAGATTATGCTATTACGCTTCACTATTACAGGTTAACACATTCGAGATCTCAAGGAGATTGTACCGTCCTCATTATTCAACATTCTTCTACCAATATCTATCACCGATGATTTGATTAAATATAACCTACTGATATGTCAAACAAATTACATGAATTACTTTCAGATTTATACTTTTTGGTTTATCACTATGGTTGCATTTGAACTAGAATTTATTACTAAAACTCGCAAAAATTCAATACATACTTGCATATATATTGGTTATTAACATCACAGCAAACAAGTATTTATCTGCTAATATAACAAGATTGAATGTCATAACTTACCGCAAAAATGGCGATAACTGATATCGATGAAGGCCAGAGTGTATGGTTTAACTGGAGTAACAGGTGTTCAGAAATTTAGTTGTAATTCTCAATTTGGGTGAACTTTAGCATAAATTTTTAGTATCCATCAGGTTGATATCATGTACCGACTCGCAAAACCATAGTGTTAGTATCCGGTACTCATCGATTTCAAAAAGGTATCAGTTACTAACACAATAGCTACATATTGTTAGTATCCTTTACAGACTCGGTATATATATTATATAGTGTGAGTTAGCATTGAAGTCGCATTATCGTTGACTTTAGATTATGTTAGCTTCACTATTACAAGGTTTACACATTCGTCTAGGAGATTGTACCGTCCTATTATTCCACATTCTTCTACCAAATATATAGTGGTTACTACTGATGAGTCGCCAGTAAGCACGAAACGAATGTGCATGAGATTATACTTTCCGTTCATGCTGCTTTTGGTTTATCCTTCTGGTCACAACTGAACTAATTTGTTACTAGGCTCGCAAAAACCTAAATACATACTTGCATATATATTAGTTCTTCTCGCAACAAACAGTATTTATCTGACTAATATATTGAGATTGAATGATGTCATGACTTACCGCGAAAAATGTGATAACTGATATCGAACAAGGCCAGAGTGTATGGGTTTAACTGGAGTAACAGGTGTTCGGAAATTGTTGTAATTCTCGAATTTTGGGTGAACTTTAGCATAAATTTATATCCATCAGGTTGGTATATCATGTACCGACTCGCAAAACCATAGCGTGTTAGTATCCGGTACTCATCGATTTCAAAGGTATCAGTTACTAACACAATAGCTACATATTGTTAGTATCCTTTACAGACTCGGTATATATTAGTATATAGTGCGTGAGTTAGCTCATTGAAGTCATGCATTGTCGTTGACTTTAGATTATGTTAGCTTCACTATTACAGGTTTTTACACATTCGTCTAGGGAGATTGTACCGTCCTATTATTCCACATTCTTCTACCAAAATATAGTGGTTAACAGGGCGTAATACCGGCTACTACTGATGAGTCGCCAGTAAGCACGAAACGAATGTGCATGAGATTATATTTTCCGTTCATGCTGCTTTTGGTTTATCCTTCTGGTCACAACTGAACTAATTTGTTACTAGGCTCGCAAAACCTAATACATACTTGCATATATATTAGTTCTTCGCAACAAATAGTATTTAATTGCTTCACACACATTGGCAATTTCAGCCACGCCTATCTTGTTGCTGCAGAACAAGTGAGACGGAGCAACATCTGAATTTGATCCCTTCATTGTTCCAGTTACTGTAGAACTTCAACGGATCACTCAGCGTCTCACTCGCCACGGATGTGAACGACATTACAGAAGGAACAATTACCCAAGTCAATCAGAGCTGGTCTCAGGTGTCTAGTAGTAATTCTAGACACTGTTTTACTAACCGACTTTCTCGGCATTTGATGGAGAGCGCAATACTGGCCCTAATATAGTCCCCCCTACAGTACTAACTCGGCCATCCTTGGCTCCTAACTGACTGTGTAAAGTCGTACGTCATTTACTTGAAGCTGAGGCGTTTACACTATTAATTCCACATAAAATTGCAATTTAAGAAATCTCAATTAAAAATTCTTGACACTAATAGAGTCTGCTCCGAATTTTGTCTAAAATCAAAATTAGCTTATGTGACCCTTTATAAAACCATATCTATCGAAATTTAGATTTGTTGGGTTTTAACGCGTAGCCGCGCGTTACAGTAAAGTGACACGGCATTTTCTTGCAGCCGGTGCGTTTACAAATTAAACTTCAATTCATATTTTGATCAGTATAGACCAGACACCCAGAAATACACAAAGATTGTTCGAATTTGGCATTTTGGGGCTTGCATTAGATAATAGGGAAATAGCGTCTACACGATAACGTTTCAGTTTTTTTCATTAACGGACCTCTACAAGGCATAATTTATTAACATATTTTAGCCGGCTTTGCCTTGTAACATCACACATAACTTGTGCTAAGAATGGGGCATTTAAGAATTTTGTTCTGAGTCTGGTTTTCTTTGTTAAAATAAGTTGTTCACTTTACCCCAATTTTAAAGATAAATTAATCTGAAGCAAAGATATATAATGTAACTTTTGTGAATTGGATAATCAATTAGTTTACAGAATGGACATTGCTTAGTACTATGCTTATTCAGTAAAAAAATCTGTAAATATTGTCCTGTAAAGGTAAAAATAATTTATTTTTGACAGAGTACATATTTTTCTTTACATTAGTGTTAACTATTGATGAAAGTATAGAAATTTTGTTGATGATTCGCAAATATCATACCTACAGCATTTTTAGAACGATTTACTATTTTATTTTTTGCAGTAAAATTTCATTTAAAGAACTTAACTGTAATAAAATTAATATTATAATATTTGAGACAATAATTATAATTTATGAAATATCTTATAGATGCCGTATATGTAAATTGTTATTTAAAAAATCTTCGTGGTATGGCTCAGCCATAACTTTCATGCTGTTGAAAAAGATATTTATTCTGACAAAGTTGACGTCGCATCTTCTCTAGGAGCAACAATTAGCACATTTGTGTCGACCTTCCATAACGAAATCTCCTTTTAAATTCGTAAATTAGCAACCCAGAGGCATTGCACGATTCTTCTTCCTCAGTTTTGTTTCTAAAAATTCTCTCGCTTGATCATTGATGCGGAAAAAAATTGATTCATAGGGTCCACGATATTATTATTAATAATAATACATTTATTTGGCATCAAAGGCCAACAGGCCCGACCATTCCGACTAGCAGAATTTTTAATAACACGAAGGGGGGGAAGAGTTTAGGAAGAGAAGTGTTTTCAACAACTTCATGATAACTCAATCTGGTGAAAAATAAGAAAATTCCATTTGACTAGACAAGATCAATTGGAGTTCAGTCCATGAAGTTTCCGAGCATCAATGCGGGGTAGGCTGGGTTCGGACAGGTGAGTTTGAGTGTGAGATCGAAAATGATGGTGAACTGGAAGCAGACGTCGACCGATGGAGTCCTTTATCGTAGATATTGAATTTGTGAAGTGTAGTATTGACCAAGGTGTATTCAACTAGATTGAAGCTAGTATGTCGTGCAGGGATTACTGTCGTGCGTTGAACGAGGTTATGGCTAATGGTAGACGAGGGGGAGTCGATGTCCGATGCAAACCGTTGGGTGGTTTAGCGGGCTTTTGAGTTTCCGGTCTTTCGCTGAAAGAGAAAGGAAAAGGATTGGTAGAGAAAAACGTGGTAAAGTATCCACTATATGGATATTATAGAATGAAAAATGAGAATAGAAGTGGTATCAGGGAGTCAAAAGTGAGAGATTTGAAACCAGAACGGAAAAGTGGAAATTAGATGTCAGCCGGAGGGATTTCACCCTCCGAAACCAGTCAAGGGAATAACCGGGGGTGTAAACTTTAAATATCATTTTGGCATCTCCGACCCTTTCATACCTGAGAATCCCTGTATCATGCTATTAGTTTCCATAAACGTAAGATTAGCCTCCGTCTTAATCACAAATATATTACCCTAATTGGAAATATACTGTGTAATAGTCGTAGGCAATGGATATAATAAGTAATATATATATATATATATATATATATATATATATATATATATATATATATATATATATGTAATGTGTGTGTGTGTGTATGTGTGTGTATGCATATTTAACCAATTAATAGGCTAAGGACTGTGGACTTTTTACGCAACATTGCAAACAAATGTTTTACTTGGAAGAAGATTTGACACGAAAAACATAATAATTAAATTATTTGTTCCTGAAGGATACAAATATTCATAAATACGAACGGAAGTCTCGTTTTTACTTTAATATATTGTGAGGATCAAAAAAGATAAATAGTACAAAATGAGACTTCTGCTCTGCACGGATAAATTTATTTTTGAGAGTGGAAATATCTCCCTTTACATTGTTAGTAAACATTTGCAAGCTGAAGATGTTTTAAACGTAACATATGTGTATAGAGGCTCTGGCCTCTACTATAGGGGAGTCCCTGTGATTCCAGATCTGCGTTTTCAATATTGATAGTATTATCGCTAAATTTAAAATGACTATATTCCTCATTCCTTTCAGCACCTGTAGAGAGCCCATTGACACCAAGTCTTTATCAGTCTTAATATGTCTATATGAGTTTAATGGGTTAATTTTTCCTTCCACATCTATCAAGTTCATACCTGGAACTCCGTGCACCAAGCTATCGGTGTCCTCAAAAATTAATCATGAATATTTGATCAAGTAATAGACGAAGGACTGTTTGCTTTTTACGCAGTATTGCACTTCAAATGTTTGACTTGGAGAAAGATTTGACACGAAAACCAGAATAATTAAATTACCTGTTGCTGGATGATCCCAATATGAAAACGGAAAGTCGTGTTATTCGCGCTACAGGCCCGAGAGAATTAAGTTAGCGAAATTATGAATGATAATGACAACCATTTAATAACCGATTAAACGAGTCGTCTTGATTGGTGGGCTGAACACACAAAAACAATTCTCTTTGGGACCCGCGTCAGTTCCGATTCCTGAAACATGTCTATATCAGCACTGTTGAATGTTAGTCACGAACACCCATCTCTTAAACGTTACAAAGCCGCAAGTCCTGATAATTTGCTTCTGGGATTATTTAAGGCTGATGGCAATATAATTTCGGGAGCGCTGACTAAACTTTTTCGTACTATATGGAACGAGAAGACCGTATCACTTGATTTGAATGAGTCGACCACAATTCCTATCTTCAAAAAGGTAATCGTAATTCGTGCAATAACCATCGTGATATAAGCTTGACTCCAGTCGTGTCTAGGTTATTTGCTTCGTCTTAGCACTTGTCGTGAAACATTTTGGCTTTTTTATGGCTGTGCATGATGATAATGTTAACAGTAATATATTGTGAGGACAAAGAAATAATAAGAGAAGCAAGTTGGGTGCTACAAGTCGACAGAGAAATCACGCACGTCAGGCACAACAATTAAGAAAAATAAAATTACGCACAATTCTACAGTATAAATACCCTTAATTTATTTTAATAAACAAGTATATTCTAGAATTTATACGAATGTTTTCATTTTTTATAATATTCCTTCCAATCTGCCACGGGGGTTTAAATTTATTAATATTTGTTACTTTACTTCTGTCAGAGGAAATATCTTGCATTAAAAACCTTCCCTTATGTTAAAATTCATAAGTCCTTCCGTCAACTGCTCTGCATCCTCACACTTAATGCGGATATCCATTATATCAAAATAAAATTTCTTACAAACTACATATTAAAGCAGTTTGAAAACTCAGTCTCGCTGATTTCCGCGGTATACTTTTACGAAAGTGAAGGACCTAGAAACAGAGAAACGAATAAATTTTCCTATGACTAATTTTTGATCCTTTCCGAGATATTGTCGAGGTCAGTAATTCCCCATATAAAAATTGATTAATTGTTATATGCAGAGTTCTCGACTTCCACATATATTTCATTTCATTTTATGATTAACTACGATGCATATCTATTTATTGCAATTGTGCAGAGTCTCTAAACTCCCTACCTAATGAGAGCCCAATTGACGCAGGATTTGCAATCGCATAATAACTAGGCTAATTTGGTATCTTTCCCTGTAGAACAGGTGACAGTAATCATAAATGGGTCATTTTATTACCATGATGTATAGATTGGTATGCTCAAAAGGTAACCGATATGGCTGTGCAAGCACGCAGCAACGATACGACCCAACTCAAAAAGTGATTTTTGAAAGTCAAAATCGTTATACAGGAAATTTCCACAATTTCAACAAAGTAAAATTCTGCAATAAATTGTTACATTTGACAAAATCGTAACTTTGTTTAAGATGCCAGCGGTAACTTCAAATGTGCAATAATAAAATTTGATCAATTTTTATGTGGGGAAATATTATCCTTCACATGCACCCTCATGTTTAAGATGTATGTTCATACGTATCAATGAAAATTTTGTTGATCCTTCTACACGTCTGGAAAATTAAATAAATATCGATATATCACGGATAGGTGTGTATGTCAATCCATACTGTTTGCTTATATTTCTTCTATGAATGTCAACTTAGCTTTTTGTTTGCCTGAGTGTGTTTTTGTGCATAAATGTGAGTATTGGAGATTAGTTATTGTAGTCGGATATTTGGACAGAAAAAATACTTTAGGAAGTAAAAGACGTAAATAGATATTACTTTTTCAACAATTTTTCTGTGAGTATGGTGCCAACCCTGAAGAAAGGACTTGTAATGAAGTCGCAAAAATTTGAAAAAAATCCGAAAAACTTGATTCAACTACAATTTCAGAAAAAAGTGTCAACGGCTTTAGAGTGACGGGACCATTGAGAACTCGTCAATCAAGGCTAGAGACAAACTGTGCACCTGAAAATCTAAAGATTTTACCTACCTATGAGTTCTATTAGTTGTCCCGCACAAGAAAACTGCGATAAACATGCAAACGAGAAGGACAGCACTGAGCAATTTAAATCAACATTTAAGTTATAAAATGTTGGTTCCATTTGATACCAAGCTGGTTCTGAAAGCGATGAGTAAAATTCAATGGAATGCCAAATCGCTGCAAGGACGAAAGATTAAAGTATTAATCAGAGCACTAAGTTTGACATTTTTAAGCACCTGAAGCGATCCCAGCAGTAGAATTCAATCAGTAAACTTTTAAAGTTAGACGAGCAATCATGGATTGAAAATTTTGCATTAGTTGTTACTGTTCTTACTTTTTTATGCGTTCATTACTGATGCTGTTGTTAATATTTATTTCTTGTTCTTGATGCTATTTTTGTTGCCTTACGATGTACTTACTATTTGATATGCTGCTTGAAATAACCTGAGATAGTAGTAAATATAGAAGTATAAAATACCAGCTTAAGTATATTACACACATTTCTTGGGTACTGTGCTCATTGTATACTATGAGTATTGTACATGCTACTCCAAGGAAAAAATGCAAATTTATGCACTCATTGCACCGAAAAATCCAATGGTATTGGTTCTGTTTAAGCGTTTTTGAGTTACAAAATTGTAATTAATCGTAAAACTCAAGTAATATGACATGATTAAACACGGCTGACGGCGTTCTATTATTATAATTTACGTACTTAGCTTGAAAAATTATTTAGCTGAAATTCTGTTCAGCTTTTAGACCTTAAAGATGATATATCTTAAATTATATGGAACTTACGAATCTGAGCTTACTATTTCAACATTTTATTCTTTCAGTTTTCCCTATTTGTTTTCATTCAATATCCCTATCGTTTTCCATTCAGGGAAAGCTGTTCAAATATAAATTCAAGTCTACCGCGATCAAAACAGCACAATGTCTAACATGAAGTCAACTTTGAATTCATCGTCTACTTGGCCCGCTCTGAATTTGTCAAAACCTGCCAGTGTATCTAATGAAACGGGTAATTCTAGTGACGTCCAGGGGATCTCCTCTACTGGTTATTTTCAATCTCAGCAACAGGAGTCTACACCACTTGGACTACACATTTTTATCTCACAGGGTTTTGCACCAGGTATCTGGCCGTTGCGTGAACGGCTGGCACTTTCTACTGCATTACGTGATTCAAACAACCAGCAGGTCGCCTGGCCTACGGTTAGTAGACGCTTGCAACAATTCACTCCTGCTGAGGGGCGTCCGTTAGATTGGTGCTCAGCCAAGGCATGTGCTAAGCAATACGCCTTGATGATGGATGCAGCCGGTAATTTTTATGCGTGTTGTTACTTTCTAATATATTCGTTTTCCTTGGATCATTTAATATGCATATTTTCACGCATGTATACACAGAGATGGTGATCAGTTTCTTGCACACCTAAGCATACGGATTTCGACTTTTAAAGTAAATACTTTTCATTTAACCCCTTGAACACCAACAATATTGAATATGATAGTGAAAATTATTGAGCTAGCGTCGCTACTCGCGTATTGTGTTCTCCCATTTGAGTGTGGCTGCGTATGCAGAGTCCATCAATGTTGACAGTATGAGTTTCGTCTATTCGCTAAATTAAGAAACCAACTGCTTCAAACTAGAAACATAAATTATATTGAGGTTTTTGCACACTTCAATATCAGCTCCTATCACGTAGTTCCCAGCCCGTAGGCGAATGCGTATCGGTTGCCGCAATTAGCCTTGTCACTGGGTGCTGCACAGCTTGATTTAGCTTTTGCATGCTCTGCTGAATATCTGCTATGGTTCAGTAAATTTGCGGCCTCAGGTTTACGGGTTTGCTAGGCGGATGCGTATGTACTCTATGGAACGGCTGCCGGATCAAAGCCTATTGTTGTTGATATTGCAAACCGCATGGCTCGCGCGTACAATGGAATTTGTCTCGCCTAGTTTCAGGGTCTCGTGATACCAACATCGCAAAAGCTCTTTCAACAAACAGTGCGCTCGCACATGAGTTGCATTATTCTGAGGATAAGTTACAGATTGTGAATGCCTTACGTCAAGTCTTGCACCACTCATTAAACTCCTTCGGCTCGAATTGCACATCATGGTCGTTTGCAATAGTTTGCACTGCATTTAATCGATTGAGCCAGTCCTCTTGTACGCACCTTATCATTTTTTCTATTTCGATTGACTTCATTGGTACAAACTCGATCTATCGGTTAAATTTATCAACCATGAAGTGCACCTAGATCACCCCCACAACGTGCCAGAAGCAGCGGACCGATCAAGTAGGCATTCAAAAATTGATTTGGCATTGAAAGCAATAGGGATAACTCTTTCTCTGTTCTGCGGCTCTCAACGCTGGCACGTAGTGCTCTGTTGACATTAAGTACGCACATATTCTTGCCATGTTAGGCCAGTATAATCATAACTGCTACGTCTCGACAAACACTGGTGTGCGGTTTTGCAGCTTCTTTTCTATTTCTTTTCATGTGACTTTTTCTGTTCTTCAGAGTACTTAATAAGTGACAATACCAAAAGCAGACGAAATTCGGCTGCAGTACTTGAGATAACGATTAGATGGTGAATCGTTACCTTATATACCTTGAGCCTCTCAATGGCCCGCTTTACTCGTTTGTTTTAGTGAATCGTGACCGTCAATGCTCTAATGCTATGGGAGAGACCATGATTTCTGTATGCTGATCGATTTTAAAATGTCTAAATTGTCGAGGAGCCCATTGTACGGCTAACAGTTGTTCTCTGGTGACGGCATAATTTTTCGCCACTTTCGTTAGAGTGCGACCTACCTATTGAATCGGGTAGCTGTCTGTTTGTACTGTTACTCCAATGCTTACGATTGAGACGTCTTACATAGTTGCTATGCCTTCTACCGAATAAGTAAAAACTATGGAATTTATCAATTTTTGCTTAATTTGGACAAAGTTCTCTTTGGCCTTCGTTGATCAAAACGGTATTTTTGCACACGTCCCGATGAGGCAGGATCTAGAATTTCATCATGCCAATAAGCTGTCGCAATTATTTTTTAGTGATGGGTACATGATTATCTTTAGAATAACTATACGTTTGAATCGTGTGAAATAAATCCATTTTCTGAAACTGAATGGCCTAGGAAACACATTTTCCACCCCGTATTCATCTCTTCAGGATTAAGGTGAACTCGCCATTCCATTACTCTGAACAGTGCTTTTTGCAGCTGAGCATGCATTTGTTGTCCAGTGCCAATTAAAAATGGTCTTGGGGGTCCTGTTCCGTTGCTATCCAGCGGTTTTTGAGTCGGAGGTTAATTTGCCAAAAGCCCTGATCCAGGTATGGAAAATTATGACAGCATACGAATCAAGTTTAGTCGAAGCACTCACTTGCCTAAAATAAGTCACATGTCTGAACAAACCACATATTCTCATTTTATGGATTAGAATAATTGCATCAATTAATTAGCATCAATGACCATAGTAAACTGCTTAAGTGACTTATTTACGGAATTTATGAAGCTATAGTTGAAATGCACACTTAATTGTAAGTTTCTGTTTGTTTTGCCAAATTTTGATAATCTGCGATCTTTAGGTTGCAGCAGATACTGCCGTATACAACACAGCTCAATGCGCTTTTAGAAACTTCTTTCCACTCGCTGGTGCTCTGTAATTTCTGCTTTATATTTAAGTTACCTAAGTTCAGTTATTAGTGAACCGCAATTTACTACTATATAGTTGTTTGAAATACTTTTGAACATTTTTATGGCTGTATCTTATATCGTCATCATCATAATGATGAATATCCGGAATTTTCGATTTGCGTGAAAGATGTAGGGTAACTTGCGTTGCCTTGCACAATAAACGTTCAGTTTCTATTTTAGGATGAGTACTTTCCTCAGTTCAATGGTATTTCCATAGGATGTTGTACAACACCGTTCCCAGCGGATGCATAGATTTCCTATCTAAATAAAACCGGCCTACAGAATATAATTGGACAATGTATACTATATAAAAGATAAACTGAAGATCGGCTGATCTTTATTCAAAGAGCTGTAAGTCCTGTAAAAACTTTAAAAATTGGCGAACAAGGCCGACACACATATCAAATTTACACTGAGGAAAGAGAAAAACAGCACGCTTCATTTTCTCGACATTCAACAGTTTCGAGAGAAAGTTAGAAGCCTAATAAGGTCGAAACATTGGAAATCCAAGTTCATTGGTCAGTGCATTCATTGCAAAAACAACGTCTCAATATCTTACAAGTGAAAACTGGTAAATTAATTAGCCTACTAAATCAGGAAGATATGCTCTAAGAACAAGGTTGAGGAAGAGTTAGAGCATTTAAAGATCTTGCAAATAAACAATTATTCGGATAAATTCATTGATATTAACATCAGATCTCGTCCGCTTCGCGTAACAGAATATTGTGAAGTCTTCATGAACCTACCTTCTCAATCTCCACAATAACTTGAGGAATAAACCGAATCATTAGAATAAACATGCCAAGTGTCACGGTTAACATGACGTTAAACACATAGAAGGAAATGTTTTGAATGCAAAAAAATTTAACTATTCTCTTTCTTCAAATTTCAAATGCATGTGTGGTAGCACATCCATCGAAAAAACTAAGAAGCCTCTGATCATTAGAATCCATCAATACTTACTTCAAAAGTCAATCAAAAGTAAAGTAACTCTGTCTGCTAAATTAGAAATTACTTATCACTCAAATCCAAACAGGGCTCGAAGTGAAAACAACTAACTTCTCCGTTCTTCACAAAGCTGAATGTTCAAATGTTTCATCAGCAAGGTACAAAAATTGACTGGCCACGAATGCAGGAAATAAGCACCTCTATTCAGCCAAAAACATTGCATCAGTACAAAGGTCACAAAATATAGCATTGGCACCAAAAGAGGCAACTGTGTAGTCAGTTGGGAAAATTACAAGCGAGATACAGATGTGCCGCGAAGCACAAAATGATTATGAGCTAGGAAGGAAACCGTAGCCTTACAATTACCACAAAGCACTCAGATTTTGACAATGCCGAAAAAAATAACCAAACAAGCAGAAACATATGCACGAGAAACAAATGTGCATACTTTCCTCAAGCACGCGGTATGCTAAGCTCAGTTAGGCACCTAGCTGACACTAGACGAATGACATACATCTAGAAAGCAAATGACTTACACAGACACGTCTGAGAAATCGCCGTAATAAAACTAAAAAGACCCACACATGCTATATATATATATATATATATATATATATATATATATATTTAATTAAACCTAAAAAAAAATTCATTCATTCATTTGCAATTCCATGCCTACTCAATGAGTAATTTAAACTTTCGTGTAATTAAGCTTTTGCAAAATAGTTTTGTGATCTTACTAAAAATATTCACAAATAAATTCATCATTTATTCAATGTGTGTCGTTCTCTTCCTACTGAATAATTATATATATATATATATATATATATATATATATATATATATATATTACTAGTTGATATCAAAAGTGTATTAGTAACTTTGCGGTCGGATAAACTGTATGCTTTTTATTTCTGCCTGAATCAAAATTAAATCGCTTATCAGTTTTCTATTTGCTGCTCCCATATATATATATATATATATATATATATATATATATATATATATATATACATGAACTGTATGTATTTTTATGCAATTTCTGCTTATATAGTTTAGTCTTTAAAATGTTTTGTACGTAAATGCTATTTGTATGTGTTATTTAAAAACGTATTTATAACAACATTTTAATTTTCCATTTGGTATTTTGGCTCATTGTTATATCGTCCAATAGCTATTATTAGGCGGGAACAACAAATGTCTCGTCTGATGGAGCTCCAGAATGGCACGGCCGAAGAGGGAGAAAGACATGGAGGATCCGTTAGCATTATGGGTGGTAGTCTAAAGCCTGGTCTCAGTACGCTAAGTCTTGATGATTTTATCAGCAAACGTTTGGCGGTAGAGCGTGTTGAAGAGTTACGTGAGAGCATTTATGCTGCAAAGCGGAAATATGCGTGAGTCTGTCGTCTGTGTTACTTTGTCTAGCTCTTTTCTGACACGTTTTGTTTGGTTAAAGTTATATTTTTATAAAGGAATGCAATTGGGTGCGTTATAAACGTAATGTGAATATTAAATTACTGAACAAACAACAACAAATACTGTGCTACTACAGGTAGAAGCTCAAGCGGCGCAAAGTCCACGCAAACAGATTCCGAACCAACCGACAATGCTAAAATGTATTGTAATTAATTGAATTATATTTTTTTAAAGCTGATAGCTGTAAATTGTTCATTTATGCAGCTGCTTTTTCTCGTTTACATCCTGCAGATTGTTGAAGCAGAAAATTGCACAGATTGAGAACAATGAATTCAATGAATCGGAACTTTCTGAGATTTGGGAAAAACTTTGCCGATTAAAGATGTCTGGCGTTTGCAATGCAGAGCCGAACTCGACACAAAACATGAAATCCAATGAGCAGACTGATGCCGTACTGTCAGATACCGAAAAATCCGCCGTAATTGGCGGCGAAAACTGTCAGAGTGGAGGAGAAAATTCGCACACACACCCTAGTACCGGTTTTGTCACTGCCGTTGATAATTTAACCGAGAACTTGCGTCAACAATTGGACGGTGATGCAAGTGTAGTTAGCTGTGCTTGTCCCGAAAAAACTGACGCTGATGTTGAGTTGCATTCCGATGGCTTGTGCACGCATATTAGCCCGTCAAAAGTTGACGATGTGACTGATGCATCGTTAGCTACGGTTAACGATAAAGTGGTTAGTTATTGGATTTGTACCTGTCCCAAAGAGTGAAAAATTACGGCCTTTATGACCAGCCGGTATACGTAAACTTCGTTGCCTTTTCCCGCTATAATATATTGGAGGATTAAGAAACTTTTGGTCTCTTGTAGTGTACCTATTTCTATATTCTAAATGTGATTTCAAAAACAGCGCGAGAAATGAATCGTTACTGTCTCATTCTTCTGTTGGAAAAAGATCTTTTAGATCTCATTTCCTAATCGCCAGCAGTGGTGTCGTAAGGTTCTTTAATATTTCGCTCATAAAATGTAAGGGTGATGCACGGATTACCAGAATTAAAATATTAGTCTCCGATCCTTAGGCGACGCTTATTAAGATGCTGATAATGATAACAATGACGATAATGCTGCTGATACTGATATTGATGACGAGGATAATGATGATGATGGTGATGATTTTGCGGATGAGATTGATGACGATAATGATGAGAATGAAGATGCTGATGAGCTGGAGGAGAATGATGGTTATGATGATGACGAGGAGGAGCGTTGTTTTTGTTTTTCTCATTTTTATCATTACACGATGCACAGCAATTTAATCAAATTTGTGTACAACTGTTTAATCTGAACATCTGATACTCATTCGCTCTGGCCTCGATTGATATCAATTACGAATTTTCGTGGTTATCATGAAATCATGAAATTTAAAAAAATATTATGTATGTTACGGAGAACTAATACATTTGAAATTATGCTTTATAAAATCAAACGAACATTGGTTGCGTGTGCAGAAAGGAAAGGATAACCAAAAAACATTGGTTTGTATGTAACTGAAAATTGTGTGTAGTGTGCTACAGGATGGCTCAGTGGTTAGAGCACCAGATTCCGAAGCAAACGTAACAGGGTTCGAGCCTTTTCCGCGGCAAATTCTGGCCAGTAAATGATGAGTTCCCAATAAGGACGAAGCCGGTCTTCTGGATGAATTGCCTTTTCCGCACTATACAATGCTTAGTTTATACTGAAAAAATGTATGTACATAATGGGTCAGGTGTTTATATCAAGTTCGCAACCTTGATTAAAAAGAAATTATATATTAGTTATTGCGTACCTGGCAACAGATTAGTTGAAATGCACACAATTGTTTCGTGTCTACTGGCGACTCCTCTCAAAGAGCATGTTCTTCTTTTATATCTAAATGTTGCCTTACTTTGATGCCGACTTAGCCCGTATTAGTGTTATGTAACTAAATACTCTGTCTCTCTCTCTTGTGAATCTCACTAAAAAAATTTGTACCTAAATTATTATTAATGTCGTTATTTTCTTGCTTTTTTTGTTTTTCTTATGATGTTATGGCAGTAATACATTATTTACTACTGGCTTTTGGATGGCTGTGCATGTTGACGACAATGTATCAAAAAACGAACAAATTGATGTTTTCGCATAGGAACATAAGCCCAATATTTAAATTGGATTAAAATTTAAAATCGGTAACGTCAGATCTTTTGCGCACGTTACTCGAAGGCTATACTTGATACTTCTGTTAGCAGGATCCAAGTTGCAATTTGTGAATTCACAAGTTCTCATTGATTAGCAACTCGTTTATGTTTTAACCATTATTGGAAACTGCGCTTTACTTTAAGGGTGCTACGCTTACTAATCAGCCAAAACAATAAATAGTAAAACCGAGTCAGATTTGTTGCCACCCACATAATCAAATGAAAACCCAGAATGTATATAAATGAAAGATTGTAAAGTTTATTATTCTCGAAATAAATGGCCATTATCCATTTTGTTATCAATGCTTTTTCATCCTAATTAGAAACCTCTAATATAATTCGCTTATCTAATAAAACTATAATATCTTATACGAAATTAGCCAATGATAAGTATAATTAAAATAGTCTAAGTGAAATTTCAAACTCTGATTATTTGTTTGTATGCACTTTTTTCTATCGCTTTAGTTGACATGATTTTACTAAGAATGCATTTACTTTACTTTACCCTCAGTCCTAACCTAGGGAGTTACTCTTAATTACGCCATTTCATATGGTAAGTAGGAAACAATTTGTCTAATGCATGCAAGTTTAAATGTAAAAATTGCCACTGTAATTTCACTTAGTTATAAACAGTAGTCTTAGTATTGACCGTCCCATTATCTCACATTTCTCACCCAAATATATAGTGGTTAAAAGGCGTAATACCGGCTCCTACTGATAAGTCGCCAGTAAGCACGAAACGAATGTGCATGAGATTATAAATTCAGTTCGTGTTGTCTTTTGTTTATCCTTCTGGTCACAACTGAACCATTTTGTTACTAGGTTCGCAGTATCTAATACATACTCGCATATATATTAGCTCTTCGCAACAAACAGTATTTAACTGTTACACTATCAATACTTGGTATGAACTGTGGATTGAAGAAGAATACCCAGAATGGTATCCGAAATATATACGCTGAAAAGAGGAACTGGGAACACTCATGTATTAGTCACAACACAGATTAAAGTAATTATGCAATATCCAAAATCACAACGATTTATTTCTTTAAAACAATAATTTGAACTTGACTGGTATGTCAGCCGCACACATTTTATGCACTCGCGATCAGAACTTTTTTCAGCTTTCGCCATGCTTACATAAGTAACTCAACTACGCTATCACTGTTTCCGCGAACGGGGATGACAACTTTGTATTCGAATGAATATTTGAACCTGTCACTCAACAAAATTACTGGCAATAATTTTACTGCTTTGCTACCTGTTAAAATAAACGGATTGGTGTACACTTGAAATCAGAAATCTTGAATCGAATTAGAAAATTCCTGTCGACATCCGCGCAATCATTGATTGCTTAATTGAATTTGGCGCAGTCACAAAAGCATTATGCTCGGGAATGTATTTTTGTAAACAGTTACATGCCATTCAGTACTTTGTCGTTATTACGTAACGGTGCAAAATCATTAGCATGCCATTTCACAAGTATTCGGTGGAGCGTATCGCCAATGATACTGTTGTTTACGTAGGGATAACTTACTTAATTGATTTGATCAGATAAAAATCTATCTGAACATACTTGCAACAGCCTGATTGGTCAGTACAGTATACGTAAGTATCTTACTTTAATTAGAATATTTTGTGTATTTCACCTTTTGTGAGTGAACACAGATTCACAACTCGTAGTTTAATTTCTGCATATTTCATTATCCTTGATATTTCTTAGATTGGTCGTTCTAAGGGCGACATATTATCCGAAGATGCTTCAGTGGAAGAGGGGAAAAAATCTGAAAATTTGCTCGAAAACGCTGTAAAATCTCGTGTTGATCTATTTGTCGAAGAATTATCCAACATTCAGGGCGCTCGCATGCCATTAGCCTATCCAACTTCGCAGGATCCCGTACCTCTACATACGTGGTCGATAATTCCATCTTCTGGGGCTGTAGCTCACCTTGAAAAGGTGAACGCCATTCAATCACAAATCGCTGCTGCTGGTAACCGGACGGACACAGGAGCAATGCCAACGTGTCTTTCTGCATTATTGGGCAGTAAGACGGGTACATTAATAATAATTCATGCCATACTGAATTTTGTGAGGTTGTTTTATTTTAAAATATTTTCTAGTATTATCAAATTTCCGTTAACCAATTTCTACACGATTTATTTCACGTGCTCATGCGTGACAACTGAGCCATTACTTGTTTACTGACATGAAGATTCGTGTGTGGAAGCTAATTTTGGCTGACCGATGTATTCTTTGCTATTTCGCACAGTTCTTTTTTAAGTCTGTTTGCCTTGTGGTTATGTTTAATCCATCCCCATGCAGAGAAAAACAATTAAAAAATGCAGTACGTCCAAAATATTGGTAACTCTATAAACGAAACGCATAGCGTAAGACAAATCACAGCCGAACTCGATAAATAAATGAATTTCTAACGAATTTGCACTTACAGTGTTCGGGTGTAACGATTGACTCAATTCATATCATTAAAGAAGCAATATTTTCAGGAAATCTATCAAATCTGCACAGACTTATTAAAGTGAATCACATGGTATGAAAATCGATAAGCGTTTACCTTTATACAACAGGCATTAATGAAACAATATGAACTAAACCGGTATAGTGGATGAATTGCATTTGTATTGACTGTTGATCAATTTTTAAGCCGAGATTTTCGCTCACATCGATTTAGATTATTGCCAGCTAGGCGCCAGATGTCATTAACCAGAATAAGAGCTTGCAATCCGAGCAGTTCTATTCGACCGTTCTTTGATTCTTCATATCCATCAAACTTTGTTATGGAAATCTATTTGCATTGGTTGGGGCAATGTTTGAGATCACTTAAAAATCCAAATACGAGTCCATTAAGTCAACTACGGTGAATTACCGGAACCAGAGTAGGAGTTGTGTGACTGGCTAAATTAAATGGGTTTGGTGTTTCTATCAAGCTCATAAATTTTTATTATGTTTTATATGAGTTTTATACTTAATTCCAGTATGACTTGCAAAAGTAGCATTGTGTTTAGTTTGTATTCTCAGATCGTAGGGTGTCTAGTTAGAAATTTAGGTCAAACGCGATGTCATGTAAAGATTGGCTAAAACATGAGCTGGTGTATAACTGAAAGAGCTTTTAATGCACGGTTTGGATGCCGCGGTGTGTTGGTTCCAAGATTCTTCACCAAACGTGCCCTTGTTTGAGCTTTTTGCCGGGGCAATTCTAAAGAGTACTCGACTTCAGACCTTAATTTACATAATTATATTTCATGAAACGATATTTTTTACGTTTAAGTGTCTCCTTATATGCGTTTGTTAACAGAATACCAACTACTGCGTCAGCCTAAGTCCACGGCAAATTTATTCCCAGGTGGCGAGTCAACAAGTACTGGCTCTCATTCTGAAAATTTTGTAGCCGGTGCTTCAGTATCCACGTGTAAATTGCCTAGTGAATCTCCGGCGTCAGCATCGTTAATGTCTTCGACGTCTCTTCGACTTTTGGCCAAGCAGCGTCGACACCAACAGCGCCGTCATAATGGCGTTGCTAACAATCAAGTAACGCCAGTTAATTCAGCCTTATCTAGTCTTGGCAACTGCCTTTCTTTGACCAATGCATTTCGTGGTGCTCTAGCATTTGGCACATACCCTCCGGAAAATGATGTCTCAGCTAATGGAGCAGGAAGTGGACAAATTCAGAAGCTGCTTAAGAATGGAGCCAATGATGGAGCACGTCGTGGAGGTGCTAGGCGCCGTATAGCTAAAGCCGGAAGTAAGTCTGTGTAGCTTGAACTCCGTCATGTTATCGTTTTCAAATTAAGGCGCACTTCTACTGTTAGAAGTCTTTTTCCGTGACTCTACGTTATTTATTTGCGGGGTATATACTCATTTGTCAGTCGTACGGATTTTGATTATTGTGCATAGCTTAGAGAGTGTCTAATATGCTTCTTCAATAGTGGTACATCATTCTGCTTCAATCGACCACTGGGGTCTAAGTGCTTCTTTGTGCGTATGCTATTGAAAATACTTATCCGTTATTTACGAGGCTGCGTCACCAGTTGCATTCTCTTTACCTCATTTGGATAAAGCGCATATAAGCACAAAACAATTCGTTTTTCGAACATGGACAAATATATCCCCTAATGGTCGGAATACTTAATGAAAAAAATGCCGGTTTGTCTAGCTGCTGTCTGCTGGTCATCAAAAATTTTTTACTGGAAATGAGAGAATAAGTTGGTTAGACATACTTAACCAGAGGTTTCTGTTGTGCCTTTGTCTATCGAGTATCTTTGCAGTTTGCGGCTTAGACATCTCCTGTTTTTCTCTGTAACCTCTGCGTGAGTGTTTAATAATTATTGAAAAACTTATTTTTCAAGTACATTTTGTGTTTTAAATTCCAAATTACTATCATTTATGAATTAATTTTTAGGTATGGCCTGCCTAGTGACAAATTGGCTTAAATAAACTTTGAAAGACATGCCAAATTTAGCTTTCCTCAACTAATCGTTTTGCCAAACCCCTATGATTTTTAGTCACTGATCACGAAACGCATTCCTCGTAGAGATTAGACTTTTTGCTGACTGCATGTCTTTTTCGGCCAAGAAGTCAAAAATTATTAAAGGCTGCGTATGCCTAATCCATAAATATTTCCTGGCGCCAATAATACTTTCAATTTTTTCACATTTATCGACAATACTTGTAGTATAACTATCGTCCAAATACACAGAACTTTAATTACCCGATATTCATTTTAAAAATACATTTAAAATTATTCAGTATCTCATTTGTTCCATCTTGTTAACTGCTTTATTGGAGATACGAAACAATCTCTATTTTAAAAATGTACACAGTGCACGAAAAAATAGCTTTTTCTTGTGCAATTCTTTACATTGTCGATTTCTTGAAATCGCTTTCAAATAAGGTAGTCTACCATTACACCTAGTTTAATTAAATTTGAATATGCGCTTTGTTGGCATGCTGCATTTTTTACAGGATAAAATATGTTTAGCTATAGCATTAGTGCAACGCAAATCTTATTCTGAACTAATCATGTTGGTATGTGCTCTGACAAGCGAGAATTCAATTTTCCACTTTATTGACCTACATATAATTGCACACAGGTACAATTCCAATACATAGTAAAGTTTTTATGCAGATTGCAGTTGGATATTATATTACACACTAGGTGGAGAATGTTCGGTGGTGGATTTTATCTAAACTAAGTCAGCTGCAAGTTATGTAAAGGCCAAAGCGAAACGCAGTCCATCTATTATGCGCTTAATTGCTTATTAACATTTGTATTTAAGGTGAACATACACAAGTTTCTTATCAACAGTACAAATATTCACAGCGGACTTTATAATATCAATTGATTTATGCTTAACTATAAAATGTGATGGGTGACCGTCAATGATGAGTGTTACGCACATCATCGAACTCCTGCAAACAGTCTGGCGAACAAATTCGCAATGTCTCAACAGCCTTTTTTCTATGGGCAGTGACTGTTGAAGTGAAAATCTTGAGCTTTCCATATTTTCTTATGGACAATTCGGCGCAATGTGCCGTTAGCTCTACTCTTGAACAACGCATTTAAAAAAAGCTAGAGTATCATTCTCCTAGTTTCAAATTTTAAATTCGGATTCCATTGTTTGAATTTATTAAACAGTTCTCCGGTATGCGCACTGCTATCACATACTAAAAGTGTATCATCAACATAATGATTTTCTCACTTTGCTTAATAAATTAACTTTATTTATTTCCGACATTCAAGTTAACGTATCGGACATGATAAGGGCCAAAACGGAACCCATTTCTAGACTATCTTTCTTTCTTTATATTTGACCATAAGAATGAATAGAGGATCTGAACAGCCTAAATACAATATAATTTTCATCTACGCTTCATACAGTTTTAAAATGGGGAAGTTATCCAATACTTTTCTTTAATGGAACATTAGTAATTAACGATCCCCCATTAAGCAAACGCATCCGATGATTGTTAACATTCAGTTTGTCTACTTTTTCAAGAAATTCAATGAAATCCTTCAAACTGTACGTAGATGAAAGATTTTGAAACAATTTGTCCTGAAAAGATTGCGAAATACCTTCAAAATGCTTTTTAATTTTAATTAAAGCTAGGCGTGCTTCCCAATTTGGATGCAATTTAAATAAATAGACGTCCATAATTGTGCAACTAAAAACAATTTCTTCGTCCACTGGCATTACCATGGCGCTTTCCAAGCCCTACGTAAAACTGCTTAGTTACAAAGATGTGATAGAACCGCATTTCCAGTTGAACGAAGAACAAGTCAACCCGATCAAAGACAAAACAAAATTGGAAATTGTGAGCAATCGGATCTTTGAGTAACTGCCCGTGTACAGCTATTACCCGCGTACGAAAAATGCGGCATTGGAAATATTGAAGCTTACACACCGCAAAATATTTACTTAAAAAAATGCTTAGTTTCATTTCCTCTTTTTCAATATCTATTAAAATTAATATCGGCTAAATAAATTTTTTGTTTAGCCGAAGAATACATAATAGTTTCGTCTCTATTCTGCGATTGCATATATTCTTTGAGTGTGATGACCAGTTTGTTTTTTATTTGACAGTGAAACTGACATCACTATTCAAGTCATATGGAAAATGGAAGAGAAGTTATCACAAATATTTATAACGCTGTAGTAACTTTTTTAACGTCTACCTTTCTTTTTTAATTATTTTTGTTTTCGCCGTCCTTATAAACACTGCGTAGTTTGGTTCTTTCATCAATATGCTGTACTCAGTTTATTATGGTGGCACGTTATCAAAATCTAGGGCTCTAATTATGCGATGTGCAATCAGGAATGATTCTAATGTAGTCATTTTTTTAAAAACAACATGTCTATTCTCATTGAAATCATTTTTGGTTTATATTTTTGACAACTTGATTTACCTTATCTTCCTAACTTTTGAATTGCTTTAGTTCAGTAGAAAGCAGCTCACATAAAGTTCAACCGATTGGACATGCTAGCCGAGAAAATTCAGTTAAGCAATATAACTAATAGTTTTTATGCGCAAATGCTCCCTGGACGATCTAGACTATTGACAATAACCAATAAAGCAAACATTAACGCTGCTATCAGTGGGTGGTTTAAGAAGATCATTCAGGTGTTCATATATATAAAAGTTAAAATGGCAATGATAAGTAAACAGTTTAATTGTCGTGGGCGTCCTAAAATAAAGAAGATTGAAGGACATGATAAAGATGAAACAATTATATATTAAGCGAGTGGTGACAACAATTCGTTAGGTCATGCTTGCGTACACGAGATAAAGACCAATCATATTGTATGTAACCGGCGTCACAACAAGAAAAGTCTTCCGTCAGTCAATCTAACATGAGAGGCCTTAACAAAAAATAATTTAATATTATATATTAGCCACGGGACAGATCATAAACCAAACCAACTTTACAATCCTAACGTTGGTAATATTAAATGTGCGCAGGCTATTTACATCGGCACCATAGTCGATAAAATTGGAAAACAAGTAAAGGATGATTAGTATATATTATTGATCGGGCTGCAACAGATTATGAGATATAAAGCTTAATCGTATTTCGGCCAACTCGTTCGCGTTCTGTATTGCTGAATAGTACACAAAAGTAATTTACAGTGTTGTAATCCGATGTTACTAACAAAATACTTTGACAAATTACGGTAGTTTTGCTGTTTCACGACGGGCTAAATTCAGTTGGACTGATATTTGTCGCAGTTTCGCAAACCAAATTTGCAGAATTTTTATCATCGCTCGCACAGTCAATCATTGTTTTGTTGTTTATTCTATGTAAGTGGTGTGGAATCTTCAAAATGTTGTTTGCGTCTGCATAGAAGTTATGCAGCCGGTTTGTCAGTCAAGTACAATGCATGCGAGACTACGAGGCGTGAAATGAAATTACTGATTTTCATTAGCTAATGTTTACATTATGGCTTGATTCCCGCAAATAAGTTTGCCGTTGTGCTTTGATGACCGTGTATGGTCGAATCGCCCCGGTACCTACGTCTAACGGTAAGGTTGCCATATTTCGGGAATAGTTGAATAAAATATTGGTGATGTGCATTTTAAGCCCGGTAACTTTATTCAAATAATTGATATCATCATTCCTGCATTTAAGCACAGCTTACTCAATACCACCTTAGTTGGCAGGGGGCTACTGGATGCACAGCATTGGCGTTTTTACTTTAATTTGCGATGTATTTATCGCAACTCATGCCGATCCTGCCGAACCTGTATTGCTAAAAATTCAAAAAATTCCAAAATCAGACCATCAATTAAGTTGGCTTTGTGGTCACTCATGGGAATGTAAGTCTTTTCCAAATCATCAAAAATAGGAGTCTTGATATTAATCTCGTTACAAGATAATGTGATTGCCTCATTTCTAACCAGATCATTTAAGATATGCGGTGAATTGGTGAGATTTTGTAAGCACAGCACGGTTACTGTAAATAGACTAGATCTGGACATGCATATCGCGAAAAATTGCTACACTTCGATCCTGTTGCCAACTCATTCACTGCATGGCTGGTGAAAACATCCTTGTGGTCTTCTTTTGGTTTCGTAGTAGATGTCGTGTATTGAAGAGTTTTAGCGTGGGTAAAGATAGCAACCAAATTCTCGCGCTTTATCGTCTGAAGACAAACTGACGTTTATTAAAGCATTTCCATCACACTTTTCCTAATTTTGTTTTGTGCGCTATCAGCTGCAGTTAAACTAGTTTAGAAAATGCTTAGTCGTCGTTGGCGGAAGTTATGCACGTTTGTACTTGTCTGAAGTGCACGGATATTCAAATGGAGTGCGAACGGCCGCAAGTGACGAAATTTCTGTTGGATTTTATCGTACAATAGATAAGTCGGATTCATTGAGTGGACAAGCAGAGCGCACTTGGAACGCTCTCGCTTTCATATCACAAAAACAACTATAGTCTAATTACGGGAATTTGGCTGATTTAAGTAATACTACGGCACCGTTTCATCAACGTTTATTACGTAGCTATGCCATTTTATAATTTCTGTCGTCAGAAAAAAAGATATTTAGCAGTCACTAAGCGACCACCAATTGAAAGTTTTAAACTAGTGCCGTCTATTTATTTTCCGATTAGTATGTGACGATGTTGTAAGAAGCAAAGTGGGCAGATTTTGGCATGGAAGAAACAATTGAAGTCACTTACATTCAAATTGGGTAGTATAGGACCCACTCGTCTGCCAGGTTGGGGTTCTCGTGCGCATCATAGTTCTTGGTTAGAACCCCTTAGCGATATGGCATCGAATTTAGCTCAGTGGCGATCTTGTTGCATATGTCTAGTAGAATCACCTTCGTAACATTCTTTTCTTAGTAGGGCGAAGTTAGCTGCGAGGTTTGAATTGTTTATGACGTGATACAGTGAAATCCGCAAGCAAGCTGTATTGCTGATGTCGTCTTGTCCGAATGCTAACTTGGCCATAATGGTGTTGTGGAGATGTTTAGTTTGCCTCATTTCTGTGAGTTATCCTGATAAATTTACTCATAGTAGCAAGGTATTCCTTCTCTCTCTGCCTCTCGCTCTCGTAAATCTCACTAATAATTTGTCTAAATTCACTTATAAACTTTTTCCTCTCCTTTTCATTATATGGCAGTGAAGCATTAGTCACTTTTGACTTTTGTATGGCTGGACATGATGATGATGATGATGATGACCCATTCCCATAGTCGGTTTAAGAACATTCCATCATGGGGAAAAAATTCAGGCGAATTTGAAGTGGCTTATTTTCACTTATCTAACCCACAATATTCGGCATATTAATCGATCTGGTTATGTGGTGCTTTGGCTGTTGAAGTATGTTGCATTAACCAAGAATTTCTGTTGACTTAAAAGAACACTACAACCCCATTCCTAATTTAGATGAATGCTTTTTGTCGGACATCTTTCTTTTTGATGAATGGCGAAAATCAACTGTCCAGTGGGTTGCCTCCGGAGATTTTTCTGTTTGTCTGCCGCCTTCGGCTGACGGGCACCGTATTTCCAGATTATTTTCTTTTTTAATACGCCATAAAACGACTTCGCGTTAAATGCGGTGAGGCAGAAAATTTTATCAACGTGCAGGCCAATGAATATATTGTGATTGCTAAAGACTATTGGAAACGCTTGCCATAAGTATATTCTCACTGGCAGGTTAAATGTCTTGACAACGTTCTACCTGTATATTCAGCTCCTCTTAGCAAGTATCTCGCTGAACAAAATGATCGTTGAGTTCTTTTTCAGTAGTTGTCTGGAATATTAGGCTGCTTATGGTCTGATGTACCAGACTATGTTAACATTGAGATGTGAATCAGATATCTGAATAATGACTGATACTTAACCTACATCCAATTAAATGCTGTTTTGTAGCTGGTGTATGCATTATTGATCTGTCGTCTTATTCCTTTGTTTTTCCATGCGACGTTTTCTACAAAAAATTGGGATTGTTCATGGTTTGTGCAAAGGAAATTTGACTCATAGTCGTTCATTTTAAGACGCTCATGCTATATTATTGCATATTTTAGTATTGAATATGTGTTAAATATTATTATAATTATACTTTTGTTATATGTTTTTTTATTTAGTAGTCACATCGCATTCCATTTATCCATGTAAATGGGTGCCGTTCACATTTGAATTTTGCATTTGCACTCGTTGAAAGCCATAATGATCTACGGCCTGATGACCTTTGTGACCTAGAAAGTCGTGTAGAAAACATTTTCATTCACCTTGCAGGTAATAAAATGGTACAGTCCCATAACACACCAAAACAAATTACCATTCTCTAGTTGGTTCTGCCGATGAATATCTCTATTTACCGTACAATTGTACACAAACATCAGCCCAAATGAGGAGGATGCGTGATGTCATCTTAATACCTCAGCAGAGTACGCGCCTTCATGCCATTACTTAACTTCAGTCTGTCTTTACTGGTTTATAAATTGTCCAGTGGGAAGTCATTCTTTTAAGGTCATGTATTTCCCATGCCAGTTAGGTCTTGCTCACAGGCTGTCATTCGGTTTAACTTTGAAGTCTGCATAGTTTTAAATGGGTAGTGGTAGGATGCGCGGATGCCTGCTTGTTGCATAAGTCAAATATCTGCTGATAATAGAAACTTTGACTGCTGGTGTCTAACAATCGGATGTTCTGAGTAGATTTAGTAGTAAAAACTATCTGGCAGAAGTAAAATTCGTAATCGAAATCATGCTTCCGGACCAGGAATGGATGACTTGGTGATATTTTACAGCCAACAGACAATAAACATCTTGACTATAATCAACATGGCGATCTTGATATAAACACCTGATCCATCATGTACATACATTTGTTAGTATATACTAAGAATTATATAGTTTAGAAAAAGTAATTCATACTGTAGACCGCTCTTAGCTTTATTGGGAATTCATCACGTACTGTCCAGAATTTTCCGCGGACAGGGCTCGAACCTGGTCACATCTGCTTCGGAATCTGTCACTGCAATTTCACTTTAAAATGCAAATATAGTTGCATATGATGATGTTAATGATGAGGAGGAGAGACAGAAGGGTATTTTTTTACCTTTTTAAAAAATATTTTTTTATAAATTGCATGCATCTTACAGTTTTACATCGTAATCGGCAAAGAATGAGTCAACCGGGCTTTTGTGTAGATGACGCGGAGGTGGAAAGCACAAGCAGCAGTAGCAGCAGTAGTGATAATGAAGAAGAACATGACAGCAACGATGAGTTCGACGTTAACGATTTTGATAGAGATGCTGTTGCGATTAAGCGAAAGCGAAAGGTTCGTGCTCGGAGCAAAGGTAACATAAGTGCTGTTGGCCTGGATGCAAGTAGGCCCTCCTATCGTGGGCAAAATTGTGATAAAAATGAGTTAGCCGGGGAGGATGATGCGAACAGTGATGAAGATTCGGATGCGAGTAGTGACAATAAGAATGAAGGCGTCCCTCGAAGGAAAGAAGGGCTTGGTAGTTCGATGTTACATGTATCAAACAAATCCACTGACGAAATTGCTTTAGCTAGCCCCTCGAAGGATATGTATGCTAGCCACCCCAAGGTTCGTGATTTAAATGATTTTTTTATTATTGGTTTCACGTAAAGAGATGTGGGAGCTTGTATTTGAAAAAATGCTATTGTAACTACATCTTTATTAAAGGATCTTTTATTTCGCGTGCGGTAATAAAAATTCCATAAATAAATATTGCGTTCGTAATATAAACACCAATTCCATTATATATATGTACATTTGTAATTTGTCGGTATAGACTAAGAATTGTGTAATGTAGGCAGGGAAAATCATCCGGTAGATCGGTTTCATTCTTAATGGGGATTCTTCGCGTACTGTCCAGAATTTGTCGCGGACAGGGCTCGAACCTGGGTACATTTACTTCAGAGTATGTGACGTCAGCAACAGAGCGGCAGGTGGCTCAGTGGTTAATCACAAACTAAAACAAATTTATGTATGTATGTATGTATGTATGTATGTATGTATGTATGTATGTATGTATGTATGTATGCATGTATGTATGTATGTATGTATGTATGTATGTATGTATGTATGTATGTATGTATGTATGTATGTATGTATGTATGTATGTATGTATGTATGTATGTATGTATGTATGTATGTATGTATGTATGTATGTATGTATGTATGTATGTATGTATGTATGTATGTATGTATGTATGTATGTATGTATGTATGTATGTATGTATGTATGTATGTATGTATGTATGTATGTATGTATGTATGTATGTATGTATGTATGTATGTATGTATGTATGTATGTATGTATGTATGTATGTATGTATGTATGTATGTATGTATGTATGTATGTATGTATGTATGTATGTATGTATGTATGTATGTATGTATGTATGTATGTATGTATGTATGTATGTATGTATGTATGTATGTATGTATGTATGCATGTATGTATGTATGTATATATGTATGTATGTTAGCTTTACTTTAGTTTATTTTACTGCGGCTGACTCCTTTTGGAGGATAAGCCGGCTCCACATTTCATGGAGTTTCTTGGGAATTTGGTACAAGTGGTGTCCCCTCACCACTCGGCTTTTTGATCGAGGACGCACCTCTAGCCTTTGCACATCCAAGCGCAGTCTGCAAGGCAGCAGTAAGTTGCATGGTTGCCGGTGGCTGTTGAGAGCTCATTCGCCATTCGGAAGTACGGATTACTGTTACTTTCAATTACTTGTAGGGGGAAGTATATTTAGCTTTCAAGCTCTGTCGTACAGCTGCAAATATTTTGCTACAGTTGCACCCTTCCTCCTTTTGACTGAGTTATGGACAACTTACACCGCTGCTTCAATTCAATTACTCGTATATCTTTAAGATATTAATCAAAGAACAATCGTTTTATTGGGTATGCAATACCTAATATGTAATAGCGATTTTATTTTTTATAAATTGACTTTTCTTTCTACACAACTAAAATATGTACATTATAACACATTTATGAAAATAATTATATTGTAGGAGGATTTGTAATTATAGTAATAGGTTTTGCGAGGTAGCTGTCTATTTAGTACTGATTTCCTACATTTTCATGGTGGCTGTTATCACCACCCGTTCCATGATCAGTCCCTGACATTTTTCTGAAGGATGAAGTAAGAAGACTCATCCGTGTTATCAGACGTTTATTGGAGATTATGTTGCAAAACATGAATCAATTCACAGTTAAACAAAATGGACCGTGCTCTAGACGGCAACAAAATGATATATTGTCAACACAATTAAATGTCTTATACACAAGTAATTATGATAAACACAATCGACTGAATCGTGAGGAATTCATGTAAATGGTTGAATGAGTACGGTGATATAAATCCAGACTGATTAGAAATTTAGTTTAAAGTCACTGGTAATGTATGAGAAGAGATGAAATAAATATTGTCACTGATAATTGCTGGATAAATATCGTGTAAAAACTGTCTTTATTAAGCACCACAAATAATAACATAAATCCATAGAACTATAGAATTTTGGTAAAGTGATTGAAAAACGGCTGATGTCCTGGTGCATAGAATCATATCTGGACTGTTAGTAGTAGTGTTAACTGTGGTTAATGCATGAAATTAAAATAAATCCGATGTTTGAACACAAAGGCACTATAACCTACCGCATGTTACCAGTGTATTGCGCACGGATGTGTATATTTATTAAACAAAACCCTATTAATAACAATTAAATTTGCAGTTCAAGAAATGTCAATTCAAAATGCTTGAAACTAACAGAGATTGTTGCTAAAATCACAGTTAAGAGAAATATTGTGTAAAAACAGAGTTAGACTATTTGACCTTAAGGAGAACTATATTTGTCAAAATTGACCTTCTCAATGCCGCGTTTTGCGTACGCGGGTAATAGCTGTACACGGGCAGTTACACAAAGATCCGATTTTTCACAATTTCCAATTTTGTTTTGTCTTTGATCGGGTTGACTTGTTTTTACTTCAACTGGAAATGCGGTTCTATCACATCTTTGTTTACTGGCGACGTTTCGGTGCCTACTTTCCAGCACCATCCTCAGGCAACACAACAATGATCACAATAGCAGATTTAAGCAAATGTGGTAACCTCGTTCCAAAACCATTCTATTTATATATATTTGACTCAACACTATTTTAATCATAGGATTTGTCTCAGTAACTAAACTCAATATATAACTTTTTATAATTAGCAGACCAATCATTACCTCACCTATACCTCATCTCATCTCGTATGCAGAATATTTTAGGGGAGAGAGACAGTATCGAACCTTTTTTATTTGTTATAACTGTATTGCTACTATGTCACGGTAATCAAAATTTAAAAATGCTAAAACTAAAACCTTGACTATCATATACTGTATTTTATTTAAAGCCGGGAACTCTAATGTATACAATGGTGTATGAGGTATTGCGCACATAGCAACAAATTAGTTCAAATATGGAGCAGCAAGTTACGTAGATGGATGGAGAGTGAATGTTATAGCGACGCTTAGGTGAACGATTAAAGAGAGAAAGATAGAGATAGTCTGGACAACTAACGTTTTTCAAAAAACTAATCGTAAGCACAATGCGAAGTTAATCAACTATTAGTAATAATTGCATAAGAATATTTGCTCATATGACTAAAATAATTCATTATATCTATATACATATATATCTAAATATAATATCGTAACACCTTTATATATATATATATATATATATATATATATATATATGTCTATAGAAAAAGCCATTGTTAATTATTAAACATGAATAATTTCTATTCTTATTATATACTTATTTATTACGTTAGTCACACCTTAGATCAATATATAAAATACATGTCAATATTTATAAAAACATATATGTGAATATAAGCAACAGTGTGA
The DNA here is from genome assembly GCA_029291075.1 of Eudiplozoon nipponicum. Classification (NCBI taxonomy): domain Eukaryota; kingdom Metazoa; phylum Platyhelminthes; class Monogenea; order Mazocraeidea; family Diplozoidae; genus Eudiplozoon; species Eudiplozoon nipponicum. Next base: position 54,804 of record JAQBSW010000172.1, on the reverse strand, counting down.
GACCAACATCCCGAATCCTATATATATATATATATCATATAATATATATATATATATATATAATATATATATATATATATATATTATATACGTTTGCATATTTCTAATAAATTATTATTATTTTTCTCTTTTCTTACTGTTTTTTATTTACCAATTAATCAAATTGTATATTTATTTATTCACACCTTTATAAATATATAAAATACATAAAAATATTCTGCATACGAGATGAGATGATGTATAGGTGAGGTAATGATTAGTCTGCTAATTATAAATAGTTATATATTGAGTTTAGTTACTGAGACAAATTCCATGATTAAAATAGTGTTGAGTCAAATATATATAAATAGAATGGTTTTGGAACGAGGTTACCACATTTGCTCAAATCTGCTATTGTGATCAGTGTTGTGTTGCCTGATGATGGTGCTGGAAAATAGGCACCGAAACGTCGCCAGTAAACAAAGATGTGATAGAACCGCATTTCCAGTTGAAGTAAGAACAAGTCCACCCGATCAAAGATAAAACAAAATTGGAAATTGTGAAAAATCGGATCTTTGTGTAACTGCCCGTGTACAGGTATTAACCACGTACGCAAAACGCGGCATTGAGAACCTTAATGCTGACACACCGCAAAATATTAACTTCAAAAAATGTTTGAACTGATTTGCTTTTAGATATGCAATAACTAATATACAACAGCATATGTATTATTTCTCTGGAAAGAATAACATAAAATACGATATACTTTAATGTAAGTTTAACTATTTACCATTACGAGATTTGCAGCTTCACTAGACTAACTGTTGACTATGCTTTAGGCATTGTGTACCTATTAACATATTAACTACAAAATGACGGATTGGGGGTGGCTAGTAGGAAATTTAGGTCTAAAGGCATGCCATATAGACTGCAACTGAAGAAAAGGTTAACCAAAAAATAATTAAGTTATGTAACTGAAAATTATTTGTAACGTGTCACAGAGAGGCGTAGTGGATAGAATCACAGGTTTCAAAGAAAGCGTGCACAGATTCGAATCCTGCCTGTGGCATAATTCTGGAAAGTACTTGAAGAATTCCCAATAAGAAATAAACCGGTCTATAGGAAGAATTGCCTTTAATACCTGATTCAATGCTTAGTTTATTCCGAAAAATATATTTATATAATATATAAATCCTGATCGCAACCTTGATTTAAAAATGGTTATCACCGCCCACGGAACCAATATTCTTTTAATTTATTGGACTACTGGACTTTTTTATATTATGCAATGCCTAGTTTATACTTACAAATGGAAATTTAATGAGATCGGAGTTTATATGAATCATAAAAACGTGATTAATATAATAGATCTATTAAGATACAAATAATATGTCTTATTCAGTATGAAAGGGGCAGGTATGCATGCGTCTTGCGATTACTAGCAACTGGCGGTAGTGTTGCTAAGTTTAAACGAACATTGTTTGCATGGGTGGTGATAGCACTTACTATACTTAAGGTTCCGATCTTGATTTAAGCACCTGGTCCATTAATTACTTACATATGTCAGTATAAACTAAGAATTGTATAAAGTAGAAAAGGCAATTCATCCAGTAGACCGGTTTCGTCCTTATTGGGAACTCATCATGTACTGGCCAGAATTTTCCGCGGGCAGGGCTCAAACCTTGGCACGCCTGCTTCGAAATCTGGAGCTCTAACCACTAAGCCACCCTGCCGAGTCGGGGTAGCTCCAAAGCAGATGTGCCCAGGTTCGATTCCTGTCCGCGGCAAATTCTGGCCAATACGTTATGAGTTCTCAATAAGAACGAAACCGGTCTATTGAATGAACTGCTTTTTCTACACTATACAACTCTTAGTTTATACTGACATATTTAAGTTATTAATGGGTCAGGTGCTTATATCAATATCGCAACCTTGATTATTGTAAGCGTTGCTATGTTGTTCGAAGACTGGTTAAATACAATGAGATTGGTGTTTACTTCTTGCTCGCAAATTTGATTTAAAGAATTGTCACCAACACTCGCGCAATCATTGACTATCAAACTGTCTCCTCAATTGAAGTCGTAACTACATCCATTGCTTATTATATAATTGGTCAATAAATGTGGGACTTTTGGACGACGCAATTTTCTATACGCCTGTATGTTCAAGTAGTAACAGAGACAAGTTCGTATGAAGTCTACTTAAACAGATCAAAGCAAACTCGCTTTACTTAATATATAACGATCCTGTAAATTTAGACAAAGAATGTCCGGTAAGCATACATGCTGATAGATGCATATAATAGATTACAAATCATCCGTCCGAATAGACGAACTAATCAGGTATTTTAAATTGAAAATTTAACAGAGTACAACTACTATTTAGTTAGAAAAGCGACTTGTTGAATGTATTGTTGTGCGATAAGTTAAATACGTTACGATTGGTGTTTATATCATGCTCGCGAGTTTGATTTAAAGAAATGACTAAAAGTTCTCTTCCAATAGCAGTATCTGACTATAGACGATGTTGGAATTCAAGCCTGTTTACTGATTTGATTCGTTCATTATTATCTTCGGTTTAGCGCGCGCTTTGAAATTATATTGACTTTAAATCATAACACAAAATCAAATGGAAAGCGTATATAATTTTTTTGAATGACTCATACTTATGAGAAATATGACCAACATATTGTTTACACCTTTTCACACGATTGTATAAACTCCTTACCTGTCAGTAAACAAGGAAAAGAATGAAGTTGCAATGTTATAGAATAACTCAAATTCAAAATTCCGTCATGGAAATTCTATGATTGATCTTGATTAAGGATTGAGTATAACATTTTTCTAGAAAAAATAGACGTTTCTAATTAGTTGAATTAAGTTTAAGGACATTTAGTAAATAGAAATGCAATTTTTCTAAACAGCTCCAACGTCAAACAAATTACGCATTCTAACTTATTGTGTTTGTCCTCAAGTGCACGAGAAAAACTAACAAACTCGAATCAAACCGAGATTCAAGGCTGAAAATTTGATCTTGTTCTATCTGTTCTTACAAATTCTAAGTTGCGAAACATATCTGTTGCACACTTTTATACTGACACGGCTTTAACCTCTTTTTGAGCTTTCGACAGATTAATATATATTATTGAATTTGGCATTCAATAATTGCCTGGGTGGTGATTATTTGAAAAAATTTTTATGAAATTGGGATGAATACCAACATAAATTTCTAGCCATGAACACATCATGACAAAATTGCTTTTGCTCGCACCTTCTCACTTGTTTTGAGCTTTCGTATTCCTTACCAGAGCACATAAAAGAAGAAATGATTAAAAAGAACTTTGCCAAAATCAATATATAGTATTTTAAGCTGACTGTAGTGTCGGTTGCACAATTTCTGTGTGATCAAAATCCTATCTTTTTTCAACTTTGTCCAAAGTTATACAAGTCCTTCGTTTAATTAAACGAACATTGATTGAGCGGGCGGTGATAAAATTTATTTTAAACAAAGTTGCGATCTATATATAAATTTCTGGCCCATTGCCAGTGTAGTTTCTGTATTGTAATGTGTAGGAAAAAGCAATTTATCCAGTAGACTGGTTTAGCCCTTATTGGGAACTCATCGCGTAATGTCAAGTAATTGCCGCGGACAGATCTCGAACCTTGGCATGTCTACTTCGGAATCTGGTGCTCTAACCACTGAGCCATCCTGCTGTTTCATCAGTCATTGATTGTGTGGGTGGTGAGAAAAATTATATAAATCAAGTTTGTGGACTGTGGATGAATAGTAGAGTTACTTAACACAATTCCAGTAACCTGATTTAAATAAATGTAAATACAACCTGTAGAAACGATGATTTAATCATTGCATAACGTATAGGAATTACATACCTATTACCACAATTTTTTCATACTGGATCAGAGGAATACACAAAGGTAAACGTGCATTAAAGGAAAAATCTCATGAACACGTTCGTGTCCTACAGTAATTGACGAGTTTCCAATAAAGACGATATCAGTATGCTGAACAATTTGCTTTTTCTATTGTGTGACCCGCTATTTCTTATTTTGCTTTCTGCTCTTGTGATAACCATAGAAGACCTAATCAAATCGACATGTATAACTGAGGACTGTTTTTCAATGCTATATGACCGGTTAAGATTATTTAATTGACATTTCTTCATCCACACTAACCTGATTTTTTTTAAAGTGAGCATATCCGACGTTAACTTCTATTGTTCTTCCAAATTTTTGTGCTAATAATAATCTTTGGCTGTCAGCTGAAGTTAAACTACATATAGCTACGTGTTTTTACACTTGACTATTGTCAACTTATCTGTTTAGATCTGTTATGGTCAAAATTTCCTATGGATGAGTATGTTAATATAAATTAAATTAATAAGGCATGAATACCTGCAGTAAAATCCGAGATTTATGTCATATGATAAAGGTAGATAAATGAGAACGGTGTGTACAGCTTGTGTAATGTTACGTTCAGGATTGTGTTCATAATTCATACAACCAAAGACGCTGACTTTCTGTCCAATCAAGAAAATTAAAAAAATGACGCTCCCGTTTTTCAGGGATGACACGGAAAGCAAAAGCTGACGGAAGCGTAGAAAGAAAAGAAAAGAAATGCACATCAAAGAAGCATCTTCCTATAAATGCGGAAAAGCACATATATATTGTTAATACTTTATAAAATATTATTTGGACTGTTTTATTTTCTCCGATAATACTGATAATAGTCTTTACTTGGGTAAGAACACATTAACAATGGAATAAATAAATGCTGCACGAATCTGTATCGGAGACTTGCTCAATCACGAGAGGAATAAAGTTAAATTACTATTAACTTGCATTTGACGAAAGATGATTAATTATAAATCACTAACCTAATTCTAGGATTATCTTATTATTTAATCCCTTATTAACTATTATCTTGGTTTCTTGGTTTCTTCATGAGTTTTATAAAATTTTAATAAGCCCTATGTACAAAAAGTGCTCTTTCTTTACATATCGTTTTTTCAGTAAGCATTTTTCGAATATCTTTTATGCATCTTCTATTTTAACTAATTATCTTATTAAAAATTATTATTCAAACCAAGTTTTCCATCTTGATATAAACAAGAGTCCCGAAATATACAACAATTTGTCAGTATAAACTAAGCATTGTATAACGTAGAATAGGCAATTCAATCCAATACTTGTAGGTCGGTAATGTATTGTTTGGAGTACAATGTTTTCCGACTCTAAAACCGTCCTTACACGACTTGTCCGTAAATGAAATTGAATGCAGATTTTCCGAATTCATCTTCATTCAAATTAATTTCAGGACAAGCAGTGTAAGAACGGCTACAGAGTTACGGGACCAGTGAGAACCCTTCAACAAATAAAAAAGTAAGCTGTGAACCTGGAAATGTAAAATAAATCCAGATTTTACCGACCAACAAGTGCTATCAATTTAACAATAATTGATTGCGCGGGTGGTGGTAACAATTCTTTAAATTAAGTTTGCGAGCTTGAAGTCAACACCAATCCTATTGTATTTAACCAGTCATCGAACAACATAATAAAACTACTGCCAGCCACAACGTACAAACGCGTTTCGACCTTCCATGATCATCATCAGAGTATGACAGCAAACTGACTATCGAGGATCAAACCGCAATGAATATATATGGAAATCAAATTAAAATATGGGCTTCCACCTCCTGTCAGTTTGCCGTCGTACTCTGACGATGATCATGGAAGGTCGAAACGCGTCAGTGTGTTGCGGCTGGCGGTAGTTTTATTATGTTGTTCGACGACTGGTTAAATACAATTGGATTGGTGTTTACTTTAAGCTCGCAAACTTGATTTAAAGTATTGTTACCACCACCCGCGCAATCAGTTATTGTTAAATTGTATTGCTTATATATTTATATGTGGCAAAAGCTGCAAACATTTAATGTTCGTGACTGCATAGAAATTGTGCAGCCGACATTTCCAGTCAGGTTCAATGTATGCGAGACTGCTAGAGATGAAAGCCGCATATCTAAATTTGATTTCCATATATATTCAATGCGTTTTGATCCTCGAATCGCAGTTTGCCGTCGTACTCTGATGATGATCATGGAATGTCGAAACGCGTCAGTGCGTTGCGATTGGCGGTAGTTTTGTTATGTTGTTCGAAGACTAGTTAAATGAAATGGGATTGGTGTTTACTTGAAGCTTGCAAACTTGATTGGAAGAAGTGCTATTAATTGCTCTATCAGCTGGAACGATGACATCACTACGTAAAAGTCAATTCCTTTTAACTAATGTATCAAATTTAATCCACCGCCCACGCAAAAAATGTTCAATTAATTATGTAAATTCACCACATAACTGAATAAATGTCAAATTCTTGGTGGGATGAGCCTAACTTTTAAAAATTCTTCCGAAACAGAAAGCCGAAATATCCGGAGTATAATTGAAAATATTGGATGCAAACACATTTTTTCGCAAAACGAATGGCAGGTCTTTTAAATTAGTAATGAAATAGAGATAAATAATAGATTTTAGGTAAATAAATAATCTTTGGTTTATATTAACAGGCTAATGCCTTAAAGATGTGTTAGTACATCAAGAAGTACTGTGGAAATCCTTTATAATTCGACGAAACGTACGTATTTCGTAATGTATTCTTTGTTGCAAGTGTATATTGGGTGTTGCATGACTTGTGATAAATTAGTTTAAATAGGTTCAGAGGATAGACCAAAGTCAGCATGAACGAAAGATGTAATCGCGTTTACCTACTGGTGACCCATCAGAATGGGCCGGTATTAAACCCTTTCCCACCTACAGATTTTGTCACTGAATACATTTTGCTTATTTTCTAATTTCCGTGGTGCGGCTTTTATCTCGACGCTTATATAAAGTCACCTGTTATATTTTTGATAAATATCTATTTATTTTTTTAGGTTTAAAATTCCCAAAAGTGTCAACACCAACACATTTTTGTTTTGGTTTTTTTCTATCAAGCCATACTTAGCACGCAAAAACAAGTTTATCGTGCATCGGCATTTCCATGGGGCTGACCAAGCTAATTGAAACATTTTTCTTAGGTATGTTCTTCCATTTTTAAACATTTTCGTTTTATATATATATATAAGTATTTATGTGGATTGTTTTTCGTTTTAACACAATTATTTTTGTCTATACTTCCAGTAAATCTATTGGCAAGATTTAGCGAAAGCGCTAATTTTTAAATTTACATTTTTTTCTAAAACGAACATCAGGTAATATTTGTCTTGAGTACTCGAGGATTAATTATATTAGAATCATTGGTGTAAAATTTGATAAATCTATTTCACTCCCTGACTTTCTCACTGTGTAAAAATAGATCGATAGGTGTTATGGCTTGTTGTACACGCATTCCTCGCAAATATACTGAGAAAATTACGTTTGGCTGTGTAGAAAAATAAGAAGATATTCTCCTCTTCGGAATTTGAACGATTCCTTAATAGTGTATTTTGCTGAGTTTCTATACAAGTATGCCTAACTCCTCCTAAAATTTATCTGCTCTCCAACAAAGCCTCTCGTCCAGCGTGCCCTGCGTCCTGATCTGATATAATTGCAAAATGCTGTGTCATGCACGGATCTTGGACAAATCAGCTAGGAGTTTTGGACTATTACCTAACACGCGATCTAACAGACATTTCCTTGATAGTGAAGATTGCTAGTACACAACGTGTGTGATTGATTTTAGTGCCTCATTTACAGACCTGAACATGATTAACATATTCAAAAGTTATGACACACATCTAACAATAATTGATTGCGCGGATGGTGGTAACAATTATTTAAATCAAGTTTGTGAGCTTGAAGTAAACACCAATCCCATTGTATTTAACCAGTCGTCGAACAACATAACAAAACTACCGCCAGCCACAACGCACTGACGCGTTTCGACCTTCCATGATCATCATCAGAGTACGACGGCAAACTGACTATCGAGGATAAAACCGCATTGAATATATATGGAAATCAAATTTAGATATGCGGCTCTCACCTCTAGCAGTCTTGCATACATTGAACTTGACCGGAAATGTCGGCTGCACAATTTCTATGCAGTCACGCACATTAACTGTTTGCAGCTTTCGCCACATATACATATATAGACAATAAAATTTAACAATTTTGTTATGGTTTTCGACGACGGGTTAAATACAATGGGATTGGTGTTTACTTCAAGCTCGCAAACTTGATTTAAAGAATGACACACATCTGCTTGTCCTCATTTTTCGATCATTTCCTTAAGATAACATGACCCAAGAACAGTAAAATCAGCATTTGATCATGTAAATTTTTCTGTGTGTGCGCAGGTGCGTTTGTGTGCAAAAAAGGTGTTACATTGTTGTTATGCTAAATTTGAATTTCTTTTTGATGGGCGTGTCGGCTTGTGGCATTTTTAACATATATCAGCACATCGTATCACAGAGTATATAACGATTATGCGTTTGCCTGATTGATGTCCCATTTAATAAGAAGCGGGATAACTGATGTCGATTGCGTGCAGAGTATGAGGCTTTGTTGGTGTAGCCAATGTTGAGTCTCCGCGATTTTCGTTCTCGGGTTTTCACTTTGCACCATCAGTTTCGCAAAGATCCGATTGATCCCCTCTTTCAAGTACGCATCGTGTTTGTCTTCCTATTGGCTGAGTGCCGATTCGTACCTTTCTTCCGAAGGCTTCAACATCGTTCATACTAGCCATTGGAAATGAGGTACGATCAAATCTTCGTTGACTGACAACGTTTCTCTTCGTTTACAATAGCTAATTTTTGAAAGTGCTTAATTCTGTTATTGTGAGCATTGTACGGAGTTGCAAGTGTTATGAAGTGGTTTTAATCTTAAATTTTGTTGGAATTTAGCTGCGCTCCAAAATCATGACGTTGATACACTTACCAGTATCGGTACATATTGTATATAATGAAGTCGATTGGATGCCATATTGCTAGACGTCATATGATATTGGCATTGCCAACTTTTTTTGAAAATATTATTGACAGATCTGTGTTGTGAGTAATACAGGCCAAGTTCCCGGTGTTTTGCTTGTTTGAGATATTTCAAATCTTTGAAAATATATGCGTTTAGAAGATTTTAACTTCCAACCACCCGGCATTTCTTACCCAGATATAGTTTTTTGTCGTAGTGTCAACTCCTGATGATGATTCGCTGCTAGGTATGAAACTCACTTACATATGAGACCTTACCTTTTTACATGATAAATTTGGTATATTTGAACTTTGGATAAAATTTCATGTACACATAATTTTCATAATGGCTGGCGACTTATCACTAGGAATCTTTATCACGCTCCATGCCCACTGCATTCCAATAGTCTTCCCGGTGTTTTGCTTGTTTGAGATATTTCAGATCTTTGTAAATATATGCGTTTAGAAGATTTTAACTTCCAACCACCCGACATGTCTTACCTAGATATAGTTTTTTGTCGTAGTGTCAACCCCTGATGATGATTCGCTGCTAGGCATGAAACTCACTTACATATGAGACCTTACCTTTTTACATGATAAATTTGGAATATTTGAACTTTGGGTAAAATTTCATGTACACATAATTTTCATAATTGCTGGCGACTTATTACTAGGAATCTTTATCACGCCCCATGCCCACTGCATATTTGATCAAGTATTGTGAGACAGATGGACAATGTAATATCTCTTGACCAAATATATTGTGGATGTAGTACCTGCCCCTACTAATGAAACGTCAGTAAGCAAAACTCACTTGTGTACCTGCGATTATACCTATCGTTCATGCTGACTTTGGTTTATATAATTAAGCGAACGTTGCTAGCACGGGCGGTGATAAAAATTACTTTTAATCAAGGTTGTGATCTTGATATAAACACCTGACCCATTATGTATATATATTTCTCCGTATAAATTAAGTATTGCATAGTTTGGAAAAAGCAATTCATCCAATAGTCAAGTATGTATTAGGTGTTGCGAACCTAGTAACAAATTAGTTCAGTTATGACCAGAAGGATAAAACAAAGGCAGCATGAACGGAAAGTATAATCTCATGCACATTCGTTTCGTGCTTACTGGCGACTCATCAGTAGGAGCCGATATTACGCCCTTTAACCACTATATACTTGGTCAAGGAATGTGGAATAATAGGACGGTACATCCAATAGTCCTTTTTTCGTTCTTATTGGTTTATACATTTGGTTCTATTTGAACCAATTTGTTACTCAATACGGAAGACCTAATAGACAATTCCGTATGCATCAGTTCTCTGCACCAAACAATACATAAATATATGATATATGTTTGACGAATAATGATAACACTTAATATTAGCGACTACATAGAAATCTTCCAGCCGCCATTTAAAATTATGGAATATGAATGTGTGTTTACTGGTGGTACGATCGAATATCTGGCATTCTAAACCTTTAATCTGTCTTGCGCTTTAATATTCATTAATAAATTTATCTTTGCCTCTGATGACTGCCATGAAAAATGGAAACGTGTTGTTACATACGACTGGCGATAGTTTCTCACTGTTTTCGGCTACTTAACATAATTGGATTGGTGTTTATCCTTATTTAGCAAACTTGATTATATTGAAATATATATGTAATGTGCGGCAAGGTGGTTCAGTGTTTAAAGCACTATATCCCGAAGCATATGTTCCCAGGTTCGATCCCTGATCGCGACAAAATCTGGCCAGTATGTAATGAGATTCTAATTAGGACGAAACCCGTCTACTGGATGTATTTTCTTTTCTACACTATAAAATTCGTAGTTTATACTGAAAATATTTGCACTTAACGAATTAAGTGGTAATATCAAGTTCGCAAACTTGTTTATAATAAATGTTATCACCACCTGCGCAAACGTTCGTTTAATTATATAAATGTGCATTTCAATTCCACTTCCCCATCTAGTATGGTGTCTGTTCAGTAATAACAGACTGAAAATGGTTTGTTGGAATTTTGGGTCTAAATAAATGTCATATGAGCTCCACCCCAAAAAGAAAAAGACTAACCGAATAATATTTATTAGTATATAGTTAAAAATTGTTTGTAGTTTACGACAGATTTGCTCAGTGGTTAGAGAAACAGATTCCGAAGCATACGTGTCTAGGTTCGTGCCCTGTCTGAGGAAAGTTTAGGACAATACGTGATGAGTTCCTAATAGGGACGAAACCGGTATACTGAATGAATTGCCCTTTCTACACTATACAATTCTTAGTTTATAGTGACAGATATTTTTGACTTAAGAATCAGGTGTTCATATCGATTTCAAAAACTTGATTATATTAAATGTTATCATCGCCAGCGGAACCAATGGTCATTTAATTATGTAATTATGGAGTGTCCGATTTTGGTCTATTGCAATAATCAATTTATTCTATGAAATTAAATTGTAATAATACCTATATTTGTTGAATGAACATTAACGCACATTATTGTATTTATAAAATAATACACAATATTTATGAGGAGGTCAGGATTTGGCTACCGAAATATTCAATGTTTACTCTCTGTTGGCCAAACTCACCGATGAATTAATCTATGATTTCGTAACTTTTTACAACTGGGATTCATAACGAGGCTAAAATACGTGCAGTTCTGATAGGCCACGTGTTTTAATTCTTGAATTCTAAAAATAAAATATATCCTATAACCAATTATCTCACTCTAATTAAGCCAATATATTACTTGAGCAGTTAGGGGCAGACTGGTTCGAACAATTCGCATATATTTCATTATTATTAGCTTAACAATATTTAAAGTTAAAGATGTGCGCAATGGAAGTCTGCAACATTATGCTTTCCAAATGTTGTCCATTCGGTTTTGATAAGTTTTCGTCTTCTTTTTCTATTAATGGTTTATTATATAATTTGTTCATTGTTTTAGATTTACCGTTACATTAATTATTAATAAATCGCTCTATGAATTAATAGCGTTTAACGTTCATAAACATATATATATATATATATATATATATATATATATATATATATATATATAGCGGCGCGACGTCTGAAAATATATTTATATCAAGTTATAAAGGACAGTATATAATAGGTCTGGTGATTACATGAAAATCTTAACCTTGATTTAAATAATTTTAATAACCGCCCGTACTATTAATGTTCGTTTCAAAATAAGATGTACCTACCATACGCTTTCCTTTAAGATAAGAGTAAAGTCAGCCAAGAATATTCAGTTAATCACCATTTTGGAGCTACTTTTTGCGGTGATGTTGACTGCACGTTGCGAAACTGGTGCAGTTGTGTAATAGCATTATTAAACATACCTGCAAAATGCTTTAAATCAAGTTTGCGAGCTTGAAGTAAACACTGACCCCATTGTATTTAACCAGTCTTCGAACAACATAACAAAACTATCGCCAGCCGAAACGCACTGACGCGTTTCGACCTTCCATGATCATCATCAGAGTACGACGGCAAACTGACTATCGAGGATCAAACCGCATTTAATATGTATGGAAATCAAAATAGATATGCGGCTCTCACCTCTAGCAGTCTCGCATACATTGAACTTGACGGGAAATGTCGGCTGCACAATTTCTATGCAGTCACGAACATTAACTGTTTGAGCTTTCGCCACATATACATATATAGACAATACAATTTAACAATAATTGATTGTCTATATATGTATATGTGGCGAAAGCTGCAAACAGTTAATGTTCGTGACTGCAGAGAAATTGTGCAGCCGACATTTCCAGTCAAGTTCAATGTATGCAAGACTGCTAGAGGTGAGAGCCGTATATCTAAATTTGATTTCCATATATATTAAATGCGGTTTGATCCTCGATAGTCTACCATCGTACTCTGATAATGATCATGGAAGGTCGAAACGCGTCAGTGCGTTGCAGCTGGCTGTAGTTTTGTTATGTTGTTCGAGACTGGTTAAATACAATGGGTCGGTGTTACTTCAAGCTCGCAAACTTGATTTAAAGCATTGTTACCATCACCCGCACAATCAATTATTGTTAAATTGTATTGTCTATATATGTATATGTGGCGAAAGCTGCAAACACTTAATGTTCGTGACTGCATAGAAATTGTGCAGCCGACATTTCCAGTCAAGTTCAATGTATGCAAGACTGCTAGAGGTGAGAGCCGCATATCTAAATTTGATTTCCATATATATTAAATGCGGTTTGATCCTCGAAAGTCAGTTTGCCGTCGTACTCTGATGATGATCATGGAAGGTCGAAACGCGTTAGTGCGTTGCGGCTGGCTGTAGTTTTGTTATGTTGTTCGAAGACTGGTTAAATACAATGGGGTCGGTGTTTACTTCAAGCTCGCAAACTTGATTTAAAGCATTGTTACCACAACCCGCGCAATTAATTATTGTTAAATTATATACCTGCAAAATGTCTCGCGGGAGTTTCACATGAATATATTTCAAAGTAAGCAACGGTTATTCCCAGATTCGTGCCGTACTGTTTTATATATGTTATTTTGGAAAATGGTCGTAGGGTTTACACTCCGAAGTGTAACGGTGCTAATCAGAATAGGCGTGTATTATGTTTGCTCGTTAGTCAACATATAGTTGCTGACATTAATGGAGGTCTGAACTCGCGCGAGTTGGAAGGAAAATGGTGCTCCCGCCAGATAAGCACTGCCAAAAATATTTTACTGCTCACAAAACCGCAAAGCCAAATGCAGGATTTACACTCATTTGCCAAAGAATGACTATTTTTTCTCAACTCAAAATAACAGCTTCACACAAATTTTACTTTTCTATTTACATTTCCAATGGTAGTTTTGTTGTTCCCTTTTCTCATTGTCGCTATTTTCTTATTTTAATGTCAATTGATAAAAATATTTGCTTTGTCACCTGTCTATCACAAATTGAAGCTTAATCTCTCTCTCTCTCTCTCTCTCTCTTTCTCACTCATATTTAAGGTGAACTTACTGCTGATACCTCATTCCTGACATTTTACTATTTTTATCCATTTAATAATCATTTGAATATCTAAGTGCGATGATCAGGATAATTAAGAGGATGTGTTCCAAAGCCATCATTTTATATATGCAAATTAGGCCAATATTTTTAAAATTTCACATTTAAATAATAGCTAAAATGAAGAAAACACATTTCTAAATATTAGATGTAGAGAAACGAAATGACTTCATTTTATATATCTTAGCATGTGATCGAAAATTGTGATCAAATTGGTGGTCTGCAGATTATTACTTATTTTTAACTGGATACATTAATAGATATAAAAATTCAAATTAAAGGTGCATGTATTTATATAGATATTCCTAGATGATTTTCTAGTACAAAGTTAGTCCATATAGAATATAAGCTCACAAAACATTTGGTCAAGAAATGTTGCACTATTGCATGACTCAAACACATATACATATGCATATTAGTTCAATTATGACCAGAAGGAAAAATCAGACATTATGAACGGAAAGTATAATCTCGTGCACATTCATTTCGTGCTTAATGGCGACTCATCAGTAGGAGCCGGTATTAAGCCCTTTACCCACTATATACTTGGGTGAGGTATGTGGGATAATAGGACGGTACAATCTGCTAGACGAATGTGTAAACCGGAAGTAGTGAAGTTAACATCATACAAAGTCTCGACAATGCGGCTTCAACACTAACTCAATCTATATAATATATATCGAGTCGGTAAAGGATACTAACATTAGCTATTGTGTCAGTACACGATACCAACACTATAGTACCGAAAAGGTTCGTGGTACTAACACTATGTCTACCAAATCCGTATATGGTACCAACACGATTGATCTCAATGTACTCTATAGTTCAACAAAATTGATAATTACAACTATTTCCGAATACGTGTTACCCCAGTAAATTCATGCACTCTGGCCTTGATCGGTATCAGCTATCACATTTTGCGGTAAGCATGACATCGTTCAATTCAATACATAACAGTTAGAAACTGCTTGTGGCGGAGAACTAATATATATGCAATTATTTATTAGGTCTTGCGCATCTAGTAACAAATTAGTTCAATAATATTCAGAAGGATAAAACGAAAACAGCATGAACTGAATGTATAATCTTGTGCACATTCGTTTCGTGCTTACTTCAAGTTTTCAAGTATAAGATAGATACCAATCCAACTGAATATAACCAGTTACAAAATATTGTAAAAGCTTTGTGAGTGACACGGGCTGACGCGCTTCGACTTTCTGTGTTTATCCGTATGCAACAGTTAACCGTCTGAGAGTGGTGACGCCGCAATTCATATTTAAGGTATGGGAAACCATATATGAGCTCTCTCTCTCTCTCTCTCTCTCTCTCCAGTAGATTAACCTTCATTGTAATTTTCTTGGTGGTGAATGCAGTTCTTTGAATGAAGTATTCAAGATTTCAATAAGCATCAATTCCATATTATCACTCTAGAAAGCAATACATCTTTAATTGTATAACTGCAAAAATGACATGTTAGTGACTGCGTAATAATTGTAAAGCTTAAATTCCCGGTTAATAGACACGTTTGCGAGTCTACTAGAGGTGAGAACAGCAAGTCTGATTTTCCATACTTCATATATGTATTGTGGTTTGATTCTCGTTCGTCAAATGGACTCGTCCTTTAATGATGATCATGGTAGTGTGCCAGATGGCAGTTTTGCTGTTGTACGACTGTTTTGACACACTGTGATTGGTGCTTATCTCACACTTGCCAAGTTGATTTAAAGAATTGTTGTCATGTTGCCTTTACGTTAAACCCACTATTTGTACTTCAACTTATATGTACATACACTTGAGAAATAAATTCATTAAGTGGTGTTGACAGACGTAGTAGAGGCTAATGTCGTTTACAACACTCGCGTTAAAAAGTAACCCAGACAATAGGTAATTGCGCTTGTAATTGATAGCGCAAATTAAGCATTCTGTGAAGCGAAAGCAGAAATTACTGTTGGGCAAAATAGCAACATACTGCTTTCTATAGCATGCACATTAGCTAAGGTGAGGAACAGAGAACACACGCTAATGTCTGATTGTGTTCGCATTTAAAATATGAAAACGATACCGTTTTAAAACGTTGTGCACGCACAACTAGAGCGACAGAAATGTAAACTCTTGTACATATATACTTGTGTGTACTGAAGGAAAACGCTTTCACCTATGCAGACAGACGACTGAATGTAAGCGATTAGTTACATGCGTTTCAAGGATAGTGCTATCTATTTCAACTCGATTTACAAAGGTTAATAGTAAACCTGTTATCGTTTTTTTGTTACCTCGCTTTCTTTCCTGTTAAAACAAAGTGAAATGAATGTATGTCGCTGGTTACTCAAAGTTAACTCAATGTTGTATTTATTAATCTTCTGTTTCACTCCATTCCATTCAGGTATTTAAATGTGCTTATATCAAGATCACAACCTTGATTATAGTAATTGCTATCACAGCTCGTGCAATCAATGTTCGTTTAATAATATAAACTAGAAACTGTTGTGAATTACGTGGGGTTCTGTACGGAAAGTGTAAATACAGGTAAATAAAAAGTAAAAAATAGAAGCCATGCAATGCTTTCAGTATCTGAATATACAACAATGCTAAACAGACACCAGTTACTCTATTGACGTACTTTTACTTTTTACTTTACTGCGGCTGGCTCCTTTTAGAGGATAAGCCGGCTCCATTGATATCCCGGATTAAACCTCTCCATGCTGGGCGGTTGGCAGCCATTTCGGAACATAAAGAGGGCCAATGACGCTCCCAGTGACGCGGACCATAAACATTGCGTAAACCTAGGAGTTCCAGGTCCGATTTGATTGTTGCAAGCCATGTCTTCAGTTGTCCACCTCGGCGGCGGCGCCAGTTTGCACATTGACCTGGGTTCATCACCTGCCGTACCATTTCGTCTTCGGGTTTGCGTAGTACGTGCCCGAACCATTGAAGTCGACGATGTTGGATCCAGACGGATAGTTGCATGATGTTACCGCATTGGTGACGAACAGATGCGTTCGACACTCGGTCCATCCATTTTGTCTTTGTGATGTACCTAAGGCACCAATGGTCGAATACTTCGAGCTTTTTGGAGTCCTCAGAACGTAATGGCCAAGTCTCACAGCCATACAGTAGCACAGGCCGAACAGTAGCCTGGTAGACTCGGATTTTTGTTTTGAGGCTGATTTCACTTCTTCTCCAAAGTGAGTTCTTCAATTGTAAGAAAGCAAGTCTGGCACGGTCGATGCGTGTTCGGACTTCATTCTTTGCTTGGCCAGTTGGAAGTATTTTTGAGCCAAGGTACGTAAAATCGTCGACTGTTTCGATTGGGCTGTCGTACACCGTGAGCTGCTCATCAGATGAAGATACACCGATGGCGAAGGCTTTCGTTTTGTCGGCATTGATTTCCAGACCAACGGCTGATGAAAACTGGGCCACTTGATCCAAAACGGTTTGCATGCTCCCAAAGCTGTCAGCAAGGAGAACAACATCGTCTGCGTAATCAACATCCGTCAGCCATAGGTTATTTGATACTTGAACGCCTCGGAACTCAGTTAGCGCGTTGCTCAGAATCCAGTCAACCGCATAATTGAACAATATGGGTGACAAGGGACATCCTTGCCGAACCCCTGTGTGCAGACTGAATTCATCCGATTCTTCTCCGTACACACGTACTCTGGCTTTGGTGGCTGCATAGTAGGCCTTGATCAGATTGACGAGTTTTATGGGCATACCGTCGAGCAGCATGATGTTCCATAGGGAGTCGCGATCAACAGAGTCAAAAGCAGCTCGAAAGTCAATAAAACAAGCGACGGTTGGTTGTTGAAATTCGTTGCGATGTTCCAAAACTCGCCGTAAAGTAAAGATCTGATCAACACAGCCTTTGCCTGGGCGGAATCCACCCTGATTGGGACGGGTACGGGCATGCCGCTCATTACAGAAGCGGTTCAATAGAATCGACGCCAACAGCTTGGATGTGGTGTTGAGAAGACTGATACCACGGTAGTTTTCGCACCTTGATCTATCACCCTTTTTGGGAAACGGTAGCAGGATTGACATTCCAAAGTCTGACGGGCAAGCTTCTTGTTCCCAGATAGAAGAGAACAGTCGATGGATTGATGGCAGTAGTGCGCCTATACAGGCCTTGTAGATCTCTGCAGGAATTCCATCTTCACCGGGGGATTTCTTGCTCTTCATGCGCTGGATGGTCATAGCGATCTCAGCCTCGGTTGGGGAAGAGCAGTCCACATCGTAGCTGGGTGTAGATGTTGCAGGTGGTTGCGGTGGGGAGCGGCCACTGTATGGTCGGTTCAATAACTGCGAAAAATGTTCAACCCATCTTGCGATTTTGCCATTGACATCAGAAATCAAGTCTCCTGTTGCGCTGCGTAGAATAGTCTCTGCATTGCGCTTACCGGATGCTTTACGTATAAGACGAAAGAGACCCCCGAAATCACCGACGTTTGCAGCCGATTCCATGGCGGAAGCCATTTCATCCCAGTACTGCTTACGGTCAGCCTGAGCAGACCTCGTGGTTTCACGTCTCAGGTGGCGATAATTAGGCGCGTTATTCATCCGGGCATCTCTTGCTTTTTGTGATGCCCGTATCGTGCGTTCAGAGATCCAGTCTTTATGGTGACTTTTGATGGTTCTGAGCGTTTCAAGCGCAGCTTGCTGAGTAGAGAGTTTCAAGTTATTCCATTGATGCTCCACATTGGTTTTATCTACGGCATGAGTTCCACCGTCAGCGGCAGTCAACTTTGCAGTGATTGAGGCAGATAGTGCTGTACAACGGGATGGGTCCGTTAGGGCAGCAACATTCAGGCGTTTCGTAGGTTGACGGCGCCGTCGGGACTTGAGATGAAGCCTCAATTTGGCACGTACTAGAGTGTGGTCGGACCCTCCTCGGCTGCCAGTTTCAGCTCCTCGGTATGACCTGCAATCTTCGACAGAAGACATCCAACGCGACCGTACCAGAATGTAATCGATCTGATTGGCTGTGTGACCATCGTTTGAATACCAGGTGAGCAAATGCTTCCGAGGGTGTTGGAAACGCGTATTGGTAACGCACATATGGTTGACTTCTGCAAAGCTGATAAGTCGTGCTCCGTTCTCGCAGCGCTCACCTAGACCAAACTTTCCCAGTATGTGTCTGGTGGATGAGTCAGAAGGTCCTGTTCGTGCGTTCCAGTCACCAGCAACAAATAGTATGTCACCTCTGGAAATTCCGTTGATGGTCTCTTGCAATTGGTCGTAGAACTCATCTTTCACATCTGAATCAGCTGCGAGGGTTGGTGCGTAGACGGCTACGACTGTGATGTTAAAAGGTTTCCCTCTCAGTCGGACCGTTGCGATCCTCGGTGATACGGGATTCCATGCCAGCATGGCTCTCTGCGCTGTAGGACCAAGTAAAATGGCTACACTGTGTTGTCCGGACCCGTCAACTGGTCCGCTGTGATGCATCAAGTATGTTGATTCTGCCGACGGTACTTTTATCTTCGTTGATCCCGTGCCGGGCAGTCGGACTTCAGACAGGCATGCAACTTCAATCTGGTAGTCATATAAAGATTTGGCCGTGATTGCTTGGCTGCCGATATCAAGCAATGTTCGAACATTCCAACACCCGAAATAAATAGGTGTTTTCGCGCTGATAAAACCAGATAGCTTTTCATTTGACACCCTGGCCTCTGGGGGAGCACAGGGCGCGTCGCTTGCCGGGGACGCCGTAGCATGAACGGTATTCATAGATTGTGACATTTTCATGGAGTTTCTTGGGAATTTCGTACAAGTGGTGTCCCCTCACCACTCGGCTTTTTGATCGAGGACGCACCTCTAGCCTTTGCGCATCCAAGCGCAGTCTGCAAGGCAGCAGAAAATAGTATGGTTGCCGGTGGCTGTTGAGAGCTCATTCGCCATTCGGAAGTACGGGGTACTGTCCAGGAGTCCATGTAATCCTGTGGCTGTTGTCCCCTTTTGTGGCGGGGAACACGCCGAGTCATGGTGCCGTCGTCGGGCTCATGTGGTATTTTATAGGAGATCCGATTGCCGGTCGGAAATCCACCACGCCCTGGTGACACCACCGCCATAGCCCCGTTAGCCCATGTACGATCGATCATCGAAACATGGTTGACACCGTCGTACCGCGTTGAGGAGGGGATGGTCTTTACGACGGAGTTACTCTATTGACGTACTTCGGTTTACCTAAGCATAACCTAAGCACAAATTATGATAAAATAACTAAAAAACTTCTCAAATATACAAGTCAGATTGTTAAACAATAATGGATTGCGCGAGTTTTGGTAACAATATCTTTTGATTCAAGTTTGCAAGCTAAAAGTAAACACGAATCACATTTTATTCAACCAGTCGTCGAACAACTTATCAAAACTACCACCAGTCGCAGGCAGCAATATGTACAATGACTTTTGTTGTTAATAAGAATGTCAGTAAAAAATTTTTTGTTGCGGAGAACTAATATATATGCAAGTATGTATTTGGTGTTGCGAACCTAGTAACAAATTAGTTCAGTTGTGACCAGAGGGATAAACCAAAGGCAGCATGAACGGAAAGTATAATCTCGTGCACATTCGCTTAGTGCTTACTGGCGACTCTTCAGTAGGAGCCGGTATATCGCCCGTTACCCACTATACATATTGGTGAGGAATGTGGCAAAATAGGACGGTACAATCTACTACACGAATGTGTAAACCTGCAGTACTGAAGTTAACAGCAGATAAAGTCTACGACAATGTGACGTCAACGCTAACTCACACCATATTATATATATAACGATTCTGTAAAGGATACCAACACTTTGGTTATTCTGCCAGTACCCGATACCAACATTATAGTACCAAAAAGGTACATGGTACCAACACTATGGTTGCCGAGTCGGTAGATGCTATAATTCACCAAAATTGAGAATTACAACCATTTTTAAACATGTTTTTCCCGTAAATCCAGACACTCTGTACTTGATTGATATCAGTTATCACATTTCGCGGTAATCATGATATCATTTAATTAAATATATAAAAGTTAAATCATATTTGTAGCGGAGAATTAATATATATCAAAGTATGTATTAGGTGTTGCGAACCTAGTAACAAATTAGGTCAGTTGAGAATAGAAGGATAAACCACGGACAGCATGGGCGGAAATTATAATCTCATGCACATTCGCTTCGTGCTTACTGGCGACTCATCAGTAGGAGCCGGTATTACGCCCTTTAACCACTATATATTTCGGTGTTGAATGTGTGATAATAGGACGATACAATCTCCTGACGAATGTGTAAACCTGCAATAGTGAAGCTGACATCATATAGTTTCCGACAATGCGACTTCAACGCTAACTCACACTATATAATATATATACCGAGTCTGTAAATGAAATGTGATAACTGATATCGATCAAGACCAGAGTGTATGGATTTACTGGAGTAACAGGTGTCCAGAAATTGTTGAAATTATCAATTTCGGTGAACTATAAAATAGATTGGCATCCATCATTTTGGTACCATGTACCGACTCGGAAACCATAGTGTTAGTACCATGTACCTTTTCGGTACACTAATGTTGGTATCGGTTCCTAACAGAATAGCCATAGTGACAGTATCCTATAAAGACTCCGTATATATATTATATAGTGTGAGTTAGCGTTGAAATCGCATTGTCGTAGACTATATTATGTTAGCTTCACTATTGCACGTTTGCACATTTGTCTAGGAGACTGTACCGTCCTATTATCACACATTCCTCACCCAAATATATAGTAGTTAAAGGGCGTATTACCGGCTCCTACTGATGAGTCGCCTGTAAGCACGAAACGAATGTGCATGAGATTATACATTCCGTTCATGCTGCCTCTGGTCACAACTGAATTAATAGGAGCGTCAGTTTAAAAAATATCTGCAATGATATGTTTGAGATATTCTTTGTTACGAAAAACTACCAAACAAATTTGAATTCCTAAACCATAATGTACCAAGTAACAATTTATTTCGACCATAAACTGACAATAATATAGCAGTTAGCTAATTCGTGTGGTGAAATATTAATATATGTGCAATTGTGTATTAGGTATTGTGCACCTAGTAACAAATTAGTTCAAATATGACCAGAAGGATAATCCAAATACAGCATGAAAAGAACGTTTATTCTCATGTTCACATTCGTTTCGTGCTTACTGGCGACTCATCAGTAGGAGCCGGTATTTCGCACTTTACCCACTGGCGTTGGAATATCCTTTTCGACTTTACGGAACAAGCTCGTTACCAGGTGCATCGTACCGCATACTCTCATGGCCGAATATCTAACATAAAACTATTCTACAGAATAAAGTGCTCTCTGGTTTAATATTATCCGAGACATATGCCAAATTACAATCCAAATATTCAAAACAAGAATCTAACTTCATTCGGATACAAATTTATTAATCAGCAGAATACAAAGTAGTAAATTGCTTATTAATTGCACTTAAAGTCAACATAATAAATCATTATCTCGACATTGTAAGGAATCATAACAAATTATAATCACCTAGGCAGCCGTGTTATCAAATAACAGACAAGGAACGTTCTTTCATAGGTACGAATAGTGTTAATAATCAATAAAACCGAAAAAAATCCATGCTAATGTTAATTCTTTTAGTACTTTGTTGAAATTGTTAACATTTATAGCGAAATTAACATCCCAGCCAAAGAATCGCAACTTTGTAAATATATTGATGTTTCTTTGATTTATTTCCGTAGTTGTAAATGTCAATAAAATAGATTAATCAAAATAATCTGCATCTATTAATTATGTATAATATGTCCACTCAAAATATCGTAAAGGTGTTCAATTATTAAATGGTTGTAAATAGGTAGTGTCAACTTCCGGCATATATTCGACTGAAACAGTTGTCTCTACTTAACAAAAGCTAGCGAGTATAAATAAAACGTTAATTCACACTATTTCAAAATATCTGACTGGGTGATAGAGTAATGAATTTCCAAATTTCCGTGTTTACAATGGCTCTTTTATTTTGAAATTCAATGTCATTTATTTATAAATGCGTTTGTGTTAATGAACTCTCATTGAAACAATAATTGATTGAGCGATTAGTGATAAAATTTTTTAAATCAATTACGGAGACTTGATTTAAATGAGAATGACCGATGGCTTTGTTTAGGACGCCGGAATTTTCTTTTTTATTCATAATCCCGTCAGAGAATCTAGAATCGTTAGTAAGACTCTAACCAGTAATGCTCCTTAAAGTTTTCCATGTAAAAAATCAATGATTGTACAAAGAATGATAGCAATTAAAAGAAACATGTTGCACGACAGGGAATAGATTGTTTACCTGATTCTCAGGCTGCGTTCCGAGTTGTTTGCATCCGCTGTCTTCCTGATTTTTCCAGATATTTCGATCTCCGGGTATGGAGATCTTTTTCAATGCAAAGCAAATCACATACGTTATTAACAATCAATACGTCAAGTGAAAATTTAAGCCTAAAATGGTGGTGCTAGATGGTGGTTTGAAAGTTGGTATTTTGTTGATTTATGGAGCTGGAAGTTTGAAGAAGTTGACCGACGTGTCAATGGAAATATCAAGATTTTTGGTGGGTGTGTGATAACTCTTTTTGGAAAAGTACAAGTCTAGAAAAAGTGGCAAAATCGACCAGCGCAAAAGACTTTCAAAACAACCTAAGGATATTGCATGGTGCATGGTTTATTTCGACTTTAAACAAATACCAAAGATCTAGACTGAAAATACCACGATTCTGTGTTAGTTGGTGGTGAAGAAATTTGTGTCTTACTGAAATAGTGTGCGCGAATTTTAAAAGAGACGAACCGCTTGCCGACAGAAATATCAGTCAACAAATACAAAGACGAATTTAGGGTGAATGTTATAAATATTTCTGTGGAAACGAAAAAAAGTAGTAATAATTGAAGATTTGAATTTACAAAAACTTCATTGTCGAAATTTTACAAAAAGCCATTCACATGCCAATTTTGCAATAAACAGTCTGGTAAAATTGAATATAGCTACGCATAAAAATTATTTTTTCCACAGATATTTAGGTTAGTATTAAAATATAAGAATAACTAAATACACTTCAGTTGGCAAACCAAGGTTCTCATTACTATAATCAAGGTTGTTATCTTGATATAAACACCTGATCCATTATGTACATATATTTTTACAATAATTGATAGCGCGGGTGGTGGTAACAATTCTTTATATCAATCCCATTGTATTTAATCAGTCGTCGAACAACATAACAAAACTACCGCCAGTCGCAACGCATTGACGCGCAATCAATTATTGTTTAAATTGTATTGCCTATACATGTATATGTGGCGAAAGCTGCAAGCAGTTAATGTTCGTGACTGCATAGAAATTGTTCAGCCAACATTTCCAGTCAAGTTCAATGTATGCAAGACTGCTAGAGGTGAGAGCCGCATATCTAAATTTGATTTCCATATATATTCAATGCGGTTTGATCCTCGATAGTCAGTTTGCCGTCGTACTCTGATGATGATCATGGAAGGTCGAAACGCGTCAGTGCATTGCGGCTGGCGGTAGTTTTGTTATGTTGTTCGACGACTGGTTAAATACAATGGGATTGGTGTTTACTTCAAGAACGCAAACTTGATTTAAAGAATTGTTACCACCACCCGCGCAAACAATTGTTGTTAAATTGTATTGCCTATATATGTATATGTGGCGGAAGCTGCAAGCAGTTAATGTTCGTGACTGCATAGAAATTGTTCAGCCAGCATTTCCAGTCAAGTTCAATGTATGCAAGACTGCTAGAGGTGAGAGCCGCATATCTAAATTTGATTTCCATATATATTCAATGCGGTTTGATCCTCGATAGTCAGTTTGCCGTCGTAATCTGATGATGATCATGGATGGTCGAAACGCGTCAGTGCATTGCGGCTGGCGGTAGTTTTGTTATGTTGTTCGACGACTGGTTAAATACAATGGGATTAGTGTTTACTTCAAGCTCGCAAACTTGATTTAAAGAAATGTACATATATTTGTCAGTATAAACTAAGAATTTTATAGTGTAGAAAAGCCAACCATCCAGGATATAATTAAACGAACATTGGTTGCGATTTTTCCACCCTATACAATACTTAGCTTTTACTGACAAATTAATGTACAAAATGGGTAAGGTGTTTATATCAAGATCGCAATCTTGATTAAAAGTAATGCATCCAGTAGACCGGTTTCCATCTTATTGGAAACCTTAGCACGTAATGGCAAGAAATTGCCGCGAACAGGGCTCGAACCTGAACACGTCTACTTCGGAATCTGGTGCTCTAACAACCGATATACACTGCCGCACTCTACACACAATTTTCAGTCTTATACTAACTAATGTAACTAGATCAGTTTTTATTCTTTTAGGTGGAGCTCATATGGCATATTTTTGGAGATTATATTCCAACTAACTATCCCCAATCTGTCATTACTGAACAGGCACCACACTAGATGTGGATGTGGTATTGAAATGAACATTTATATAATTAAACGAAAATTGGTTGCGCGGGCGGTGATAACATTTAGTATACTCAAGTTCGCGAACTAGATATAAACACCTGACCCATTAGGTACATAAATTTGTCAATATTAACTGAGAATTGTATAGTATATAAAAGTCAATTCAATCTGCAGACCGATTTCATTCTTATTGGGATGTCATCACTTACTGGCCAGAATTTGGCGCGAACAGGACTCGAACCTGGAAACGTCTGCTTATCAGCCGATAGTGTATGGAATCCCAGACACCTTACATAATTTGCTCCGGTTCTAGCCCTGTCAGTAGAAAATTCTGTGCAGGACTTGAGTTTTTCATTATTAATACGAAACCGGTATACTAAATTAATTAAATTTGTTGTGTGATAGAATTTTTAGTATATAGTGACAACGTATATATGAACAGAATTATACTATTAGAATTTAAATCATTATATATATATATATATATATATATAATGAATCCATATATTTTGTCAGGATTTGGATATAAATAATTTTCTGGTATGAACTTAAATTGACATAAAACAGAATACGCTCTTCATGTACAAGGTCGGTTTCATCCTCGGTTGCCACACTTCAATATTTGTTTGTTTTCTGCCTCATGGAATCGAACCACGAGACGTTCTGTTCAGATTGACACAGCTCATCCATTATGCAACAGGAGGTTACTTTTGTAATGTTTTTAAATATGAATAATTTTTACAAGATCACATCACAGATTAATTCTTTAAGTTAACATTGTTTCCATAAGTGGCAATTAGTCTGTCATTTAGGGACAGCTCGTGGCCTGCAGGTTGTATTTTTAGATATAAAAGATTGCAATATGTTTCCACCTGAGGAAAGCCCGACGAAAAAATACCATTTTGTTATACCTGAATTTTGCATCCATCGCAATACTCTGAATTATTTGGCCTGTGATTCGATTTGCTGCCGTGGCAATTCAGGATAGTTCTAAGAAGATTTCTGTAAGAACAAAACTGGCCAATTTGATGATTTGAAGACATGCAAATTTAAGTATTGTCCAGAAAATCCTATATATATATATATATATATATATATATATATATATATATATATATATATATATATATGTGTGTGTGTGTGTGTGTGTGTGTGTTGGAGATGTACATTTCAATGCACATTTACTTTCATTTCAGAACCAAATTAAGCTTAAATAGACAATGTTAAATCATCAATACGAGCGATCATTGTGCATATGCCTTTTGCAGTTTGAAATTTATTTATAACATTATTCGCATCATCAGCCATTTTTTGCGGTTGTCGGTTTGAAATATTCTGTTATACAACGTAAAATATTGGGATATATTTATGTGCCTTATTGTTGAGATAGTCGTATGTAAGCAAAGAATTATAATTAGCTTTTGATATTTTGCATTATTTATCGTGTTATAAAGAGCATGCCTATAAGAGATTGCATCACGTATAATCCTATACTGTTAGGTTACCAGATTCCGAAGCAGACGTGCCCAGGTTCGAGCCATCTCCGCGGCATTTTCTGGCCAGTACGTAATGATTTCTCAATAAGGTCGAAAACGGTCTACTGGATGCTTATATCAAGATCGCAACCTTGATTATAGTAATTGTTATCACCGTCCGCGCAACCAATGTTAGCTTAATTAAACTAATCATTATTTATAGCGTGCTGTCTTCACTTGTGTTGAAAAGTCATAGGAAATGTGACAGATTTGCTTTGATTTGATCTAGCTTTAGTCTAGTTTTAATGCCTGTTTCCAAATGCATCCTCTTTTGAAAGATAGAATATTCTTAATAAATGCAAGTGTGTAGTATTTAGTTTCTTTGCATAAAATAATAAATATTCATAGTGCAAAAATCCAAAAAGCACAATAAAGCCAGTAGGATGGCACAATGTGTTGGATTAAATCTTCATTGATTAGACAGGTTTTGATCACAATTATTTACCCATTTTACGAGCTTGATATTTACACTAATCTCATAATATATAAACTTATTAGTAAAAACTATGTATTCTATCAGATATCAAATCCATCATCCGGTAGACCGGTTTTGTCTTCTTTTGGGAATTCTTCAAGAAACGTCTAGAATTTCTCCCGCGACCGGGACTTGATCCTGGACACGTTTGCCTCGTAGTCAGTTACACTATCCTCTGCACCACCATGCCGCAAACTACACTCCATCATCGGTTGATTGCTAATTTCCACTTTTGTTAATATTTCCCTCAGGTGAAGCTCGTGTGGGAACTCTTTAGACTGTTGTTAATTGCACAAGTGTTGACAACAATTAATTAATCACGGTCGCTGGCTAGTTATATACCCCAATCGCAGTATATATATACATTTTTTCAAAATGAAATAAGCATTGTACAAATTAGTAAAGACAATTCATCAAGTAGACCAGTTTCGTCCTTATTGGGAACTCTTCTCTACTGTCAAAAATTTGTCGGCTGACAGGGTTCGTACCGCAGCATATTTGCTTCGGAATCAGTGCCTCTATCCACTGTGCCATCTTGCCGTTGGATAAATTGCCGTTGCTACATTATGCAAAACTTAGTTTACACTGAAAAATTAACAAATAATGGCATTTTCTACAAGTAGTTTCTTCTTTGATTATTTTGTTAATGTTCTGAGAATGGAAAGAGAATGGTCCTTCCAAAACGTCAACTCTAATTGAGCAAAACTTGCTACTACAGCATTTTCGATGGACAGTATACGTGTGGAAGGTTTAAGAATGGCGGAACCAGTGAGAGTTCATCAATCACAGAAAAAGACATTTTGTGCACCTAGAAATGTAATTGATTCAAGATTATACCGGAATATGTGTGCTACCAATTGCCCAACAATAGTCAGTTACAGCTGAAAAAATTTAATAATAACTTATATAATTAAACGAACATTGGTTGCATGGGCGGTGATAACAATTATTATAACCAAGGTTGCGGTCTTGATATAAAAACCTGACCCATTAATTACTTACATATGTCAGTATAAACTAAGAATTGTGTAGTGTAGAAAAGGCAAAGTATAAAATACACTATACAATTCTTAGTTTATACTGAAATATATAAGTAACTATTGGCTCAGGGGCTTAAATCAAGACTGCAACCTTGGTTATAATATATAATACCTTAGTTCAGTTGTGACCAGAAGGATACACCAAAGACAGCATGAACGGAAAGTATAATCTCATGCACATTCGTTTCGTGCTTACTGGCGAGTCATCAGTAGGAGCCCGTATTACGCCCTTTAACCACTATATATTCGGGTGACGAATGTGGGATAATAGAACGGTACAATCTCCCAAACGAATGTGTAAACCTGCAATAGTGAAGCTAACATAATATAGTCTACGACAATGCGACTTCAACGCTAACTCACACTATATAATCTATATACCGAGTCTGTAAATGATACTAACACTATGGCTAATGTGTTAGTAACCGATACCAACATTATTGTACCAAAAAGGTACATGGTACTAACACTATGGTTTCCGAGTCGGAACATGGAACCAACATGATGGAAATCAATTTATGCTATAGTTCACGGAAATTGAGAATTACAACAATTTCTGAACACCTGTTACTCCAGTAAATCCATACACTCTGGCCTTGATCGATATCAGTTAGCACATTTCGCGGTAAGCATGACATCATTCAATGCAATATATTACAGTTAAATACTGTTTGTTGCGAAGAACTAATATATATGCAAGTATGTATTAGGCGCACGAGATTATACTTTCCGTTCATGCTGTCTTTAGTTTATCCTTCTGGTCACAACTGAACTTAGTTGTTACTAGGTTCGCAAAACCTAATACATACTTGCATTTATATTAGATCTCCGCAACAAACAGTATTTAACTGTTATATAATAACTTTTTGGGTGTTGCAAATTTTAGGATGCACCTGAATATATACGCTTGTTTTGATATTAAGTTTGTGATTTGAAATAAATATTCTAAATCAATATTTTTATCATCTGCAAAATAGATTTAGATTAATGTAATCAAGGCTCGCACGATCAATTATTGCTAAATTGAACAGCTAAACATAATTAAGAGGATTGTAGAATAAAATATTATTCATGTCTACATAATAATTCCAGAGCCGACATTCCGGTCAAGCGCAATTTCCATAGCAGTAAGTCATTGGTTTAATTGTCCTAACCAATGGCATTTCTCTAAATTTCTAAATCAACCTATGTTAACCAACAACTCGCTGTATATTTTCTCCCATTCCCAATGATATATCAAGTAAATAAAATCTGTAAACAAATTTATGAAACAGTCTCAGCAATCTCGTTCAGATGGGTCCGTTTATTTTTATTTTAACAACATTTAGAAATATTCTATTAACGGTTATCATAGAGTTGCCAGAGTTTCCGGAGCAGAGATTCACACCCAGGAACATTTGATTGACATTCTCACAACATAAATAATTTGATAGAAAATCAGCGCGTTGCATTAACATTTCATTAATATGAAAGTATATCATTTACTTTTCACTCAATTTTGCATTATCAGTTTATTGTATAATATGTTTTTCTTTTTCGCTCTGTCTTATAATTATAAGTCGGGAATGGTTTGCCGGAACTGTGAGTTGCAAGCTCCTACAAATAGGATTCATCTGAAGGAATTCCCGACTAATATAGCAAGTATGCCGAGGCAACGCGTGGCGACGGTGGAATAGTAAACGAGAATCTTAAGTTAAACTCAAAAGACCCGTGGTTCAAATCCCGGCCACGGCAAATCTAGCAACTATTTTATGCGTTCCCCTTAAGGATGAATAGGCTGGTGCTGATGTTTTCAATTTGCTGTTGTAAACTATGTTCAAATTATACTGACAACATACGTATAATCAAATCATGGCATTAGGCTTCAATTAAATGCACATTTGGTTGTAAAATCTATTATAGAAAGCGTACCCTGATTATACGTCATATATCGGTGCTCGAATATGTAATTTCATGTTCAAACATTGCTAGAATGATTTATGATCCACAAGATAATTTGTATGGCAGTGAATTTCTTCTGCGGCTTTTTACGTGGCCCCACATTTGCTGCTTTTAAATGCACACATGCTTTAAACTTGTTCTATAAGTGTGCTAATATCAACGGATTGAATTTCTATGTGTATCCAAATTCTTTTAATTTGAATTCATTTATGTATTTCTAATGAGAAAGTGCTTAATATTATCGAATGCTTCGAAAAATAATTCTTCATTATTGCAGGTATCCAAACTTTGTGTGACCACAATTATAAACTTTTGATAGATCACATCGTTATGGTCTCTGTCTTTGCATATCAATAGTGAATACACCGGCCAATTGATGAAAGGTAAATCCATATGCATATCATAATATTCGTTTGTTTTGTGACATGAATCCGATTCCATTATAAGCATTTGTAATTATTTGCAGGCTTCCGATAAATATGAATTCGATATTATATAATGATTTTGGACAACATATAAAACCACCGTCAGTCCCATGTACTGACATGTTTCGACCTTCCATGATCATCATCAGAGTACGATGGCAAACTGACTTTCGAGGATCAAGCCGCATTGAATATATATGGAAATCAAATTTTAATATGCGGCTTCCACCTCTAGTCAGTTTGCCTTCGTACTCTGACGATGATCATGGAAGGTCAAAACGCGTCAGTGCGTTGCGGCTGGCTGTAGTTTTATTATGTTGTTCGACGACTGGTTAAATATAATGGGATTGGTGTTTACTTCAAGCTCGAAAACTTAATTCAAATAATTGTTACCTCCAACCGTGCAATTAATTATTGTTAAATTGTATTTCCTATATATGTTTATGTGGCGAAAGCTGCAAACAGTTAATGTTCGGTTTGATCCTCGGTAGTCAGTTTGCCGTCGTATTCCATGATAATCACAAATGCGCGACGATAAACTTACTGAGAGTGAACAATCAACAATTTATATATAAAGAACTGAGCATCACAAATGAGGCTTTCCCGATTACTAGTCTAGCACAAATTTTACTTCCATAGAATTGCAGCCGCAAAATTTGTCTGCAACCACGAACTGATATTTGGCAGTTACGAAAATCAAGGTTGTGATTTTGATATAATCACCTGACCCATTAATAACTTACATATGTCAGAATAAACTAAGATTTGTATAGTGTAGAAAAGGCAATTCATCCAGTACACCGTTTTCGTCCTTATTGGGAACTAATCACGTAAGTGCCAGTGCTCGAACAACACTATGTTTGTAGAATCAGTACAAGGTATCGTCCTATTATCCAACATTCTTCACCCAAATATATAGTGGTTTAAGGGCGTAATACCGGCTCCTACTGATGAGTCGTCAGTAAGCACAAAAAGAATGTGCATGAGATTATACTTTCCGTTCATGCTGCCTTTGGTTTATCCTTCTGATCACAACTGAACTAATTTGTTACTAGGTGCGCAACACCAAAAACTCAATTGCATACATAATTTAGTTATCCACCACAAATAGTATATAACTATTATATATTTTATTGGAGCATGCCATGTTTACTGCCAAATTTGCTAAATGATATCGATCAAGTCCAATGTGTGTGGATTTGCTGGAGTAACGTTTTCAGAAATCGTTGTATTTATTAATTTTCGTTAATTTTAATTAAACATTGACATAAATTGAGTTGGTACCATATACCGACTCGGCAACCATAGTATTGGTATCAGGTACTGACGCAATTACCATAGTGTCGTTACGCTTTACAGGCTTGTTACATATATTATATATAGAAGGTTGGCTTTTAAGTCGCATTATCGAAGACTTTACATGAAGTTAGCTTCACTACTGCAAGTTTACACATTCGTATAGTAGATTGTACAGCCCTATTTTCCCACATTCCTCACCCAAATATATAGTGGTTAAAGGGCGTAATACCGGCTCCTACCGATTAGTCGACAGTAAGCGCGAAATTAATGTGCACGAGATAATACGTTCCGTTCATGCTGTCTTTGATTTATCCTTGTGGTCATAACTGAGCTATATTCATCAATCGAATATGAAAGCAAACTGAATAGCAAGATTTTAGCCACAGTCTATACAATGTTTTGCAAATCATTAATGCGTTAAGAAGAAGAAAATATACTTTGCTGCAATATCGGCTGCACACATTTTATTCGATTTATTTCTTTCAAAGCAAAAATATGAGATTGATGCTTATATCATGCCAACAAACTTAACTTAGTTAAACATCTAGCATCAAATTTCTTTTATGTTCAAATTTCAACCTTCCAATAGTAGAAAAATTCAAGTGTACGAAGTTGTGGTTTCAATAAGATTGAAAGGAAAGCCAAATTTAATGCTTGGAAATCCTGGCTTTTCTGCATTAGAAATTAGTAATTTTTCAATTGAAATTGTTCTTTTCTTATTTGAAATTAACGAAAGTGCAATACCAACTTACAACCAATACGCGCCAATAAAACTAGCTCTACGCAGTAGGAACCCAAAACCTAGCCGAAATTTTAAAATAATTTCCCACTTTAAAAGTGGTACAAATCATGTTCATGCCTTTTGGATTTGCGCAAATTGAATATCAAGCCTTCTTATTGTATATATACCTAGTGTTCATAATGCCGATGCTGCAAAAGATCCTTGTTTGATTGGCAATCCATCTAGTAGAGAGTAAGTTAATCCTTTTATAGAATTAGTAAATTGTAACAAGTAATATAAGGCAATATCTGACCAGTAATACAAATTAACAATCATTGATTGCGTGGTGATAATAACATTTCTCTAAATCACGTTTGCATACTTGGTATAAACACCAATTCCATTGCAAATAACCAGACGCACAACCTGGAAAAAGTAAAGTCAACCAAACGTAACAGCGACAAACCAGACTGTTGTTAACTAATTTATCCACATTACTAGTAAAACTAACATCCGTTTTAAAGTTCCAAATGCTTAACCAATTAGATCAATCACAAAGACAAAAGTATTCATTTATGTCCTTGAAAAAAATGTACCGACATTGATAATCACGTAATCATGACTATAGGTTGCCAACTTTAGTTGAGAAAACTATTTCTCTCTCAAATGAGTTTATGGTTGGAAATGACATCAGCGACTACAGACTTGGTAAAGTTTTTGACAAAGTAAATTACTAGTAAGTATGTATTAGGTGTTGCGAACCTAGTAACAAATTAGTTCAGTTGTGACCAGAAGGATAAACCAAAGGCAGCATGAACGGAAAGTATAATCTCATGCACATTCGTTTCGTGCTTACTGGCGACTCATCAGTAGGAGCCG
The DNA here is from genome assembly GCA_029291075.1 of Eudiplozoon nipponicum. Classification (NCBI taxonomy): domain Eukaryota; kingdom Metazoa; phylum Platyhelminthes; class Monogenea; order Mazocraeidea; family Diplozoidae; genus Eudiplozoon; species Eudiplozoon nipponicum. The sequence goes on along the minus strand of JAQBSW010000172.1, from coordinate 21,034 downwards.
GTATTACGCCCTTTAACCACTATATATTTGGTCGAAGAATGTGGAATAATAGGACGGTACAATCTCCTAGACGAATGTGTAAACCTGCAATAGTGAAGCTAACATCATCTAAAGTCAACGACAATGCGACTTCAATGCTAACTCACACTATATAATATTTATACCGAGTCTGTAAAGGATACTAACACTATGGCTATTGTGTTAGTAACCGATACAACATTATTGTAAATCGAAAAGGTACATGGTACTAACACTATGGTTTCCGAGTCGGTACATGATACCAACCTGATGGATATCAATTTATGCTAAAGTTCCACCGAAATTGAGAATTACAACAATTTCTGAACACCTGTTACTTCAGTAAATTACTACTACTATTGGACAGGGTTTCATTGACAATAATATTCTATAAAGTGAAATATTTTTAATATTAATATTCCTTGACGTTTGAATACTACGAATTAGGCCGTACTAGCTAAGATGCTTGGCATGTTTATCAACATTCACTCAAGATGTGACCGGCATTGAGCATTCTTTGGTTAACACAGGTATTATAAATATTCTGCTTCGGCATTCGATACAGAAAGTAATTTTTTGCTGGCTATGCGCGATTTCCGTCACAGATTAAGTTAAACATTTTAAAGTCAACATGTCATCTCCAATAGGCTAGCTAGGCAGAGTGTACTTGTAGAAATAATTAAATAGGGCGTAATATAACATTTGTGCAACAATGGGGCAAGTACTTCCGGAAAATAGACCATTGGTTGCCAGATAATTTCGCGGGAAAGGCATACAAAACTGGCTGGTCTTTGCAAAATTTGTTTACACATTTCAACTATATATAGTAGTGCACATAAAACTGCATTATTTTAACTTAATGGAAGCGAATGAACATTGCGTCTCGAGCATATGCACTGGGTAGTACCGTTGGCGAGACTACACAAGCAAATCTGTCTCCAAATTAACTTACCATAAAGCTTGATCTGGAATCTGCAAACTCATTGTGCACCTGATATATTTTCATCCCCGTTTATAGCAAACACAAATGTATGACAGGAAAAAAGGAGGAAATGAGTTAATCGAAGTTAAAGACTTTGTAATGCCCAACAGGTAGTCTTTGTTCGGATATTTCAATTTCAAGTCTCCCCGTCCAAAGTAATATTAGCAATCGTCTACATAGTAGGTTGATGCGCTGGTCATGATAGCATGTAATGAAATAAATTTTGAGGAATTTCATTAAGCGCCTCCCTCACAAGTTTAGTCAGTCACAAACTGTATTAATCTGGACGATAATACGTATTTGATTCTTCTACGGAGCTCATCGAAACAGCATGGTAGAAAGATCGAGAAGGATGAAATCGCAATAGATATACACTATGTAGTGAAAATCAGAAATTCAGCTAACTCACCTTTTGTTCCCGCATACAATTTTCTGGACTCGAAGGTGTGCTATAAAATACCTATGCGTTCAAGAGCGTAACTTTGCAACAACTTTCGCCACACTCATATAACTGTTGCATAATCGCGTAACGAATATGAATAGATCAAATTATAGTAATTTTATTATAGGGACTGCATTAATTTTTTTATAGCCAAAATTTCGGTCATGTAAAATATTTTTAAATGACTGTAGATGAGGGCAGAATTTCCAATTTTCTATATATTTCATATATATATATATATGTATAGATTACTTTGTCCTTATGTTCCGAGTATGAATATTTATGATTGTAATACACCAATACGTGTAACTAACTTTAGCTTTTCTGTTTTACAGCTGACAAAAAATGGAATTGGTTCATAAGTGTAGTCCGCAAACTTGCTTCAAATAAGAATTGTAATCTAGTTTAAGTTTAATACGAATAATTCGCAAATGGCATGCGTAATTGTGTGGTAAAAACATAAATGAATAAATAACGAATAAATAATTTAAGCAACCGAAAATTAGTTAATAAATCAGTAAACTTAAATAGATTTCAGTATAAATAAATGTAAATATAAATAATTGCTTTTAAATTAATTTTAAAAAATTGTCAAAATATAAAGTGTTTTAATTTTCCTCAGCAATATTTATCTAAATTTGGCACTTAAAAAAATTAAAATAATCAATGAAACCATGCCAAGTCTTTGAAGAAGTAATTCAAACTGGTTTTGGCATGCAATGAAAGGACACCATATGAAAGCACTATATCTCATGCGACATATCATCTAAACTGGTATTAACGTCTTTGGTGGTCTTCTATCTTAAAAGAATAAGTGCATAACAATGACCCTAACGAACAAATATAATTATTATTATATCAGTAGCAACAATTCATTTGCATTTGAACTAATGTTTCACACATTCTCCATTTAATGTAGAATATTAGATTGTGAACCATATTGGAATGACAAATACGAATAGTTGATCTTTAATTTTGACTATTGAAGATGCAAACATTTCACGATAATTATATTTTGAAATTAATCGATATATGTGCACTTGTTTCAGCGGTAAATTCATTTTCTCTGTTTTCTCCGCAGTTTCAGACCAGGTGACAGTTTATTTGCCTTTATAGTCGGTATAATGTTCATCATGTTAATCCAAAGGGATATTTTTGATGCACGTGTAGCAGAAACGTCTTAAATTTAACGAATCGGTAAATTAAATAAAACTATACTTAAAAAGTGAAATGGAATTTGGATATGACTAATTTGAATCGTCTATTTAATTGGAGGATAAACTGGCATCCACGCGAATCAAGGTATTTTAAAGCCAGAAATGGTGTTAACTTAAAATTAAATTAATATAAGGATTTCCTCTGAGATGGGGATTATACAGTATAACCATGATTCAATATGTAGTACGTTCAAGTATGGCTCTCGTTTATGGCAGACGTGAAAGATTTACCCAGCAAGAATAGAATTCGAAATACATGTACCATTGTGATATATGTTTAAATTTGAAACTTGTATGATGAAACAATAATAAAAACATATTTTGAACTTACTTTAATAAAGGTTGAGATCAAGATATAAAAACCTGACCCATTACGTACATACATTAGTCAGTATTTAATTGTGTAGAAAAAGCAACTCACTACATATTGTCCGAAATTTTCCGTGGACAGGGCTTGAACCTAAATTTAACAATCGATTTGCTAATATGAAAAGGAATGAATCATTTGACGGACTTAAAATGCATGCACTATTTCGTTTATAACTAAACGATCACTGATTGCGCTGGTGATTTTAACAATAATTTAAATCGAATTATCTGGATTGAAATAAAAATCAATCTGGTTGTATTTAATCAAGCGCATGACATGGCAAAATTACTGGAAATACATGTACTTCAAGGCTTCTTATCTGGATTCTGCTAACGAAATATTGGCATAAATTTGAGATATGCAGTGTATTTCACGTCTTAAAACTTGATATAAATAATTATTTATTCGCCTGCACAATCATTCATTGTCCTTCCGAGTTTCGCGTATCAATGAAGTTAAGTCAGTGAAAATTAATCAATGAGACGGTACAGAATGCGTGAAGCCACATTTCTGTATAGTACTATATATTCTTTTGGAATACGAGACCTCATAAAATTTATAATACCCTTTCCATGAACAAAAATAAAAAGAAATTTTATCAGATCCAAAAACATTTTCTTTCAAAGAGACATTCTACACGACATACACTTAACTAGTGAAACGAAAGTTACGCTTTTGGAGATCTAACAATATGTATAAATGTGACAGTTTAAACTAAATTTGTCGCTTGGAATATTGATTGTTAAATTGGTTGTAGGCTGTGCTTTCCATTGAAAAAGACTTCCTAAATCGGAAGTCGAAATATCGGGATTAATCAGGCGGACTGTCGGTGCAAACACCTTATTGCATCCACCAAGGAAAAGGTAACATTTTCTTTCTTATATTATTCTCAAGTATCTACAAATGAACATCTCTTTATATATATATATATATATATATATATATATATATATATATATATTGAAAGACCGGAAAACTAGATAAATAAAAACATCACGGAGTATGATTTACGAGAATGACCAATCAATTGCCTGCGTCACATTCAGTCTAAGCTCAATGTGTGAACATGCCTCTTTTGGTTGCATAAATCCGGCTGCAACTTGTTTATCCATCGAGTTTCCTATATGACTAAAGCCTTTCTGTTATTGCACTTAGTAACTATCTTAAATTCTACTATATATTCTACAATTATTGGCGTCATTGCTCAAGTACAGTTGTCATAACTTTTAATGCACAATACGGTTTGTTTCTCGTTAATCAGTTTTCCATCGTTCTCGTATGATAACCGGGGAAGCTGGAAACACGCGATACTTGCAAACGGCGGCATTTTGGCTATTATTTAAATAAAATCAAATTATATTTTTCTGTATTTTATCAGACATTTCTAACGGAGCTTAGCTTGTCTTTTCTTACTATTTAGACTTTCATTAAATAGTACTATGTTTTAATATTGATATATTTTTTACTAAATACTTAACGAATTAAAATATCCAACTTTGTTTCGAAATTGGTTCTACATTGCTTTAAATCAAGTTTGCGAGCTTGAAGTAAACACCAACCCCATTGTATTTAACCAGTCTTCGAACAACATAACAAAACTACCGCCAGCCGCAACGCACTGACGCGTTTCGACCTTCCATGATCATCAACAGAGTACGACGGCAAACTGACCCGCGCAAACAATTATTGTTAAATTGGTTCTACATTGTTTCGCAATACATTTCAGAAAGCAACGTCGCGGACAAAATTCCCAGTCAAAATTTATCCGTCCTCCATTTTGCTGTACAAGTATGTGCCTAGGTCAGATAAGTAGGTGGATTCATTAAAATATTTGATTCATGGAAGCAAATCATTTTTTGAGAAAAAATATTTAAACTATTTCAAATATTAACAACGTGTTGTGTCCTAAACTTAAGAACAAAGTTTTTGGTACTTTGAAAAAGGAAGCGTATAAAATAGACACCATTTTAAAAGGTAAGTACAAAATCAAATTCATATGCTGTTAACTAGGTAATTCTTTAAACGAAGTTTGCAAACTTAGGATAAACACAAGTCACATTTTATTAAACCAATCTCATCATCTTGAGAAACTACCGAAATTTATACGTATTGACTCGTTTCGATCTACCATTTTAATTTTCAGAGTATGAAGAAAAACTAACTAAAACGGGTTGAAACGAAAATACAATGGGATTGGTGTTTACTTCAAGCTCGCAAACTTGATTTGAAGACTTCTAACTAAATTCACAAATAAAGTATGGAAAATTAGATTTGCCACTTTCACTCTTAGTAGACTGGCATGCATTGTAGGCTGGAACAGTCGTCTGCGCCATATTTCTACAGTCCAAAAAATAAAATCATTTTGTAGCTTCGATGTCCATTTCATCTACGTAAATTTGATTTGACGGATTGTTATCATCACCCGAGCTATTGATAATTGTTCAATTACAAAAACAATTAATCAACTGCAAAATTCAACTTTTCGCGCAACATCATTATTTATTGTCCACAAATTTCAAAGAATCAAATCGTAAAATGTAAGATATCTACGAGAATGAAACGACATACTTACTAAGTAGGTCTAAAATGCATGCGGTTCTGCCAGTGAAATTCTTCCAATAACATAGAGATCGTTTGTAAGTTGTATGAAACATCTAAAAAAGTGGCATTATAGTCATTGTAACGCTTAAAACGGGTTTTCCCAATGAAAAATATTTTGACCGATATTTCTGTTGTTTTTCAGTTCCATTTACTATGCTGCAGTAAAGAAAATAGAGATAATCATAGATTGTGTTAGAAAAATTCACGCAGATGGATATAGAATAGTATTTAAATCGTACAATTGATTAGCCATTACTGCAAAGTGATTTCAGCCGATTTATAAAGAACACAAGCTACATTGATTAAATGAAAATTATTATATTGCCTAACAATTCTGCTATGTAGACGAGGCATCGAAGTATTTGCTATTAACAAGAAGCACACAAATCATTACATTAAATTGGTAATCATATTTTGTCTTGAAACTACAACACGTATTTCATTAAGTACGTAATCTTTATTGGAACGTGTTTTTGACCATAGTGATTTATTTTGCATATATATATATATATATATATATATATATATATATATATATATATATATATATATATATATATATATGTATAAACCAGTGATGATTATAAAATTCTGTCATTATACTTTCTTTCAATATATATATATATATATATATATATATATGCGTGTTTAGAAGAGATAGAGTGAATTTTAAAAGTTGGAATTACGTAAGATGGCGCCAAGTGTGGTCTAAATGTCAACCTCGTTGTTGACCTTACGCGTTTCTCATAGCTTAAATATTAAAATATGAATCGAAATTCTCTTTTATGGAAGCTATGTGTATAATTCAATACAACAGTTAAAATTATTCGGTGTTTAAAAACGAAGGAACACCCAGGAAATTTTATTAACATGTATATAATTACAGTTTATCTGTGTACAACAGCAAATAGTTTACCAGCATATTCAAGGAGAAAGCAATTCCGCGAATTCAGCTAATTTGTATTGATAATTTGTCTCACCTTATAAAGAAAACTTTGCTATGGATCAAGTTTACTTACTTAAAATGTGAAAAAAGTAAATATTATTAAGCCATTCGAATAACGTTACCAAATTATACCATTTCTATGTGATTAAATCTACTTTTGTCGTTTTCTTCTTCCAAAACTTGAGATTATTCGTAAACGCAGTTCGAATCAAAATTAATCACGGTAACGTTGCAACCACAAAATATATACTCAACAGTCAGAATGTTTATGAGTGCATAGAATTTTTTAAAAGAAATTTTCGTGTCAAATACAAAGTATGTGAGACTTCCATATCAGAGAGACGCATATCTGAGTTTCTGTACCCTATATACGTAATGCAGTTTAGTCCTTGTTAATCCGTTTTTCGTCGTACATTGACGCTTATCATGGGATGTCAAAACGTGTCAGTATGTTTTAATGACGGCTTTATTTATCTGCATTATGAATGGTTGAATTAAATGGGATTGCTGCTTATTTGCAATACGCAAACTAGGCTTAATGATTTTTAGCACCACTGGTGTAATCAGTTATTTTTCAGTTGTATTAATTAAATATGCGTGATATTTGCTATTTCAAAGTTAATGATTTAAGAATTAATTTTATTCTCTTTTAGTGCCAATGTAGTGATATAATTTCTGCAAACTTATTTACCCACTGTTCATGTGAATTTCTATATTAGTAAGTGAATTCATCAGTAAAGTTTATTTTATTTTAAACACGGCCAGTAGACGGGGCTGAATGTAAGCGGCAAGAAGGATGTATGCACGTTTGTCTAAGGTGTTTTAACGAGTTGTGTAGTTTCAAAATTCGTAAACTGCAGTTTTAATATTTATTGCTTCTGATGTGCATAACATACATCAAACTGTGTCATCTCCCACCATTTATAACGGATGTTATGCACCTTAATCCATTCTGTGCACAATTGTTAATTTTACCACTTGTTATGTGTTCGTTCTTAACATAAATTTCATGCTAACTAGGGATCTATTGACTTATATAATTAAACGAACACTAAAGGTATTATAAAAGCAAGACATTGTACCTTAGATTTACGCCTGATTTGCACTCAAACAAATCCTAACTTATCTTACGTGAGATTAATCAAATAAGTACTCAGCTATATAATTGGCGAGTGCCTAACTTTATGTGAGTAATATGGTTACAGTTCAGGAAGCAATATTCAGCACCATGAATGGGTCAACTATTTAATTGTCCAAGAAACTGACAAAATGACCACAGAAAGGATCAGAGAGGCGTTACAAAAGTTTAGCAAAACAACAACCGAATGAAATAAAGACCTATATATGTTTAAATATTTTCGTGGTATAAGGCAAAACGTGCTGAACCATCAAATAACTCAGCACTGCTCCTCATCCGGATCTCCTGCCAATGTCGTAGTGACCAGAACCATTCATCAGTAAAACCAATAAATATGTTATTCCTGTTCGATAGTTATATGAGGATTTTTCGTACGGAGATCGGTGCCCCTGGCAGTACCTCCATTAACTTCGTCAGATTACTATAATCAATGTTGCGATCTTGATATAAGCAACTGACCCATTAATTACTTACATATGTCAGAATAAACTAATAATTTTATAGTGTAGAAAAGGCAATTCATCCAGTAGACCGGTTTCGTCATTATTGGGAACTCATCACGTACTCGAACTTGAAAGCGTCTGCTTCGGAATCTGGTGCTCTAAAGACTGAGCCACCCTGCCGCACACTACACACAATTTTCAGTTACGTACTAACTAATGTAACTATATTAATCCTTTTTTCTTTTAGTTGAAGCTCATATGGCATCCATTTAGACCCAAAGTTCCAACTAACCATGCCCAATCTGTCATTACTGAACAGACACCACACTACATGTGGAGGCGGTATTGAAGTGAACATTTATATGATCAAACGCAAACTGTTTGCGCAAGCGGTGATAACAATTATTATAATCAAGGTTGCGGTCTTGTTATAAGCACCTGACCCATTAATTACTTACATATGTCAGTAAAAACTAAGAATTGTATAGTGTAGAAAAGACAATTCATCCAGTAGACCGGTTTCGTCCTTATTGGGAACTCATCAAGTACTGGCCAGTATTTGCCGCGGACACGGCTCGAACCTGGGCACGTCTGCTTCATAATCTGGTGCTCTAACCACTAAGCCAATCAGCCGCAAACTACACACAATAAGGACGTTTAATTATATAAATGTTCATTTCAATACCTCTTCACCATGTAGTGTGGTGTCTCTTAAATAATGACAGATTGGGGATGGTTATTTGGAACTTTAGGTCTAAATGAGCTCACCTAAAGTAAGAAAAGACTAACCCAGTTAATATTCAACTGAAAATTGTGTGTAGTGTGCGATAGGGTGGCTCAGTGGTTAGAGCACAAGATTCCCAAGCAGACCTGTCCAGGTTCGAGCCCAGTCCGCGGCAAATCCTGGCTAGTACGTGGTGAGTTCCCAATAGGGACTAAAGCGGTCTACTGGAAGAATTTCCTTTTCTACACTATGCAATTCTTAGTTTATACTGGCATATGTAAGTAATTGATTGGTCAGGTGCTTGTATCAAGATCGCAACCTTCATTATAATAGTTTTTATCACCGCCTGCGCAACCAAAGTTCGTCTAACTTCGTCAGATGTCGGATGATATTTCGTATGATAATGCAATATTTGGACTGCATTATTTATTTCCTTTTCACGTGACATCGATTTACTATTTTGTTTTTAGAAGGGCAAAATTACTGTAGAGAAGCTGGCAGTTCGTATTGAGCAATGTTGAGACATGTGCGCACCTTACCAAGACAAATCGCCAGAATTTTTGGTTACGTTTGTGACTACGAAGAAATTCGGCATCATACTTTACTGGACAAGTACAATATATACGAAGCTACTAAGAGTGAGAGCTACCCATTTAATTTTGCATAGCTTTGGTGTGTATTTCTGTTAAAAAACTCGATTCTCTATAGTCACAGCTGAAATAGTCTAGCATCTTGTGTTTTTCTCAAGTAATCAAACTAGATTAAACGAATCGTCAACACCTTCAATGTAGTCAACGATTATTCTATTGTATATCTTACATATGGTCATAGATGAAAAATTTTGTGTTCATGATTGCGTGGATATTGTGTTGAGGAAATTTCCAGTCAAGTACAATGTATGCTAATGGTTAAATAAAGTGAGGTTATTTTTTATATCTAGTCTGCAACTTACTTTAAAGAAATAAAACAGTATGACTATTATTATAACCTTTAAAATTTTCCGTTATAAAATTCCAAATGCACATTGTGAAAATTTCGCATTTCAGATGATAATTAGATTAATCAATGATGAGATCTTCATATAAACACTATTCCCATTATATACATTCATTTGTCAGTATACACTAAGAATTTCATAATCTAGAAAGGGCAATTTCTCCAGCAGACCGGTTTCGCCCTTTTTTGGAACTCTCAACGGATTCTCATGAAGTTGCCGCGGACAGGAATAAAACAAAGGCACGTCTGTTGCTCTAACCACGGAGCTACCCCACCGCGCACATCATAATGTTAACCGTATTTTCGACTTTGCTTAATGAGCTTACCCATTCATAGTGAAAATCACAATTCTTAATAAAAACACAGAAACCACGACATTCCCAAGCATGTCCTTTACACGAAATGAAAATTAAACTTGTAGCTTTCCCAAAAGTAAATCTTTAGACGTCCGTTAACAAAGCAGCACAATATGGTTTGTATTGGCATGGCTTCATAACTCAAGCTAATATTTGCGTGCTGCTTCTTTTTTCAGGTGCGTATTGGGTGTGCAAACCTTTGTACTGTGTCGTTGATTTTTCTCGAAAGCACAAAATTAGCATACCGTGCAAATATTGTATTCATTAATTATATGGTATAATACTCCCACGGTTATTTAACTTTAAATAATGAAAATTAAACAGCTGCATTTAAACAATTGAATGGAATATAAAATTAAAGAATCAGCGATTGCGTGGGTAGAGATAACAGTTATTAAAATCAAGGTTGCGAGCTTGAAATTAATACTACTCCCACCATAGAAATTTTCTATTATAATATAAGAATTATATAAGAAAGCAAAGACAGTTAATCCTATATACCGGTTTCTTCCTTATTGGGAAGTCTCAAAGTACTGTCAGAATATTTCCTGTGACTGGGCCAGAACAAAGGAATAATTCCGCCGGAAACATTTACCCTATTCGTTGCGTCAACCTACCACCCTTCTTTGAGCCGCATCCCTGGAAACATTTCGGCCGATACTTGATGAGTTTCCAATAAGGACGTAATCGGTCTACTGGATGGTTTAACAATAATTGTTTGCGCGGGTGGTGGTAACAATTCTTTAAATCAAGTTTGCGAGCTTGAGGTAAACACCAATCCCATTGTATTTATCCAGTCGTCGAACAATATAACAAAACTACCGCCAGCCGCAACGCACTGACGCGTTTCGACCTTCCTTGATCATCATCAGAGTACGACGGCAAACTGACTATCGAAGATCAAACCGCATTAAATATATATGGAAATCCAATTTGGATATGCGGCTCTTACCTCTAGCAGTCTCGCATACATTGAACTTGACTGGAAATGTTATATTGTTCGACGACTGGATAAATACAATGGGATTGGTGTTTACTGGATGGTTTGTTTTGCTACATTATACAACGCCTAGTTAAATTGACCATGAATATAAAATAAGTTTACTATTTATCTCAAGATCGTCACCTTGATTGAAATAATGTAAATGGTATCACAATATGAACAACTGTTACTCTCTGTTGCAATTCCCTCGATACCAACCGAAAACTGGTGGCATGAATACTTAATTAGAACATTCGGACACCTGATAAGCCGATATCATATTTTTGGCCTGTCGCAAAACACTAAAATGTCAATATAACTCTAAAGAATTAACACAATTCCGCATTTCCTATGCATTATCAGTTGGCAATGGAACAGCCAACTTGATTTAAATTATAACTGTCATTGCATGTACAATAATTGATGTCAAAACATAATTCCTGCATTTCAGTTTGAATGATGAGATATTTTAATATGAAATATGTAATTAATGAAGACATAAAAATCGCAACCTTGATTTAAATAAATGTTATCACCGCCTGCGCAACAAATGTTCGTTTAATTAAATAAAATATATTAATCCTATTCCTTATTTGCAATAATTCTATAGTATTACCATAATTAGATGCCATGTTGCATGATTATTATTATTATTATTATTATTATTATTATTATTATTATTATTATTATTATTATTATTATTATTATTATTATTATTATTATTATTATTATTATTATTATTATTATTATAGTATTATTATTATTATTATTATTATTATTATTATTATTATTACATAATATTTTATTATTATTATTATTATTATTACATTACATATTATAGTATATATTATATATATTATATTATTATTATTATTATTATTATTATTATTATTATGCTTGACAATGTGAGATGGGTCCCTTAAGCGCATTCCTTTATTGTTGACAATGATAGCTTTATCTTGGTGAGACATTCTAGTTCCAAATTCTTGGTTTAGGTTTTCATTGGCACCGCCAGCCTACGAATAAGCTCTTTCAATCTTGAAGCAGAAGACACTATCTTGGCACACATTCTTTGCTAAAATAAAATTATTTATGGCTATTTAATCGTATAAGGCGCGCTCCAATATTAAAACACATTAGTATAGTAATTTTTTTATTTACAATTTTTTCCTGAGGCTAGGCTGCGGGATCAAAAATTGGCCGGTTTATCCTTCATTTTAGTTCGTACGCTGCTGCGTTGCTATTCTCTTGCATTCACATCAGCCCTAAATATCGACATTCTGTAGTTAAAAGTCTTAAATTTCGCCACAGTAAATTTTCATCCTGGGCTTTTCCCCAGCCACCATTACGATGCCTCCGGCCCGTAAGCGGATACGAGTAGACAGTCGGACATAGGTTTGTCGTTGGCTGGTGCACAATGTCTGAGCAAGATGTTGTCGGCGCTCCTGAATATCTTTTATGATGCTGTGAACTTCGATCCTTCTTGTTACGTGTTCACCTGGCAGATGTATCTGCACATTTTAACAATACCGTTATTATTTATATAATTTTCAATTTCAAAATCAAATTTTGTAATTATAAAGAAAACAAACTCTAATTTAGATCATAATCCATTACATAATTTGTCTTATATTCATTATTGTATGCAATAAAATCGTTGTAGATCGCATCAATGAGATACTCTTCCTCGCTTTCATTATCATGACCAACGCTCTTTTTATTGTCAACTTAATTAACAAATTTAAATTTGTTTACATAACTTGACACGCCACTCCAGCTTCATAATACTCTATCAGTACCATCACAAATTAAAAGCCGCATTATTTTCAATATAATCATCCTTAATATTAAGGCTGTTACAAAAAGGATCGTTACAATGTAAAACACAAGCATCTTCATAGGCTTTCTGATTAATATAGAAGACTATCGTCAAAATCATATTTAGTATCGTAATCACATTGCTCGATATCACTCTTACCTTTGACATCTTTCTCCGCTTCTACTTTCATGCCTTTGTCCATCTTTTTCCTTCCGTCTTTTGAAATTTGCCTCTTCTTTCACTGATTTTTTAACCTCACCTTTCGCTTTCTTCTTTTTTTCTCATCGCTCGTTTTCTTTTCATTTTTTTCTCTCGTATCATTTTCATATCGCTCCGCCTCACGTGCGTGCACTAAATTTTTTCTCTCCTCTTCCCCACCTGAAATTTAATGCCATAGTTATCATCAGTATAAACATGTTCATCAACTTTATCCCTTTGGTTATAATCATCAGTATACGTGTCTTGCATATTTCACTGTACAACGCCATTTGCAGATTAATAGTTGTCTTTATTCGCTTTGACAAAAATTTTACTCTTGAATGGACATTTCATTGTGTAATAATTTAGCGCGACATGCTACTATTTACTATTCGATGAAATCAATTTTTCAATTGATTTCCCGTCGCGCAGTTAATCTGGTCAATTAAACTATTACGGAAGCTCGTTCTCAATTCTTTTCATTTCATTCTTCTGATCAGCCAAACCTAATTAGGATGCTTGGTCAATTCGTTTAGAAGGTTTACCGATTATTCAATTGTTAATTTTAACAACCGCCTGTTGTGAATGTTTTAAATCAAGTTTGCGAGTTTTAAGTAAACACCAATCCCATTGTATTTATCCAGTCGTCGAACAACATAACAAAATTACCGCCAGTCGCATTAATATTATATATTTTTGGTGGAATGGAGTATTCTCTTTCATTGTGAAGACAGACTTATGTTAATTTACGTAATTTGAGAAGAGAGAGAGAGTATATATATATATATATATATATATATATATATATATATATATATATATATATATATATATATATATATATATATGCATAAGAGTATGCGCTCAAATTAATGCAAAAAATAGTGCATGCATTAAGTTGCTGACATATTTAATTAGAAATTGAGAATTAAATTACCAAAACATGAACATAAAGAAATTGTGGCACAGAATAGCTTCCATCATGTAAATAAAAGCAAGGTAAGTTCTCAATGGGAAAGCACAACAGAAATCAAATTTATACTTTAAAATTCTATTGTATGCAGAAATTCTGCACATGGCATAGAAGAGACGTGCGATTACATTCGCCGTGGAACGAATGAATGAACCATGGAAGGGTAGACGCGCCAATCGTTCATGAAAGGTAAACATTCAAATACATCCGTATTCATTTTTCAGTATAAACTAAGCTGTATGTAATTTGGCAAAGACAATTCATCCTGTAGACCGATTTCGCCCTAATTGGGAACTGTACAATTACTGTCCAGAACTTTGTCGGGAGACATGGCTCGAACCGGGGCACATTTGCTTTGGAGTCTGTGGCTCTAACCCTCGCGTTACTCTGCTGCAAAATGCTCACAATTTCTAGCTAGATAACAAACTGTTGGTTTCAGCATGTCCTTCAGTTGCAGACTATGTGTCATCTATTTAGACTTAAAGAACGGTTTAGTCACCCAGAAAGTGATATTCGATTGAAGGTATATAAAATTAAACAATCATTGAATGCGTGAAATTACCCGATCTGCGTTTTGACTAACGCAACTTTCATTTTTCCAGTAGTTTTCTTTTGATTGCGAGGTTGGGGAAAACATTTAATTAAATTACGTTTGCTAGATTGATAAATATATATAATATATATAATATATAATGTACTTATGGAAATTTCTCAGGTAGGCCAGTTTCGTCCTTATTAAGAACTCCTCAAATATTGTCAAATGTTTCGCCGCAGTAAAGACTCAAATCTAGGCATGATTAAATTGAGTCTGCCACTCTATCAACTGCGCTACCCTGCCGCATACTACACACAATTTTCAGATACATATTAACTTATGATTTGGTTAGCCTTTCCTTGGCATGGAACCTCTGTGCCCTCTCGTTAGACGTAAAGTTCAAACTAGCCACACTCAATTTTTAATTATATAACAGGCTACCCAGGGACGTGGTTTAGGAAATTAAGTTTTTCATGATTAATTAATTATTAATTGCGCGGATGGTAATAATAACTATTATTTAAATCGCTTTTGTGAACTTGACAGGAAAAATAATTTCATTATATATACATTTGTCAATATCAACTAAGCATTGTATAAAGTAGCAGGTAAAATTTAACCAGCAGACCGATTTCGTCCTTATTGGGAAATTTTCATGTACTGTTGTGGACAGAGCTTGATACTGGGTAAGTTTTGTAATAGAGTCCGTCATATTATTTACTGGCCTCCCTACTGAAGACTGCACAAAATTTTCAGTAATATATATTAACTTAGCATTTGGTTTGATTTTCCTTCAAGTGGAACCTATATGGCATATCATTAGACCTAAAGTTCCAATAAGGCCGGCCCAATCTGTCATTTTTAACTGTTGCTATACCTGGTGAATTATTGAATTTATATATATATATATATATATATATGTATATGTTATATATTTATATTTATATATATGTCGCCATTATAAACTTAGCATTGCGTAATATAGTAAATGATATCTATCAAGTAGCCCTGTATCATCTTTATTGAGCACTAGCGAATTACTTGAGTGATTTGCGAATGTCGAGGCTCGAACACGGTCTATGTTGGAGGAAACAAGGTTCTTACGTCATGAGCTAATAGTTAACTATAGTGCCATGAATGTGGTCCCGAAATATTCAGAACAAAATATATGGACATTGAACGTAATAAACTTTGTTTCAAACCCATATTTAATTGCGAAATCAACCTGAAAAGCATCTGCAAAGGTTACTCTCTATTATCACATCAAAAGACAAATAGAAAGGCAAATCACGAAACAAATGAAGCTTCATTTGTTTCGTAAAATGCATCTGATGAAGATCTACGGTAATGTAGATCGAAATATTATGAAAAAAGAAAATTACTGGAACTATGAAAGCTGCGTTAGTCAAAACGCAGATCAGGTAATTTCAATTAATTCAGTATCGCAACAACGAAATTCCTTCAAATAGAAAGGCAAGTGAAAATTGTTTTATTCAGAAAATATCGTCTGTAAGATCATATTACTCCTAAAAGTTTTAAATTTTAAGTTTGGTTTCATTTAAATATTGATGGTTTATTTCTTAAAAAATTATCTTACTCTAAATATAATAAATATGTTGGTTCATGATTATAAAAAAGGAAATATTAACTAATAAGAAAGACAATTGATATAATATCTTTGTAACTTCTAGGACTGCAGGGTGGTCCAGTTGTTAGAGCAGCAGACTCCGAAGCAGATGTGCCCAGGTTCGAGCCCTGTCCACGGCAAATTCTAGATAGTGTCTTAAGAGTTGCTAATAATAACGAAACCGGTCTACTGGATGAATTGCCTTCTCTACATTATACAATATTTAGTTTATACTGAGAAATTTATGTACATAATAGGACTGGTTCATCTATCAAGATCGCAACCTTGTTTTAAATCCACGTTATCACCGCCTACGCAACAAATCTCAGTTTAATTTTATAAATGTTCAATTCTATACCACTTCTCCAAGTAGTGTTTTGCCTGTCAGATTTGTGGTGGTTAGTTGGAAATTTAGATCTTGATAAACGCCATATAGTCTCCACCTAAATGAAGAGCTAATCAAGGAATATTATAGTTTTGAGCTAAAAATTTTGCGTAGTGTTCGACGGAGTGGCTCAGTTGTTAGATCACCAAATTCCGAAGTAAACTTGCCTGATTTCGAGCCCCGTCCATGGCAGTTTCTGAATGAATTGCCTTTCCTACATTAAACAATGGTTATTTTAGGCTAGGCAATGTATGCATATATAACAAGACTGGTATTTATACCAGGATCACAACTTTAATTTAGTTGATTTTAAATATTTGCACATGACAGAGAGATTAAAATTTTCATGACTATCTATTGTAAAAGGTATGATTGTGTTAAAGACATTGGATATATAAGTTAATGCAACAGTAGACCTCACTTAAATACAATTTAATGAGAGCCACTTGGATTTTGTTAATCGTTGATTCAACACAGCTATTTATAGTGAGAAATAACCCTAAAATGCGATAATTACAATGGCTGTTAAAACAGAATAATTCTTCTAAGATAGATATATGGTTACATTTATGCTGGACAGAGCCATAATTGGGCTAATGCAAGAATAGGTGGACTATAATCCAGTTTTGAAGTTAAATGTCTAAGAAAAGATATAAGAAAGAGCATTTTTACACAATTTTTTGTTTGCTATTGACCACCTAGTAAGAAGTAAGTTTTTTTTAGAATAGAATAGAATATCTTTATTTGGATTCAAACCACACATGTTCCATCAAATAATAAAATTAGAAAATGTACAATATAAAAAGATATCACATCACATATATATGTGCAATTAGTTGTACTGTACAATTTATCAGCATCAGAAAGTTCAGCTGTAAACAGTGATAGATTCTTCATCAAAATTAGGAAAATTTAAGTTATAATTCGAATATAACATTTGTAAGAAAAAAAGGGAACCATGACTAATAATTGATTGTGTGCATTGTTGATTAACAAGATGATATAATGCATAACATTTCAGTTTTAATAATACAAAATTTGAAGATAGAATCTCGAGAAATTATGTTGCTGAAAAACAATTAATCCTGTCTTTTATTTAACCATGAGAAAGTATTATCATAATCAAAATTAAAAATATCAGCAGGATTAAACACTTTTTCTAGTTCGGTAGATAACAATTTAAAAGACATTTTAGTCGGAGGCGTTTCTCTAAGCCCCTTTGGCAATTGATTGTAAATTTTGTAAATTTTTGAAAAAGAGAATAGAATCATATACCATAGTCAGCGTGAACGAATGGGATAATCGTATGTACTTTCTGTCGACTCATCAGTTGGAGCCGGTACTACGCCCTATACCTCCAATATATATTGAGATCGCAATAAGAACGAAACCAGTCTAATGGATGAATTGCCTTTTCTAAACTATATCATGCTTGATTCATATTGACAAATGTATGTACATAATGGGTCAGATGTTTATAGCGAGATCGCACGTAATATAGATTTGGACATTAAATGCTGGACATTATACAATTAAAATTTATTTATCATTGGATTGGTGTTTGTATCAAACTCGTAACCTGATTTAAACGAAATTTACCACCTGACTTGATACTTGTCATTTTTTTGTGTCACAAGCCTATCGATGACAAAAGAACATGGAAGGCGGCCCCGAAATTTTCTGAACTACAATATGAACAGTAGATTTAAAATCTTCGTTTTGTATGACAAAGATCAGGTAATAAATGACCTAATTATCACTGAGAACGAGAGTTGTAGTCCACTTGGTATACGGTTTTTATAATTGTTACAATATTTTCCGAGCACAATCTTAACTAATACAGTCTGCTAGGCCTATTTGACGAAATTTATCAGAGTTATGATTGTGCCTAATTCAATCTAGTTAGGATATCCGGGAGTGTAGTGGCAATTTCACGGAGAAAGAATTTTATGCACAAAATTACTGTCGACGCTTTAATAAATTTGCAGTTCAATGGGTAGCATTAAACACGCCAATTGGTCACTGACCCGAAAAGCGTAGATTTAGTTGTCTTTAGAGAGTAATAGCAGAATATTTCTTCGATAAATAATCTTTAATAATTATTTTTTGCAAAGAAAAGCTATACACATTTAACTTTCTGTTACCGCAACTAGTTTATGCTTCTGTCAAAAATAACAATAAGTAATACTTTTCCCATGAAGTCGCAAATACTTCAACGTTTTCGCATAAAGCTTGATAGTTTATAAAACACGATTAAATGACAAAAAAGAAGCACGAAGGCAATAGCTTACATACGTGATCTCAGAGAACTAACGTTTATTCATTTATATATATAATGAAAGTCGTCCCTGTACTACACGAAGTAGGACAACCGGATTCGAACTATCTTGGTGTTAACTACGCAAATGTTCAACATAAAAGTCGTCTGATTTACCATAACTTTGTAAAATAATTCGATAATAATTGAGGTGAGATATAAAAACAAATCTCAATCGTGTGTCCGAGGGAACCCAGTGAAATCAGACGATTCTAAAATATTCAGATGAGTATTATTTGTTGATACGAGCGTTTAAAACGGCCGGTCATTTATTATACGATTGTAATATTTTTAGATTGATAGGCAAATCATCTCAAAGCCGATTGGAAATGTATAAAATGCGCTCTAGCCACACACACGTCACTTTGTTGTAATACACACGATAATAACTGGAAGGTGGAGCAATATAAAATTAAATCAATATTTTGAACTTGAGTTAAGCACAGATCTTTTTTTTAAGAATAGAAAAACCGCCGCAAGTCGCACATACTGGAATGTTTCACTCTTCCATGTTTATCGTCGGAAAACGACGGCAAAATGTTATACAAAGATTAAACAACAACGCATAGTACTTGAGCGATTGGTGTTGCGCAGGTTAATCATAAAAAATTACCATACCAGTAATAATTGAAACCCAAACATTTTCATTGGTTAGTACGCGTTGTGATAATGTCTACATAGTGACAGGACCAGACAGAGCACGTCCATCAAGAAGATAAAACACAATAAATCTTGTAGATTTGACCGCATTTTTCTTGTGCGGGACAATTGGTAGCACTCATAGGTCGGTAAAATCTTGAACTTTTTCCATCTTCAGATGATGTAATTTTTGGCCTCAGTTGATGGGTTCTCACTTTTCCCTTCTTCTTTAAGCCTTCAATTAGCTGATTGTCTGAAAATGACGTTGGAACAAGATTTTCCATTGTTCTTTCACCAATAAATCTTGAAAGGAGAATTTTACGATGTATTTTAGAACTTCATGTGCTAATCTAACATTCACGTCTGTAAATCGTAGATATGATAAGCAATGCCCAAATGAGGTATTCGAAATAAGATATTCTGCTTTCAAACCTAGTAGACTTGCATACAATTAAATAAACATTGATTGCGTGGGTAGCGGTAAAATTTTTAAAAAAATCATATTTGCGAGCTTTAAGTAAACACCAATCATTTTTACCAACCGTCGAACAACATAGTAAAACTGCCGGCAGTCACTCGTAAATTAGGGCTTATTTATATGATTTCGAATATTTCACATGATACGATACAGTTTTAGTGAAAATCGTATGAAATAACATAAAAATATGACTGACGGTAGTTTGGCGATTTTGTTCGACGACTAGTTACGTACAATGGAATTGGTGTTTATTTCAAACACGCAAACTTGATTTAATTAATAGACTCATAATAAAAACAACAATCCAATTATATAAAGACGTGTCAGTATAAACTAAGCATTGTATCATTTAGAAAAGTCAATTCATCAAGTAGACCGATCTCGTACTTATTGGGATCAATCCAAGTACATTCAAGAATGTTTCCGTGGATAGGGCACGAACCTGTGCATGCTTTCTACGGAGTATATGACTCTTAACACTGAACTACTATGCAAGCACGCTATATTAACATTTTCAGTTACATAGTAATTAATGATGTTTTACTTTGATTCTCAGTGCTGTCCTTTTCGTTTCGGATTTGACCGCATTTTTCTTGTGCGGGACAATTGTTAGCACTCATAGGTCGGCAAAATCTTGAACCTTTTGTCTTTTCAGATGATGCTATTTTTGGCTTCAGTTGATGGGTTCTCACTTGTCCCTTCTCCTTTAAGCCTTCAATTAGCTGATTGTCTGAAAGCGCTTTTGGATCAAGATCCGCCATTGATCTTTGACATATATTTCGAGACGTTATTTCCAGTCTCATCTTCAGTGTTGACACAATACGCACAGGAGTAAAACACAACTTGTG
>JAQBSW010000171.1:0-261635 GCA_029291075.1 Eudiplozoon nipponicum | reverse complement strand
GTTGTGGTTTTTTTCTGTTGTGGCGTTGGAATCTTGCTGAGTAACTTCATTGAAGTTCTGCAGTAATTGTCTCGTCTCTCTAGTTGTACAGCAACAAGATTGACGTTACTGATGTTGCCAATGTTGGTAAAGCAAGTCCAAAAATCAGCGTATGTGAAAGGTAGGAGACAGCATTCCGGAGACATGCACAGAAGAAGGCAATCACGACAACTGAACTGCATGGTAAATTCACCGTGCTTGAAGGACCATATAATAGCCATATATGGCTACTTGTACATTATTGGTTAACGGCAAGTTTTGCTTTTTTCTCATTGATGCAGCGTAAATCGAATTGAATTTAATTTACGCAATATGTCGGCAATTGCTTTGTGTCGTTACATCTTCAACAATTAGTAAAAAAATTATTATGGCAAAAATATGAATAAATAATTAAAATATTAATAATAGTAATAATTAATTTTATATGACAAAAATGCCTTTGGCCTGACAATCATGTATCGTGCTAAAAGTCTCTAATGTTTCACTTACACTTAAACATCCCTAAGCAGAATGATTTGTAATCTCAGTTTTTGTTCTCTTAGATAGTCTGCCAACCAAGGCTGTTGAGCTGTATCTGTCCAGATGTCAGTGACCAAAGTTTCCATCAGCTGCTCAAACTTACACTTCGCATCTGTCACGCATGCTCTCATTCTGTCAAGAACATTTAACAAAAAAAGTTACTGCACAGTTAGACCAAACTCGAGGATTCACATAAAACGGGATGATGGTTGTGCCCCTTTAGTCCCGACTGGGTTAATGCTACCATTTCCGGACTTTATAAGTTTTAAGATCTTTAGTATTGCGCATCTACTAGGCCTTATTTCTACAACAATCCAGGCAAAGATGATTAAATTCAAGACATCAAACGGCCAAATATTTTTATAAATATCCTTTATGTAAACCACATACGGGACTTTTAAAGTTTTAATATTAGAAATTGTGATATAAAAATTATGACAGATATTTATTTGGCAACAGTGGCCATCTGGCAAGAACAATTGGCTTTGTTAGAAGGCAAATAAAAAAAACACGGGACAGTAACATAAAAATCTCGTCGTCGTATTCTGTTGAATTTCTGTTAGAGTATGTGAAATGACATGCAATAATTTAGTAAAGTTATTAGAGCAAATCATTATAAAATTGCAATTAACAAACATGGGGATGACCGTTAGTGATATTAAAAGGCACTAACGTAGCGAATAAAGTGTAATAAAAATGAAAATAAATTTCAGGTCCCGAAACCTTCCGGAGGGACTATAGATATTCCTATCGGCCATAAAGAGTATTACGACTGCATAAGTAACAAGTTGCTCTTCCAGTAAATGTTCTTGCTTAATAAAATTTTAAATGAGTGCAGGTTACCAACCTTCTTAGACGCATGTTGTGTTAAGAGTCTTTTCTTCTTTAATAGCATGATGAAAACGCGTATGGCTTTGGTAAACAGAGAAACTTTGTTAAAGATTTATAAATAAATTTGGGTTTAATTGAGGAGTTTCGACTACGCGTAATGTATGGATGACTAAGGTGAATACGATTATTTACTTGAAACGCCAAAAACCAAATAAATATTTGTAATTATTGGCTTTTCAATTCCCGCATTAAATGTGAAGGTATAATTTCCAATTGAATATGTGTATTGTGACCTCTTGTAAAATCATTAGATCATGAACATAGTTAGGAGCTTAACTCTCGTTCACAAAAAAAAACAATCACTAGTATAAAATTCGATAACTGAAGATTTGCACGGATGTGGAATAAAAATGCACGAATAAATTTAAACAGAGAATTCCCTAGAAATAATTTCAACATTTTAAAATTAATTACCTCCCTACAATATTTGTCCTGAAATTCAGTGGGAAAAGTAAGCTTTAATATTAATTCTTAATTTATTTGTGTATTAGGTAGTATGAGCCCCCAAATATATAGGTGTATTCCTCTGACAACAAAGAAATACACAATTTATTTAGAAATTGAAACCACCGTTGCTTGCTGAAAAAAATACTATTTGTAAAGTATAACATAGGAATACTTTCTCAAACAATTCTTGATTAAATCGATTATTATATTTTTATTGTCAGTGTGAGTTCTGTTTCAGTTTTTAGTGTTGTCCAGAAGTGTGTAAGCTTTTCCTGATTATTTCGATTGCCAACTTGTTTTGTCTTTCAATCTTCAACTCAAAATAAATTTTAACAGAACAATGTCAATTTTTCATTCAGGCATATTGATGAGGTGAGGAACACCTACCTAATCTCTTTCTAAATTAAATCGTTACGAAGCTAAGTTTCGTGAGGAGTGCTTAGTTATAATGCCTACTAGACAGATAATTAAATGCAGCTGTGATTATTATGGATTGTAATCTCAAATATAATGAAGTTATATATAAAAAATTGAAAGATTACTTAAAATATTGTGGATCTAAATTGAATGCAATGGAAAGTGTGTTGAAGTTCTTCTTGAAAAACCTAAAAAATGGAATCAGGACTTAAATTGGAAGTTTACGAAATAACAATATTTGGCAAATCCTGTATTGAGTTGTCGGATTTAATTATGAATATGTACAATCCAAAAACTGGAAATGGAAAAAATTGGTAAATTTGAATTTTTTCCTTCAGAAACGGTTGCTTGGTATTCTAAGCAGAACCGAGAGATATTCATCCTAAATAAAGATGCCGATCAAGAGAAAATATAAAGCTAAACTCAATTAATACAGACCCAGGGAGTGCAACAATAATGAAATGTTTCTTGCCCGCCCGAGGCTAGTTGCTTTTTAATTCAAAAGAAGAACATTAAATAAGGAAAATGAATAAATTAATAAAAAATGCCATAAAACTTAAAGGAATTCATGATGACAGATATAAAGATTGCTGAAATGATTTCATCAATGAGAACGAATTCTTGCATTAAACAACGAACATCATCTACAACTAGTTATCCAAAAGCCTGGGTATCTGCCACATCATTTCTATTAAAGGTTATCAGCAGTATACGAAATAGTGGAATTAAATAAGCGAATCTTAAAGAAGCCAAATAAATTAACTCATTACCGAGGATGGTACAGACAGATAAATCTACAGATAACTATTCATTAATATATGGAAACCAAAAAGGATTAAAAACAAACACTCAAAGTAGAATAGATTTATAATGTGCAGTATGTAAAATTTTCAAATTTTGGTAGAAACAAGTTTACACAATAACATTGACGATCTTGAATTTTAAATGTCCGGTTATTCAAAAATCCGTATAAATAAATGTCTTTATAGAGATGGAATTGATTTCATGTTACAGTTATGAAGTACTAGACATTGAATAATTAACCATTGAAAGGAAGATTCCGTCTAAAAATTTAATGATAATCATATGATCGAATGCAAAAATTAAGTACTCAGTAGTTAACTGGGGGCTTTTAGGAAGGATTTACAGAGTTCTCAAATACGACTATTAGATCAAACTAAAACTGATGATTTCATTGTCTACTGTTAAATAATTTACCTAAAACTGCTCATTTGATGAAACAGTAATAAAAACATTGAATAAAATATATAAGAGTGGGATCTAAAGTAGGGAAAGAGACAAGATTCTAGGAATATCAGGAGCAAAATTTTCGAGGTAAATAATCAATAGTTAGTAAAATGAAAAATAACGATTAAATTTTAAATTAGAATAGAATGTTCTAAAAAGGAGCCATAACTGAAATTAGAAAATGGCCAACTGAAAGATTAAAGTAATAAAGTAAAATAAAGTTTACATTAAAAAAATTAAGGTTTATTATTGTGACCAAAAAATTAATACATTTATTCACGATTTCGAAAAATGCAAATTTTAACCGTTTAGGGAGAAAACTTAAATAATATCTATTTTAATTTGTTTTTTTGCACGCGGATGACTTTAAATGTATAGAGGAATTCACTGATAGTGCTTGTAATAAGGATATTAAAATGTTATCATCGTGCTTGATAGAAAGTTAGTGAATTTTGGTATCTAAAGTCAGATCGCAGTTAAGACTAGTCCTACTTTGACCAATGGAGTAGTAAATCTTTCTAAAATAAAACAATGAAAATCAATTGGAAATGCTTAATCTTGGTTTTATTGTAACTATCAAGATTTAGAAATCGCCACATATTGGATACTAATTCAAGTTGTAAAAACAGCGCAATTCCTCTGAGACAAATATAAGTTTAAGCTTAAATTAGACATAGCCAGAACTGCAGTAACGGACGAAGAGGAAAACTATAAAACAAATAATGATGTAAAACAACTTCGAACAGAGTTAATAGCAATATGTGAGATATGTTTGAAGGCACACAAAGTAGAATTGACGACTCTGATGGGTCAATCTAATATTAAAAATAAGACATTTTGAACTACTAGACAAGTTATATACGTAGGCTAAATACATAAATATGTTACGGATTAGTTACAGAGATAAGTTAAACTATTGACCAATAACATGATTGCTTTGAGTGAATTAGGTCATGCACACAATACAACACTCATACAAAGAGGTACAGATGCGCCCAGAGTTTATGATTTAGTAAAGTTATATTGACCAGGTAATCATATGACAATTATTGTTAATGTGCGCTAATTTTCATTGTCGTGGGTGTATGTTAGACGCGGCTCCGCGTTACAACCCAACAATGTTCAATTTTGACAAAAATAGTTCTCTTTAAGGTCAAATAGTCTAACTCTGGTTTTTACACAACATTTCTCTTAACTGTGATTTTAGCAATAATCTCTGTTAGTTTCAAGCAGTTTTAATTAAGATTTCTTGAACTGCAAATTTAATTGTAATTAATAGGGTTTTGTTTAATAAATATACACACCCACGCGCAATATGCAGGTAACATTTGGTGGATTAATGTGTCTCTATGTTCAAATACTGGATTTACTTAATTTAAATGCCTTCACCATTTTTATACAACTACTAACAGTTCAGTTATGATGCTACTAATCCTGACATCAGGTATTTCTCAATCCTTTATCCGAAACTCTATAGTTCAATGGATTTATATATTTCAACATTCAAATCCTAGCAAACAGTGGAATAATTATTTATGGTGCTTATCATGACTGCTTTTACACGATTTTTCTCCATCAATTATCAGTGACAATATTTATTGTGTTTCTTTTCATTAATTATCAGTGACTTTAAACTAAATTGCTAATCAGTCTGGATTTATATCCTCGTACTTTTTCAATCATTTACATGAATTCATCACCATTCCGATTGTATTTATTGTGACTACTTTTGTATAAGACATTTAATTGCGTTGACATTATATTATTTTGTTACTGTTTAGAGCACGGTCTATTTGTTTTAACAGTAAATTGATTCATGCATTGCAACATAACATTCAATAAACGTCTGATAACATGGATGAGTCTTCTCACTTCGCCCTTCGGAAAAAGGTCAGGGACTAATCACGTGCACGGGTGGGGATAATAGCAAACATGGAGATGTAGGAAAGGGATAATATTACTAAATAGACAGCTACCCCGCAAAACCTATTACAATAACTATAAAACCTACTACAATATAACATGCCTGAGTGTTTATGTCATAAAATAATGAAATTTTCGTACTTCCTGGGCATACATCGATGAATTCATACCATTTGATTGAGGTAAATATGATATGAATGAAAACAATAGATTGGCGAATTTTCGTGCGGTGTCAATGTTCAATAATATACAAGTACACAAAACACAGCCCATTTTCTGCGTTTCCTAGTTGATCATCCGTTATCATTAGAAGGAATTAAAATGACGATGAGACATGTTATGGAAATAATGAACACATATTTCTTCTACTTGTTTTATATTTATGCATTATTTTTATAAGCAAGTTAGAGGTTTTCAAATAGGACAACAATTGTCAGTTCAACCAACAAATATATTCATGTATTACATCGAGAAAACCCTCTTAGATATGACACACCTAAATCCAAAATTGTATGTAGTATTCTTGGATGACATATAAGTTATATGGAATCATAGGTAGGAAGGACTGATAAATTTCTTCAACTTAGCTAGACAAGTAATAGAACAGAAATTTACGATTGAATATGAATCATGTAAAGAATTACCATTTTTGCATGTCAAATTAATTAGAAGAAGTACAAATTAGAACAAGTTGTTTATAGGAAGGCTACTTACTTGAGTATCGTGTTTAATTTCAATTCAAATCATCCCTATATAATGAAACCCGGTTTCTTAAAATCGATGACATATGGAAGCTTGAGAATAATAGTTACTTAACATAGGAAAATTTAATTAAGTAGATTACGCAAAATGTTATGTGCTATTGGGTGCCATCTAAATTTAATAGAAGCAACTTCGATGAGTGTCATAATTAAATTTAATCAAAGTTGGAAATACTTGAAATCAGACAAAATAAAAGCAAATCGAAAGGCCATGAAATACCTGACTCTTAACGATGTAGTTAAAATAAAAGCCGTAGCATTTTAACACAACACATGTATTTTTTTAAAATAGACCCTTACACTATGCACTAAACATCCCAAGCAAAAGGAGGAAATTTAACCAATATACACACTAGGGTTTATAAAATTTAGTGTGATGACTGTAACATGATGTATGTGGGTGAGACCATGCGTAATTGATGCAAGAAGAGGGGAACATCTAACCGCATGCAAATATGAGTCTATTAATAGGGAAATCTTGTACGTCATACAGTAGAAAAAGAACACACAATTCAGACGCATATTTAATTGTCGTTGTAGTAGATCTAAAAGATTAATTAGAGATTCCATTAAAGTTACAGTGAGAAATGCCATAAAGATTAAAATGGCCGCAGAAAAATCACTAGGTTTGATTTTGAACATAGAATGAAATAATGATGTGAAGCGAAGGTTGTGCGTATCAGAATCAGAAACTCGCTAAAAGGATTAACATACAGTAAGCGTGCGATGAGTATGTAAATATGTCTTAATTTATTTTAGGATCATCTTATAATCTCATTCTTCATTGTTTGTTATCTGACTGTATCTATTAACTTAAGTTCATTATGTAGTGCAGCACATTTTGATACAGCTTTACGATTATTAAAGGAACATTTTCATTGCAATGTTACTGTAATCGTTCTTTTAGTAGGCACTTTTCTATTTTCTTTTATTACCCCTTTTTATTTAAACTTTTTATCCTAATGGAACATTTTATGTATACTTTTAAAATTTACTAAATTTCAATTAATTACCGAAAAAATTATGCAACAAGGCATTCGCAGTATCTTGCTCCCTTATTTACCCGGTTATCTCTTGTGGTGTAAATAATTACTTCTCAATCAAAAACAAACGAGAGCACACGCACGAAGGCACGATGAACGGATGTCAAGTGAATCGTCAATAGGTGTTATTATATCACAGTAATTTCCTTTCGATAAGTGTACACATGAAGACACATACACATATCTGACGCACTCTTACCTAGTGAAAAGACAGTGAGGCTTAAGGGATCTGCTGAAAAGTATAAATGAAACAGTTTAAACTAAATTTACTATTTGACTTATTCGCGCCGCTATAGGCGGCAATTCTGCCACATAAAATTGATATCCTGATTCTTCACAAGATTACTTCTAGTCGATTTTATCCTAGTGAAATTAAATTTGTTTTTCTAGACAAAAAACTGATACTAAGTTCTGAAAATTCTTTAATTTCTCAATTTCAAACAGCTCAGCCGTAATCATTATCGAAAGGATAATAATTCTAATAAAATTTCAACTTAACCATACTTATACCCAGTTTTAAACACATCTTAATCATTTCAATTGTAGGGCCAAATAACTATCGTTTCCGAATAAAAATTTAATAATGATAATACTTTATTTATAAATAATTTGTAGTTTTAATTAAAACAAAATTGTTCGAAAATATTTATTCTAAATAATAATTAAGCTATGGGAATCTTCAATATGACTGTGCTGCCACTTGCACCATCGGAAATTTGGTCGGTCCTCTAGCCACAAGTGTATTCAACGCTCCTATCCCTTCACAAATTAAAAAGGCGGCTCACAATCACTTCTTTAACAAATTCCTATGCGAGACGTCTGATTGGAAGCGAAACTGGTTCCTCCTTAACCCATAACATTTATTTTTATCTCTAAGCTATTATTCAGTTTCGGAGCGTGAAGTCTCTTCTGGCTAGCCCCTTCTTTCAGCTATTCGCCTCTGATTCTCAAATTCAAATAAGGACTCACCGATACTAGTTATATTCTCATTTTTATTCTAACATATGAAAATATTGGTTGCTATGCCACAATCTGCTCAACAAAATATCTTATTTTTGTTTCAGCAAACAATCGGAAACTCAAAAATCCTACCGGACTTTCTGGCATCTATTGGACGCAAGTCTCTCTACGCTTTTTTTCAGCCACAACCTTGCTCAACTGAAGTCAGTGATCCTTCTTCTATCTAGTCGATCCTTCCTAGCCCAATGGAATTTCCATTCCATCAGAACGATCTATCAGGAAGTTGATGAAAGGACTTCTCTTTCTCAACTCCCTCCTCCCCTATGGTTATATACTTTGCTAGTCACAATTACATTCAAATTTACATATCCTACTTTTGATTTGTACCTCATCATTTCAGCTGTTGGGCCTGTTAGCCTTCGTTGCCAAATAAATTTATTATTATTATTATTATTATTATTATTATTATTATTATTATTATTATAAATATTATTAAGTATATCTAATTTGAAAACGGCGCCTTGTATGGACACACGACATTTACTAGGTGTTTCCCTCATACGTACTACGGCAATAATTGCTGGATTACGTAAAACTGCATATATGAGTGACATTACACATAATAATTTTACATTAAACGTTTCTAAATTGTATTTCTTACGTACGTGTATCTTCAAAAAACTAACTTCCTCATTCAATTTCGTCATAAGTTATTTTAAACACCGTCTCTTTTTCTTTTAAATTGTGGTCTAAAACAAGACTCTCTCAATTTTTACTCTCTATATTTATGCTACAATTAAAATATATTTTATAACTTATAGTGGATTGCCAGTACTATTTTTTTTAAATTACTTAATAATTTTAGTTTAATGAAGCGATGTCAACCTCGGTGACAAGTGAGATATTTTTAAACTTTAATTTAATACAATGATGCTCATGATAATATTACGATATTTTGCTATATAAAACAATACGTTACAAAGTTATTCAGTATTCAATTGGGATTTAATAAAATATAGTGTTTGCTTTATGTCTACGTGTGTTAAAATGGGTCAATATCCGAGCAGCGATATCTTGTATTTCATTATTGCTCCATCTTCCTATGTAGTTATAGATGTTGGAGCTTAGTCTTTGAACCGTTACAGAATTCTCTGTTTCACTTCATCAATAAAAGTCCATATTAATTAAGAAGAAATATAGAGGAATATATTTCCTCCTACAAAGATCCATTTCCTCTATGATGAGTAGTCATTTGGAAGCGGAGGCCATCTTGTCCGACAAATGTAAAGATCAGGATACAAGAAATATATGGTTGTGTCAAGAAGAGCGCGGCAATGACTAGCTATTTTTTATCAATACTGATGACGGTGGAGTGGTATATGTTGATAAAAAAAGTCCTTTCAGCAGCTTTATATACTCGTGGTCATTATTGTGAATGCTAATATCTCCTTACCCTGCGCAAGTATCCTGCACACCATTCACTCGCAGTAACCTGTTGATAATTCTTCTATATTCTACGGGTGCTTTCCTCTATTGCAATTTAAAAATATCCCTATCAGACTAAGAAAAATATTTTGCTTCTTGCTGCCTCGTATGTTAATCAGTTGCAATGCCACACAAAAAAGGCACGTATTCTGCTGTAAATTTTAATTATAAATTTACTGACAATAGAGATTCTGTCAGTTTCAAGGATTCATTCCAGGTGAAATTGTCCTAATCAGCGATACCTTCTGTTCTCGCATCTACGTGTGGCACTGCTACAACCGGCAGGCGGTAATTTTCTTACATATTTTGTAACAGTCCCATTGAAATCTGTGCTGATAAACAATTGCTAATCACTGCTTCACTCGCTTTTACATAATCATAATTTTGATTTGTACCCTGATTTTATTAATTATCTGGCCAGGTAGCCTTTGTTAAAAATTTAAAAAATGTCACAATTATTATTAAATAACAACAATAATAAGAAAGTTTTATTTGTTTATATATAGAAGAAATACCAATTAAATAGTTGAAACACATTTAGAATTAGCTGTATTTAGTTTATGAATGACAATAGGATTACAATAAAGATTAAATCAGTGCCACAATGTCGTAACTGAAGGCTAACAACGATTTTTTTCTTAAATCCAGATTCTCCTATATCTAGAATCATTGATAGGTGAAATGTCTCTATAATTATATTGATTCTAGTTCTGGTTTACAAGGAAAACTAGATGATTGCAAAGATGAACAATCCTTAAATAAAGTCAATATGAATTCTGTGTTATTTAAATTATGTTAAAAGACTCAGTTCTTTTATTTACTCCAATTAAGCATAGTGTAGAGGCCCTTTGGTCACTAGCATAAGAGAGCCTCGGAATATCCATATATGCGGTATGGTCATCTAATTTGAAACACTTAAATTCTTTTAACCTATTTTTTTAAGTCCACCTGCTTATTGCTCAGTATCCTCAGTATTTTATAAATCACTAAAATATTAAAATACGATTTCTTTAATATATATATATATATATATATATATATATATATATATATACATTATAACAATAAATGCTCACCCTAATTCACTGATATCCGCAGATGACAGAACAACACATTGGTGACCTTGAAAACAAATATCCACGTCAATTACCTGAAGCAAATTCGAGATCCTACCCAATAACGTGTATTAAGAAAGCTGATGAGAAATGCTTCAATACTTTATAAAGATGAGTATCAAATCAGAACCATGCAGCAAAGCGGACCATACAACTCCAAATCTCCAAACCTGATTTCTTATGGTAGTAACCAAAGGGTGTTTACAAAAGATGGCAACCGCGCCAGGATCCTTTACGCGGAAAGATGTGATTTAGATGATCGCTTTTGCCGCAATTCTATAGGTAGCAATGTTAAGCTCACCATTTACAGACCGGACAACCATTCTCAATGGGTCGAAGATGCAAAATTTTATTTTAAACTAAGAAGAATGACCGACCCTAGAGAAATTTTGCCTTGGCCTGGTGTGCTTGCCTGAGCCTGTTAAAGGAATCTATTTAGACCCAAGAAATTTGTCAACGAGAATGAATCTGTAAATGCATTTGAGCTTCTGGTTGAAGAACTTCAGGGACGTTATCAACCCGTGAGGATAGGACAGATGACTGATTTATTAAGTCAGGAAAAGATAGGAAATCAACTCCAATCTGAATTTTATGACAGACTTATTTCAAAATCCATCGTGCTGGATATTTCTGAATAAGTTATAAACGGTATATTTGTAGCAGAATTGCCTGTAAAATTAAGAACCACTTTGGATATTTATGATACTCAAAGTGTTGGACAAGGTGTATCGTCAGAAGGAACCTAAGGTGTATGCAGTAACAGCAGATTCACGCATTGAACAGCAACTCAGACAATTCTCAGAGAGATTCCTGACAGTAAAGAATGGATTAAGCACCCTCCGACGGGATGTGGGTTGGATAAAACCTAAGAGAGAAAGCTCCAACAGAGGTATGGTGAACTCTCGGGGTCAAATTTCAACTTCCAAATATCGGAGAGGCAAATCGTGTGAGGGTGTTCAAGAACCACGCGAGTGGTTTATTTCGCATCGTAAATATGCTGAGTTTGAAAAGTGTCAAGGTTAGGTGGTCCCCGATGGGAAGGAAGTACTCTTCCTGTGGCCTGATGTAAGCCGCCGGAAAATTAGTAGAACCCTCGCTAGTAGGGGGTTGAGCATGCAAGGCTCCAAGGTATGCATATTCGAAGCATCATCTTAAAATCATCGAAGTTAGGTTCGGAAGGTTCCTTAGAAGAAACGCTCAGTAATACAGTCCGTAAATCTGTTAGATTTCGGCTGGAAGGTAATCTCAAAGAGGTTGCTGGCTATAGCAAAAAACAGTTTGTCAAAACGGATAAACTAAGTGAGTTAAACTTAATAGACAAAGGTGAAGAGGTGAGTATAGTACGATCCGATGTGGTAGAAATTGATAGCCCCACCTTAGATTATCATCTATGGGCTGCCATTGGAAGTTTGATTAGGGTTAAGGGAGTTAAAGAATTATCAGTGACATTGGGGCAGAAATTGCCATTTACGTGGAATTTTCTGATCGCTGATATAAAGGATAATATAACTTGGATGGGTTTTTTTATTCATTTGAGCTGGTCACAGATGCTTCCGATGTAGCCATAAGGTCAGTGTTACATCAGAGGGATAATGATATTGTCAATCCGATTAGATTCTTTAGTCGGAAACTCCAAAATCGTGAGATACGATATGAAACGCTTGGAAATGAGTTACCGGATATTTATTTTGCAGTGCTGCATTTTGAGCATTACATAGATGGACATCAGTTTGCGATATTAACTGATCATAACAAGTTGATAAGTATCCTAGGGAAAAAAAGATTAAGCTTAATTATTCTCGGCGGGTAAATTAACAAATAACCTGACTAGCAGAATTTGATTTTACCATTACTCATATCTCAGTTACTAGAGGTTTATTCTGCAGTGCTACATTTTGAGCACTACATAGATGGACATCAGTTTACGAAATTGACGTATCATAAACAGTTGATAAGTATCTTGGGGAAAACGTATAGGCTTAATTATTTTCGGCAGTTAAATTCACAAATAACCTGAATAGCCGAATTTCATTTTATCATTACTCATATATCAGGAAAAGAGAATGTTGTGGCAGACACTCTCAGTAGACCAAACGTATCAGATGAAGATATGATTCGTTCAGAGTCAATCGTATGCTCTGTTGTATCTTCTAATGATTTTGTCGAGCAATTGATGGAAGCACAAGTTGTTGATCCTTTAATAGCTGTGTTGGCAGAAATGTGTGAGTATACAACAGGAAGAACCTATGTATTGTTAGAATTAATGTATAGGGCAATTCAACAGCTGCATGAATTTGGTCATCATTACTGAAGGCAACTAACAGGATGCTAAATACTGCTTGTTGCGGAGAACTAATATATATTCAAATATGTATTAGGTGTTGCGAACCTAGTAACAAATTAGTTCAGTTGTGACCATAACGATAAACCAAAGACAGCATGAACGGAAAGTATAATCTAATGTACATTCGTTTCGTACTTACTGGCGACTCATCAGTAGGCGCTGGTATTACCCCCGTTAACTATTATATATTAAGGTAAGGAATGTTCGATAATAGGACGGCACAATCTCCTAGACGAATGCATAAAACTGCGACTTCAACGCTAAATCACTCTATATAATATATATACCGAGTCTGTAAAGGATACTAACACTATGGCTATTGTCTTAGTAACCGATACCAACATTATAATACCGAAAACGTAAATGTTACTAACACTACGGTTTCCAAATCGGTACATGGTACAAACATGATGGATATCAATGTATGCTCTAGTTCACCAAAATTGAGTATTCCCACCATTTCTGAACAACTGTTACTCAAGTAAATCCATACACTCTGGCCTTGATCGATATCAGATATCACATTTCGTTGTAAACATGACATCATTCAATTTAATATTTAACAGTTAAATACTGTTTGTTGCGGAGACCTAATATATATGCAAGTATGTACTAGGTGTTTCAAACCTAGTAACAAATTAGTTCAGTTGTGACCAGAAGGATAAACCAAAGACAGCATGAACGGAAAGTATAATCTCATGTACATTCGTTACGTGCTTACTGGCTACTCATCAGTAGGAGCCGGTCCCATTATCCCACATTCCTCACCCAAATATATAGTGGTATCTAACACAATAGCCATAGTGTTAAGATGCAGTGGTGGCAGATACTCTCAGTAGACCAGACGTATCAGAAGAAGATATGATTCTTTCAAAGTCACTCGTATGCTGTATTGTATCTTCTAATGATCTTGTCCAGCAATTGATGGAAACACATAGTCTTGATCCTTTAGTAGCTGTGTTGGAAAAGAATCCTACATATACACGCAGGAAGATTGGAGATTACTTGTTATTATGTGAAATCTCCAGGAGCCAACGTAGACCTTATGTACCGTTAGAATTAAGGTATAAGGTAATTCAGCAGCTACATGAATTCAGTCATCCTTCCATTAAGGCAACTATCAGGATGGTCACTGATATATATGTATGGCCTAAGATGACGAAAGACATGAGAGCCTGGGTAAGGACATGGGCCCGGTGTCAAAATTGTAAAGATTGGCGTCATACCAAAACTGAAATTAAAACGATTGGTATACCAGCGGGTCGTTTCATGCATGTTCATATTGATATAGTAGAAATGCCTGAGATTTCCGGCCAAAAGTATTTACTCACGATGGTCGATCGGTTCAGTCGTCAGTTTGAGGTAGCAATCCTGAAGGACATGACAGCTCAAGAGGTCTTACTTATGTTCTTGCATAATTGGGTGTCGCGATATGGTGTACCGGTAAGGGTAACTACTGATCGTGGTAGTCAATTTATGTCTGAACTGTTTATCAGATCATTGAATACAATGGGGATAGAAGTAAGACACACATGTGCTTATAATCCCAGAGCTAATGGGTTGGTTGAAAGACTGCACAGGGAGCTGAAGGCTGCATTACGCTGCACCGGTGGATCCAGTTGGATACATGATTTGCCCATAGTTTTGTTGGCAATGCGAAACAGATACAGAGTTCAGTTAGGAACATCCATAGCAGAACTTGTTTATGGAGAGGCAATGAGGTTACCTGGAGATCTTCTATTAGAAGCTCCAAGTTGTCTCGATTGGGCCTCTAGTTCAGTAGATTGGTTTGTTGGAGCATTGAGAGATAACATGAGTTGTTTAGCTCCAACCAAAACTAGAAGTCCAAAGTCTAAATGCTATGTATCTTCAGATTTAAAGCTGGCATCTCATGTATATATAACTAACGAAAACAGACAGAATTTTCTGACTCCATTCTATAAGGGGCCATTTAAAGTCAATCATATGACTGAGAAAATGCATTTATAGAAGTAAATGGTACAGTAGAATGTGTAACACTGGATCGCTGAATTCCACAGTTTATTTGCACGGAGGAGGAGACTGAGGAACAGTATTCACCGAAGTATCCAGAAGTTGAGGCGAGATGTGACTCAGAAATTGGTGAGAAAAACGAAGAGTCGAATATATATGGAAAAGAAGTAAAGATTAAAACCAAGACAACTGAGAATAAAGAACAATGCAATATGAATATGAAATCTAGTGAAGTACCAGCACAACTTGTTGAGACTCGTTCTGGAAGAATCATCAAGAAACCGAAGAATGAGGACTACATCATGTATGGTTAATCATCTTAAAAATATGAGCGTATGTGAAGATTAGTTTAATTTTTTTGGACATCAATTAACTCCTCATATAAAAATAAATCAATTTTATTTTTGGACATTTGATGTTATCGCTGGTTTCGTAAAACAATATTGTAATTTTTGGAAAAAATTGTAAATTTTTTTTGGAAGTTCTTTTGTTCATATTGTCGAAGTTTTTGACTTGTCTTGTCAAAGGAAAATGTTTTAGTTTGATCTGGGTTGCTGAATTGCACAAGCGGGACACTGCGTGGTTCCATCTCCGACTCTTTACCAATAAATCATTGTAATCTTCTTGTTGATTGTTCTTCTTAATTATCAGCAAAAATAACCACAAATTTTCTTGGGATATTTAACGTAAATATTTGTTTCAAGGTCACAATCATTCTGGTTCAGTAACCTGTGGATATCAGCGTATCCTGGTAAGCTTACTTAATATAATATATAAATTGCAAGTAATTTAATAATATTATGTCTGGTTTATTAAATACTGAGGATACAGAGCAGTTGGCTAGTGGACTTAAGGATTGTAGCTTAAGAGATAGTTCAGAGGAACTTAAGTGTTCCAAGATAGATGATCATTTCGCATATATGGATTTTCCGGGCCTGGCATCTAAGAGACTCCCTTATGGTAGTGACCAAAGGGCCTCTACAGCTCTACAATCTTTCATTTACATTCATTCTGTGTTTTCATATGAATATGTGGGTGGTAACAAAGATGACTTGGTTTTCTATTTCTTTTTTTGGCTAATTGGTAAGTGTGAATGCGTTCGTGTCTGTGTGTGTCTATTTGCATGTAAGGGTCCTTCTCGCTGTATTGCAAAGTGTTGTCTGAGATCTGGTCATTATTTTATTGATGGCTTGAGAATTAACCATCTGTTCGAATTTTTCGCTGTTACGAATTCAATTTTAACGAGTGTAGTCTTTCATTTCACCGTTTTTCGCAAATTTGGGTTCTTTACTTGGTAACAGCACAAGTGTGGATTGCAGTGTTGAGTGCTCATTTCGTTTGGAAATTTCTGTCATCATGTGTCCATCTGTTTTTCCTCTTTAATTTGTTGTCAATCCGATTGAATGTTAGTTGATTCTAGTCGAGGGCCAGTTCGGTCTTGCCTGGATACTAGTAAATTGTTTCTGAATTTTTTTATTCGTGGCCAGTCGATTAGAATATCATTTTTATTAAACTTGAATATTTAGATCAGGTGCTTGTTGTTTTATATAAAGAGATTCATTATAAAATACTAATTTTACTGATTTTGCTTTACGTAGAATTGAGAAATTGGTCGAATTGGTTGGGTGCGCCGTTTCCAATATATGATCGGAAATAGCTGCTTTTCCTGACGGTGCCAAGTTTTTGTTAATCAATTTCTGTGGTAAATGTTGCTGGATTCTGTTTATCAATTACTTCTTCGTACGTCCGATATATGTGCTACCGCACATACATGAGAAGTTTCATCAAAATGATATTCTAATCGAATGGCCACGAATAACAAAATTCAACAACAATTTACTAGTATCCATGGAAGACCGAACAGGCATCTCGACTAGAAGCAACGAACATTCAGTCGGATTGGCAACAAACTGAAAAATACAAATTTGCAAAAAAAGGTCAAACGAAAGACTACACCCGGAAAAATAGCACTTGCACACGTAACAGCGGACAATTCGAACAGATGGTTAATTCTCAAGCCATCAATACAATAATGACCAGATCTCAGACATCACTTTGCAATACTGCGAGAATGTCTTTTACATGCAAACACGCACACACACAAACACAAGAGGTACTGGGATCGTTACCCAGGTACTCCAGAATTGGTAATATTTTACCTGTGGGTTAAACTGAGTATGAATTTCTCTGTGAATTGGATGAAGTATTTGACAGCTTATGTAATCCACAGAACGAAAGCAATTTCATTGATCTACGTGATCCTTGGGGAAACCAGGATCTAGGACTTGTTATTGACAGTGATGCATTGATAGAATTAATGTTAAAAATAAAATCAAAAAAACAAAAAGATCACCTTGGTATATCAATTGATAACCCACTTCAATTACCTTTACATTTTATGAATGCGCTCTGCAATTTTATAAATAGAATTTTGAAGAATGGGAAATTACCAATCGATATACTAACGATAGTAGCTAAACCTTTGCCAAAAGTAAGTAAGCCAACGTGCGCCAGTGATTATAGATTAATCTCTATTATCCCTTCGTTTTTGAAGATAATAGAACGATTGATACTAGATCATTTAGAACGTATGATGCCGGCTGATTTTGATATGTGCCAACACGGCTTTACAAAAGACAGGTCGACAACTACTAATATTCTCTCTATGTGGAAACATGTAATTACATTAGATGAGAAAAAGTTAGATGCATTAATTGTATTTATAGATATCTCAAAAGCTTTTGACTCTATATATTTTGATGCTATTTTGAATGCGATTAATTCATTGAATATTGATCCGAATATTTTAAGATTACTTAGATATTATTTATATAATCGAAGAATGAGTATTCAAGTAAACGATTTTATATCGAAATCGAAAAGAGTAACAAGTGGAGTTCCACAGAGATAAAGTTTGGGGCCAATTTTATTTAAAATCGTATTTGCTCATTTGGAAACTAAGATCCCTAACGGTTGAGTTTGCAAATTCGCTCATGATTTAAAATTAATCTTTCCAATTGATCCCAAAAATGTCGAGTTCTGCAAAAATAATGCGACACTAGATTTTTATGATTTAAGTAGATACTTGTTAACACTAAGGCTGAGAATAAACAGTAAAAAAGACGAGAGCTTTAAAATAGGTAACAGAACAGAATTTAATTATGTTTATTTTCATGATGCTGAGATAAATGATGTTTATGAGATTAAACTTATGCAAGAAATTAAGGATTTAGGCATAACTATACATTGTACGGCTTCTGCTGAGAGACATATTGAAAGGATAGTAGGCTGTGCCAAGAACAGATGGGCACTAATAAATAGAAATATTTTATCGAGTGAAATAAAATATAAAATGTTTATAATTTGGATTAGACCGATATTAGAATATGCTGCCGCTACTTGGAATCCTTTAACAAAGGGTTTGTCTAATAAGATAGAAGCTGTACAAAGAAAAGTTGCGAAACAAATAAGTCCTATTTCCTGCACTATATATGCCACTAGATTACAGTTTGTATCACTGCATCCTTTATGGTTTCGGAGGATGTGCTATTGCATAAAAGTTTTCCATTTGAACAAGTGGACTGGTGTCTATATGAATCCAATAAGAAAGAGTCATGAAATTGGAACTAGATCTGGTCATTTTGCAATATCTCCACCATTGGTGGGGAATGTTGCGAGCAAGCTATTCTCTTTTTCAAAAATTTACAAAATTTACAATCAATTGCCAAAGGGCTTAGAGAAACGCCTCCAACTAAAATGTCTTTTAAATTTTCATCTACCGAACTAGAAAAAGTGTTTAATCCTGCTGATATTTTTAATTTTGATTATGATAATACTTTCTCATGGTTAAATAAAAGACAGGATTAATTGTTTTTCAGCAACATAATTTCTCGAGATTCTATCTTCAAGTTTTGTATTATTAAAACTGAAATGTTATATTTCGTATCATCATGTTTTCAACAACACATACAATCAATTATTAGTCATGTTTCAGTTTGTTGCAAAGTGCTACACTCGAATTATATATTAAATATCCTTTTTTTATGAAGATTCTATCACTCTTTTCAGCCAAACTTTCGGATGCTGATAAATTGTACAGTACAACTAATTGCCCATATTTATGTGATGTGATATCTTGTTATATGGTACATTTTCCAATTTTATTATTTGATGGAACATGTATGGTTTGAATCCAAATAAAGATATTCTATTCTATTCTATTCTATTCTAAACGCATACACACTTACCAACCAGTTAAAACAAGAAAAAGAAAACTGAGTCATATTTGTTACCACCCATATATTCAAATGAAAACCCAGAACGTATATAAATGAAAGATTGTAGAGCGAAGTTTAGTATTCTCAAAATAAATGGCCATTATCGACTTTGTTATTAAGGTTTTTTCTTCCTATATATGTTTTTATACATATTTATATGTATTTTATATATTTATAAAAGTTTGGAATAAATAAATATATAATTTGATTAAACTATCAAAAGAAACTGGAGAGAGACATTTTTTTTTAATTATAAATATAGATGGGATATATAGGATATATATATATATATATATATATATATATATATATATATATATATATATAGTATATTTGCCTCACTTTTGTTGCTTATATTTCTCCATATTTATGTATTTTATATATTTATAAGGCGTGAATAATGTAATAAATGAATAATTATAATAGAAAATATATATTCATGGTTATCAGCCCAACAGTCGTCTTTGCTATATATATATATATATATATACTATATATATATATATATATATATATAATGGTGTTGCGATATTATATTTACATATATATGTATATACATCAAAATGATTTATTTTAGTTATAAGAACATGTATTCTTTTGCAGTTATTTCTAGGAATTGCTTAACTTCACAGTTTGCTCACAATTAGTTTTGAAGACCATTATTTTGTCCATACTATCTCTTCAATTTTCTCTTTATTTTTGACCAAAACGTCGCTCTGAAATTCACTTTCTTTCCACCTAGGTAACTTGCTGCACCATATTTGAACTAATTTGTTATTAGGTACGCAATACCTCATACGAAAATGTATAGATAAGAGTTCCAAGCGTGAAATAAAACACAGTATATAACCTTCAATTTTTTTTTCTATCAGTTTTGAATTGTTAACTTTGATTACCGTGACATCGTAACATTACAGTTATTACAAAAATGTTCGATACTTTTCACTCCACTACAACATCATGCACACGATA
Source organism: Eudiplozoon nipponicum (assembly GCA_029291075.1). Taxonomy (NCBI): domain Eukaryota; kingdom Metazoa; phylum Platyhelminthes; class Monogenea; order Mazocraeidea; family Diplozoidae; genus Eudiplozoon; species Eudiplozoon nipponicum. Next base: position 241,202 of record JAQBSW010000171.1, on the reverse strand, counting down.
TGAGGTTATATATACCGGTGATTTGAGATAGCTGCAATTATACAGAGTTAAGGTTTGGTCTGATAATTGCAAATACATTTATATATATATATATATATATATGAGATATATATATATATATATATATATATATATGTAGATTTAATTGTTAGGTTAGGTTTTTCATGTGCGCTAGACATATGCATATATTGATTTTAGTTACTGAGACAAATATGATGTTTAAAACCACTGGTTATTCAATAAAATAAAATATAACTAGAACAGTTTCGAGAATTCCTCACCACCTATGCCGTTGCACAACAGCAACCTATGTATCGTAGCCATACTTGATTTTGTTGTGACATCCTAAATATTTCATTATCATGCAAGTTGCGACACTTACTTCAGTAAGCATCAACCGGTTGAAACCTTTTGTCGAAACGCTTGACTCTTGCGATATACCACTTACTATATGCGTTTCAGGTTCGTTATACCTACAACCTCAACCATGTAATAATTTACTTTGCGTCAAGTGTAACAGATATATATTTTCCCTTAGTTTTACTTTCTGCTACATAGCACCACTTCAGCTCTACTTCAGGTGACATGTTCACATCAAATGAATCCACATGATTTACCATAATAAAGGTTTCGTACTTGATATAAACACCTGACCCATTAAGTACATACATTTGTAAGCAAAAACTAAGAAATGAATAGTGTAGAAAAGACAGTTCATCCAGTAGACTGGTTTCGTCCGTATTGGAAACTCCTCACGTACTGGCCAGAATTTGCCGCGGATAGGACTCGAATCTGGGCACGTCTTTTTTGGAATCTGGTGTTCTTACCAATGCGTCACCCTGCCGACCACTACACACATTTTTCAGTCATATATTAACTAATGTAACCCAGTTAGACTTTTCTTTCAGGTGGAGCTCATATGGCATCCATATAGACCCAAAATAACAACTAATCATCCCTAATCTGTCGTTACCGAACGTACATCACACTGGATGGGGAAGTGGTAATGAAATAAACAATTATTGAATTTAACGAACATTGGTTGCGCGGGAAGTGAATACATCTAAAATAATCAAGGTTGCGAACTAAACTATAATATTCTTAGTCTATTCTAACAAATGAATGCATTTAATGGCCCAGGTGTGTATATCAAGTTTGCAACCATATAGTTTGCATAGTTAAGATCGACTAATTTACCGTCCGAGAGAACTTCAACACATTCACCCTGAATGTGTCGAAGAGTATTGTTTATAATGGCATCGATTACACAATTAAATAAAGAGGAGTAATGCGGATAGCCTTGACGAACACTATGGAAGTTTGTTAAGTTTTTCGTTGATTCACGACCAGAAGGATTTGTTTAGAGAGCGTTTATAATGTTTAAAATACTTTTGGCACACCAATTTTTGGCAGAATATGGAATAAAACATTGTGATTCACCGAGTCAAATGCACACTTAAAACCCCAAAAGACTGATATTCTTGGACATTGATATAAATGTCGTCGTTAAACAATTTGCCTTAAAGTAAAATATTATCTACACAACGTCATCCTGAGCGGAATCCGACCTTACATTCTCGAGTGTGCGATTCACGCAAAGCGCTAAGATGACGTCTGATAATAGAAGCAAATAACCTAGACATGACTGGAGTCAAGCTTATACCACGATGGTTCTCGCACGAATTAAGATTGCCTTTCTGATGATAGGAATGATCGTCGACTCAATTCAATCAAGTGATACGGTTTCCACATTCCGTATAATACGAAATAGTTTAGTCAACACCTCCGAAGTTATATCGCCACCATCTTTAAATAACTCCGGAAGCGAACTATCAGTTCCTGCGGCTTCGCGACGGTTAAGAGATAGGATTGCACGCAATATTTATAACTCTGATGGTTTTTCGAGACTTACATTCCAAACTGTTCATACAGACATGCTTTCGTGAATCGGAACTGACACGGGTGCTTAAGATAATTACACTTTGAAGTATTCAGTCCATCTATCTAGAGGATTTACTTTATCGCATATTATAGGGCTGTTACTATCATTATAATTTATTTTTTATTTCCACGGATAGGTTGCGCGTATAAGTTAGAAGAGACAGCGACCATTATCTGACGCGAACGCTTATTCCGTTTCTTAACCTTTTACGGTCCAAAAGGATTCTAGATCGTCTTTAAGACTACGCTTTAGTTGGCGTCTTAACTAAGACTGCAGAAAAACTTCATATTATTGTCGGAAAGAAGGTTGTTCAAGTTCGATTTGTATATATTACAGGTTTATTATTATTTATTTTTCCTAAACATTTTATTGCAAATCTGGAACGGCTAAGTGCGTGGTCCGAGTCGGTATAAGTGTTCCAAAATAAGGTCAATCCTTGATGCAATCACACCATCTAAAACTAATCGCTACATGATATATTTGAGTCCACCTCTGACCAGGAACTGAAAGACGCTATGTGGCGTACTGTCTATCACTACGTCTGAAATTTGTGCTACTTAAATATAATGTGTTCCGCGCAACTATCCTAAAGACGCTTACCATTTTCGTTGCGCGTCCAGCTGGAGGACGTCATGTGGCTCAACATCTAACAAGTCTGAAGATTGTACTACTTACATATAATCTATGTTCCGTGCAGCTATCCAAAAGCCGTTTACCATTATCGTTACGCGGCGAGTTTAATGTGTATCTACCACCTAAATAAAATTCTGCATTAACTCAGCGCCCAATTTGAGCATTTATATCACCCATATCCAAGACTTAATCTGAACTTCATAAGCTAATTAGTAAGGAGCAAAGCTTGGAGTAAAAAGCGCTCCTGTTTTCGTCTGTGATGCAATCGGTACTGCAAATGCAGATACAACGAGGAGACAACGTTGATTGCGGTTTTTGCCTTGATTTTAGTAGATGCATTTAAACGTGCCGTGGTTAGTCGTATATTTAAAGGGATCCATTCAATTAAGCAAGCTATATCTCGTGTGCTAAGGACAACTTCAACACCGCAACACCGTGGAATCAGATGTTTGAAGTCAATAACGCGTAGATAGAGATGGTGCAACCATTTTTGTAATGCATGTAGGATACTGTGTTCTCCTTTCAGATACGCAACATACGTCAATTTCTAATTTATCCAATGTACATGCAAGAAATTTTTGTTGTCCAAGTTGTATTAATGTTTGCATACTAAATGCGCCTACGTTAAAACCTCACCTAGATGTATTGAATGATCGTCTACTAGAACTATTTTAGATATTTTGCAATCTGATATTGGGCTCAGTGATATGATCAACACCAACCATATTTAAATTATCTAAATGAGCGTTATTGTTAGATTGAGAAGAGGAAATGAAAGGAGAGGAGCAGAATCGGAGATAAAGTTGCATGCACTAGCCCGATTTCGCTTATCCACCTTGCATGGCTTAGCAGATTAGGCGACACTTTTTATACGCCGCCACAGCTGATCCAGTATGTAAACATTTTAATTCATATCATTCATAGTTATATGTGGACTACACAATCCACTGATGCTTGATTTCCACATAACCATGGCATTCAAAGCTGCGTGGCTGTAAATGTAATCTAGGTCGCACCGTGCTAGTGATTTTATTTTTCATTAACCACCAGATTTTATATTACAGATAAAATTTTATGACTGGCTCCACAATCATTCTATACGACATCGCCAATGTTAACTTGTTACGAAGAGAATTGTATTGAAGATATGAAACATATATGGCGTTATTCAGTGAATGCGAGCATAATACTTAGTATCAACATTGAATTAATACCATTGTATAATTAAAAATATCTTTTACAGATTGATATCTGTCTTATCATGCTCATAAAATATTCGTAAAAAATTATTATTTCATTCCGTGGCAAATTCTGGACAGTACATGATAAGTTCCTTATCAGAACAAAACCGGTCTACTGGATGAATTGTCTTTTCCACAGCTTACAATACTTAGTTAAGTATGTATGTACATAATGGGCCAGGTTTTTATACAAAGATCGCAACCTTGATTAAAATGCAATTATTTCATATGTAATGAAATTGATTATCTAACCTTATTATTTTTCGGCAAATGAACTATAATACGACGCGTATTATACAAGTGAGTTTGCCTTAAACCGCTAAGAAATATGCTCACACTGATAAATGAAAATAATTTTGATGTTCCAGATGTCAATTAACTGAGAGCGTGGTTGTTTATTTCTATCTATGTAAATGCAAACAGATAAATACAAGACAGTTGATGGCTTATTTTTAATTTAAACATTAATATATGTGTTCATCAAGTGACTTTTTAAAATATTATATTATATTATTTGAATGATTGGTGCGTAGTGCGAGCTTCATATGTTAACTCTCCGCGATTTGCGTTCGCGGGCTGTTGCTTTGCACTATTAGTTTCGCAAAGATCTGATTTATCCGCATTTCCAAGTACGCACTGATTTTGTCTTCGTTTTGGCTGGGTGCAGATTCATCCTTTTCATCGTTCATACTAACCACTGGAAATGAGATACGATATAATCTTCGTTGACTGGGGACGTTTCGTTTCTTCCTTTCTGGAATCAGCATCAGGCCTCTAATCACACATACACATTTTAGTACTCACAAAAGATATAATCAAATGTGGTAACCTCGTTCCGAAACAATTCTATACATATTTTTTAAAAAATATTGACTCAAAATAGTGAATTAATAGTTTTTTATAGCATGTGTTTACTACGCATTTTTTCTATGAATATCAAATTACCATTCAAGCACATTTCGTAGTTGAAAGTGGAAACAGTGGAGGTTGATACTTAATAGAATCCTTTTCTTCAAGATTTCAGCTTATGATTTGCAACATTTTAAGCGCATGGTATTAAAGGTTTTCTAAAATTATGGGTTTATTAGAAAAGTATATTTTTTGTTGACAGGAACATATGAAGGCTAGGATAATATTGTCCGCAGATAAATCAAGAAAATGAACGAACACAATGTGCACGTATCTCCTATTCAATACCATATATTCATACATCCGCCAGGCTGTCAATGTTATATAATATGCAAACAAATTAAAACTGCAGATATCTCTAAAATATATCTAATCATGGTTTAGCCTTTATGAATATTATATTTCCTTCTTTCTAGATATTAACTGAGAAAGAAACTTCAACATCGAAATACTAATTTAATATTTAAAACAGAGATTAATCTCCACAAAAAACATTTTTAATCTATCTGCTACCGGTCTGCAGCACATTTAATTACTCGTTCTGCTATAATTTGCTACACTACTTGCATTTTTCCTAGAGCATGCAAAAAACTATCGAATGTAGCAAATTAATAATATAACAAACTGACTAATAATAGCATCAAAATAAAATTGAGCAAAAAACCAATTCGTTAACCATCCGTTGCAATTGCACAAGAGAAAATCCGAAATAATATTTATTAAAATAGAACATAGTTCAAGAGCATGAATGCATTATTGAATATAACAAGTTAGGAATATCACCAACCGATTGAAGACAAATAATCTGATCTAGCCGTTTGCAGTAAATACCAGTAAACGTTTAAGAGGAATTACTAAAAGATAAGAAATACATTTATCGTATGAACACATTTATTATATAATTAAACCTAAAAATGAGTCGCATAAAAAATTGTGTTAACAATTTGAAATTAACTGTACAATAATGGAAAATAATGAAATTAGAGCTCATTTTTAGGCACTCGTCCTGTTCCGCCACCAGATTAATACAATTTTATACAATTGGCTGATCGATGTCATCTAGCTTCTTTTTTCAGACTTAAACTCCTCCGTACCGGTTCGATGTTGCAATCTACAAATGCTTTTTGGTTTGCAAAAAACATAAATGCAATCCGACTTTGCTAATAACTGTGATCAATTATTCATCCAGCGATTTTAAAATTTAAAAATTTGGATTTGGGCAATTTTTAATTATCGCTGCAGAATTGTTGAATAGACCAAGTTAGGAGCAGCACTTACCAAATGAAGACAAATAATCTGATATAGCCGTTTGCAGTAAATACCAATAAACGTTTAAGAGGAATTAATAAAAGATAAGAAATACATTTATCGTATGAACACATTTATTATATAATAAAACCTCAAAATGAGTCGCATAAAACATTGAGTTAACACTATGAAATTCACTGTACAATAATGGAAAATAATGAAATTATAGCTCATCTTTAGGCACTCCTCCTGTTCCGCCACCGGATTGATACAATTTGGAAACAATTGGCTGAACGACGTCATCTAGCTTCTTTTTTTCAGACTTCAACTCCTCCGTACCGGCTTGCGGATTTTTCTCGATCCAAGATATCGCTGCGTCAACTGCCCTTTCTATAGCTTCTTTATCGCCGCTGCTTAATTTACCGCCAAGCTTCTCTTTGTCATTAATCTGAGATTTAACGGAATAGGCAGTGCTTTCGAGTTCGTTCTTAGCCTCAACACGTTCCTTTAGTTCCTTGTCCTGATCTGAGAACTTTTCAGCTTCTTTAATCATCTTTTCAATTTCTTCGGTATTTAAGCGATTCTGTTCTTTGTTAATAACTATCTTCTCGGACCTTCCAGTGCCCTTATCTTCAGCAGACACTTTAAGGATACCATTAACGTCAATTTCAAACGTAACCTCAACTTGTGGAACACCTCTGGGAGCGGGCGGTATACCCGTCAAGTCGAAATTTCCGAGAAAGTGATTGTCCTTTGTCATAGGCCGTTCACCTTCAAACACTTGGATAGTAACAGCTGGTTGGTTATCAGCAGCTGTGGAGAACACCTGAGATTTTTTTGTAGGAATAACAGTGTTTCTCGGAATAAGTTTTGTCATTACCCCACCAAGAGTTTCTATACCTAGAGTAAGAGGGCACACATCAAGGAGCACCATATCTGAAGTATCTTCAGCACCACCAATAACTCCTGCCTGTACAGCAGCTCCAAAAGCAACAGCTTCATCGGGATTAATACCTCTGCTAGGCTCTTTGCCGTTAAAGAACTCTTTTACTAACTGTTGAATCTTTGGAATCCTAGTTGATCCACCAACTAGCACGATTTCATGTATTTCCTCCTTCTTGAGACCGGCATCTTCCAACACCTTTTTAACGGGGTTAAGTGTGCTTTTGAACAGATCCATGTTCAATTCTTCAAATCTAGCACGTGTCAACGTTTCCGAGAAGTCATCACCGTCATAAAATGATTCTATTTCAATTTTAGCAGTGTGTGCGCTACTAAGGGCTCTTTTGGCCTTCTCAACTTCGCGCCGGAGCTTCTGCACTGCTCTTTTATCATTTCGCGCATCCTTGTTCTTCTTCTTCTTATATAGCTTTAAAAAGTAATCCATAACACGCTGGTCAAAATCTTCACCACCCAGGTGAGTATCACCATTTGTCGCCACAACTTCGAAAACACCATTATCAATAGTCAAAAGTGAAACGTCGAAGGTTCCACCGCCCAAATCAAAAACAAGTATATTTTTTTCTTCGTCCTTCTTGTCCAAACCATAAGCAATAGCAGCCGCAGTAGGTTCATTTATTATACGCAAAACGTTCAATCCAGCAATTGTCCCTGCATCTTTAGTAGCCTGACGTTGTGCATCATTGAAATACGCAGGCACAGTAACCACAGCATGTGTAACCTTCTTTCCTAAATAAGCCTCAGCAATCTCCTTCATCTTTGTAAGCACCATTGCGGATATTTCTTCTGGTGCAAAGGTTTTAGTTTCGGATCCAGCCTTGACTGATATGTACGGCTTATTGTTCTTGCTGGTGACAGTGAAAGGAAAATGTTGGATGTCTTGCCTTACCGTGCTTTCTTCCATTGTTCGACCAATAAGACGTTTAACATCAAATATTGTGTTTTCTGGATTTGTTGTGAGTTGGTTTTTTGCGGCATCTCCAATCAGACGTTCACCTTCGGATGTGAATGCAACATATGAGGGAGTGATTCTGTTTCCCTGGTCGTTTGCTATTATTTCAACTCGACCACCTTTGAATACACCAACACTTCGAAAATATAATAAAATAAAATCTTACCATGAATACGTCGTACCGAGATCAATTCCAATAACTGTACCATAGTCTTCTTTTTTCTCCTCACTTACAATGAGAGGTATAAGCCCTAACAGTAGAACTAAAATTAAGAGAAGCCTCATTTTTCTTTAATAGAACACAAAGAAAAATGACGTTTAATGTAGCTAAAATAAAACGTGAAAACGACAAAATTGATTAAAATACATCAAATAACAATGTGCACTATAGAGATTGGCTTACTATAGTCGTCTTATTTTACACAAAATTTAACAATAATAATAAAACCAACGAAATCTATCTATCTTTTCGAATAATAAATGTTTACATTTTAATTTTGTAGCACTCAGGCACGATTAAGAAAAATGGCTAAAGCTAACTTAGCAACCATAACAATTGATTTTAAAAAGAACAATTTATATGAATATAATTTTGATCATCAACATATCTTCTTAAAATTTTAATTTCCACATTATGTATTATTAAATCGAAATGTTATGCATTATCATCATGTTAGTAAACACTACATATAATTAATTACTCGTAATGGTTCCATTTTTGTATAATGTTATACTAGAATTATACCTTAATTTTCCCTACTATCAGATCTGTGAATTTCGACATTGAATCTAAGACTATTTATATATTCAATTATTGTACAAATGCGATTAATAAATGGACCGTTTTTTCCTTTATCGTAATACAATAATTGTATCAAAAATTGATATAACGTATGCAGTGATATTACTGCTGAATTTTCTGATGTCAATATATCGTACATCATAACTAGAGAGATTTACTTATCTATATGAGACTAATGGGCATATTTATGTGATGTGATATCTTTTTTTATATTATACATTTTCCAATATTATTATTTATTTAATGTAACATGTTTAGTCTGAATCAAAATAAAGATATTCTATTCTATTCTAAAAAAATAGATGTAGAGGCCGGGAACAGGAAAAGGATCTACGATCACTCAGCTATGGTAGGATATACATAGATATATTTTTATTTACAACTATACGTGGTGCGTAGCCATTGAAATTTCGGCCTGACGCCCGATGAGAAAAAACTAGTCAATTTGGGAAAGATAGCATGAACCGTGCCGGGTCTAAAGGGACAGAGCCATCATCCTGTTTCATGTGAATCCTTGAGTTTGGTCTAACTTCGCAGTAAATGCGTTTGACGGAATGAGAGCAAGAGTTATAGACGCGAAGGGAAAGTTTCGGCTGCTGAAGGAAACTTTGGCCACTGGCATCTGGGCAGATACTGCTTACCAGAGTTGGTAGGCAGACTATCTAAGAGAAGGTTAAACTCCGAATACAAACCATCCTCACTTGGAAAGGATGGTCTTGTGTTTCTTTACAGTCCATGGTTATACGCTTGTGAAACATTAGACACTTTTTGCTTTTGTATGACTATGCATGATGATGATAATGTTGGCAAACAATCGACAATAAATTGACGATTTCGAGGCAATTGATAGCACTTCGTAAAATTATGATTCCATCACATTTCCATGTACAAAGCTTGTTTGTTTTATTTATTGATTCGTTGTCACTAATCCCGTCAACTTGTAGCCGTCCGTAAGCTGTCAGAAAATGTTATTGGAAATCACTTTGCATTACAGCGAGAAAGACATTTACACGTAAACAGACACGGATACAGACACGTAATCAAATGAAAACCCAGGATGTATATAAATGAATGTGAAGTTTAGTAATCTTGAAATAAATGGCCATTATCCACTTTGTTATTAAACATTTTTTCTTCCTAATAAGAAATATACGGTGTGTAGACTTATGTATGAATATATGCATATAAGATATTGGATGAACTCATACGTTTGCTTATATGATTATTTAGATATGCTTATATTGTTACAAAGATATACATAATCTATATGGTGTATACGTCTTGTTTATGGATATATATATATATATATATATATATATATATATATATATATATTAATATAAATGTGGTTCAAGGAATGTGGTTTATTTATATTTATTTTATAAGCACAAATTTAGTTAAGAGTAAACGTATATGTGAGTATAAATTTTGCTGGAGTGTGTAAACGTGTGGGTGTCATGCACAGCCATAAAAAAGCCAAAGTGACTAATGTTTCACTGCCATATAACCATAAGAAACGAACATTGTAATTCGTATTGTTCATGGTTATATGCGGACTGTAAAAGAACACTAGGTCGCTCATTCCTAGTGGATGGTTTGTATTCGGAGTTTTCCTTCTCCTAGATAAAATGCAATTTAAGTCTGATAAGCACTATCTGCCTAGATGTTAGTTTTCAAAGTTTCCTTCAGCAGCCGAAACTTTATTTTCTAATAAATTGATTACATTTGGATCTCCTTTGATTTAATTATATTTTTATTGTCGTGATTTATAATGTATTTACGAAATAAAATCTAAAATAATCGATCTCGTGTCTGAGAAGTGCTAACTTTGATAAAGTTTATTGCATATAGAGCAACTGAAACAACTCTTTTAACTGTTTTATTGTGAATCAAAATAAAATTTACCACTGTTAGTAAATCTTCTAATATATAATTTGGTTGACAATATGTGGATTTTTTTTAAATAAATGCATTATAATTTTAATTGTAATTTATCATGTTTGCAGACTTGACGCTTCCAGGTAGTAAGTAATTGATCGTTATTGACATGATTAAGTTGTAACACGCGACTCCGCGTTACAACCCAACGATGTTCAATTTTGACAAATATAGTGCTCTTTAAGTTCAAATAGTCTAACTCTGTTTTTACACAATATTTCTATTAACTGTGATTTTAGAAAAAATTTCTGTTAGTTTCAAGCAGTTTTAATTGAGATTTCTCGAACCGCAATTTTAATTGTAATTAATAGGGTTTTGTTTAATAAATAAAGACACCCAGGCGCAATACGCAAGGAACTTGCGGTGCATTATAGTGCCCTTGTGGATTTATTGTCCTTCTTTGCATTATTCTCAGTTTACAAAGTTAATTACTGTTCGTATATGATTCTACGCATCAGGACATCAGAGTTCAATGGATCATTATAATTAAATCATTTAAAACCTTGGCAAACAGTGGAAAAATTATTTGTGATATTTTTCAAGACTGTTTTTAAAAGATTTTTATCCCTCAAATATCAGTGACTATATTTACCCTTGACTTTAAACTAAATTGCTAATCAATCTGAATTTATATTATCTTATATTTCCAAATAAATACATGTATTCATCACTATTCAGACGTTTGTGTTCCTGGTAATTACTTGTGTATAAAATATTCAATTGTGTTGACAATATATCGTTTTGTTGCCGTCTAGAGCACGGTACATTTTGTTTAACTGTGAATTGATAATTACTTGTGTATAAGACATTCAATTGTGTTGACAATATATCGTTTTGTTGCCATCTAGAGCACGTCCGTTTTACTTACTTACTTTACTGCGGCTGACTCCTTTTGGAGGATAAGCCGGCTCCAATTTCATGGAGTTTCTTGGGAATTTGGTACAAGTGGTGTCCCCTCACCACTCGGCTTTTTTATCGAGGACGCACCTCTAGCCTTTGCAAATCCAAGCGCAGTCTGCAAGGCAGCAGTAAGTTGCATGGTTGCCGGTGGCTGTTAATTGATTTATGCTTAGATACACCTTTTGCAATAAACGGATGAAAATGGATGAGTTTTTTCACATCACCCTTCGGGAAAGGGACATGGATTAATCCGGAACGCGGATCCTATTAACAGCTACCAGATATTATATAGAAGGATAATTTTGAACTAAATAGACAACTAGCTCGCAGAACCTCTTACATTAGCCACAAAACCTCCTACAAAGTATATATTTGTTGAAGGCCAAATGCTACTACTAATAATACACAGCGTAACACCAGCACAATACACCGATGCTTCACTGACACATAACCATGAAATTCGAAGATAATCGTGGAGTGCAAATTAGCTTATTCCTAAGGATATTTTACTAATCATCAGATTCTATATATCAGATGCAATTTGCTGACTTGCCCAAGAATTATTCAATGGCGCAGCATAAAACCTCATCGTCAATATTTATTCGCATCGAAGAAAATTACATTTTATAAATGTCATGCATAGCCATTAAAAAGCCAAAAGTGACTAATGTTTCATTGCCATATAACCATAAGAAGCGAACATTGTAATTCGTATTGTTCATGGTTATATGTGGACTATAAAAGAACACTAGGTCGCCCATTCCTAGTGGATGGTTTGTATTCGGAGATTTCGTTCCCCTAGATAGTATGCCAACTAAGTCTGATGAGCACTATCTGCCCAGATGCCAGTTATCAAAGTTTCCTTCGGCAGCCGAAACTTTCCCTTCGCATCTTGCGCGCTTGTTTTCATTCCTTCAATCACATTTAAGAATAAGTTACTGAACAATTATACCAAACTGCGTCCTAAAACGTCTCTTGGTATAGCCCAGTGTAGTCAATATTTGGGACTCAGCACGTAATGTCTAGAATTTGCCGCGAACAGGACTTGAACTTGGGTACGTTTGCTTCGGAATTTGTTGCTCTAACCATGGGGCCACCCTGCCTCATGAATTACATTAAGCAACTTTGCGATCTCTATATAAGCATCTGACACATTTTGTCCACGGCAAATGCTAGATTAAACATGATGGGTTCCCAATAAAATCGAAACCGATATATTAGATGAATTGCCTTCTCCGAAATATCCAATACCTGATTTATACTGAGAAATTACCTAACCTTGACTAAAATGTACTTGTAAAGGAAGGTATTACTTGTGACAAAAAATAAAGTGATCTAATTTGTACCTGATAAAATTGACAAGAGAAGACAAGACGACTGGAACAAGTCAACAGAGAGTTCGCGAACGTCATACAAAAAATACAAAACTGAATAATTCTCATTAAGTTAGTTCTACGTCGTAATTATTTACTGCAAGCAGAGTTTACAATATAAACATTGTTATTTACTATGTTTATTTAGTGAACAAATATGTAAACACTGCCTTGGAAAGGTAAATAATACAACATTTATACCTCGTAGTTATTTATCTACTACAAAATAAGGCAAGCATAGTTTACAATATAAACGATATGTACTATGTTTACAGTTTACAAAATAAACGCTTCTATGTACTATGTTCAATTAATAAACAAATCTGTAAACACTGTCCTGGACAAAGAAAATAGTACACAACTTACAATAATAAGGTTCCGATCTTGATAAAAAAACCTGACCCATTAAGTACGTATATTTATGAGTATAAACTTAAAATTGCATAATGTAGAAAAGGCTAATCATTCAGTAGACAGGTTTCGTCCTTATTGAGAACTCATCACGTACTGGCCAGAATTTGCCGCAGACAGGGCTCGAACCTGTGTAGACTTGTCCAGTTTCGAGCCCTGTCCGCGGCAAATTCTGGCCGGTACGTGATGAGTTTCAAATAAGGAAGAAGCCGGTCTATTTGATTAACTGTCTATTTTACATTATTCAATTCATAAAAAATTCCAAATCTAATAGTTGTTTAAAATCTAATGTACATCATTATCTAACCTGATTATTTTGCTTCAAAAGGGCTATAACACGACGAGTTTTTAAAAAATTAATTTATTTTAAACCGATGAGAAGTACGGGCAGCTGTAAAATGTTGATGCCCGACAGATCAAGGACCCGAAAGCGGTTTTATTTGTTTATTTTAACATAAATATAAACAGATACTGACAAAGCAGCTATGTTTTACATTTTCTATAAACAATTAGTAGCTTTTTCATCAGATGGCATTTTAAATTTAAATTATTTTTTTATTATGCAACCTACCAATGAATATCAAAGCACAACTGAAGCTTAAGCATAATCACAATAAAGGACCTTAAAGAGTTTCGACTTGTTTATTACTGCGTAAATTTAAACAGATACACAAAAGGCAGGTAGTTTTTGAATTTCCTGTTAACATTTAATAGAAATCTTAAATTTACATTAATTGATTATTATGCACCCCACTCGATGAATATCAAAGCACCACTAACAAACTTAAACATACAATTATACAATATTTGATTGCGCTGATAGTGGTAACAATTATTTAAATCACATTTGCAAGCTTGAAATAAAAAGCAATCTAAAATCAAAAACCAAAAGATCATCTTGGTATATCGATTGATAACACACTTCAATTACATTAAAATTTTATGAATGCGCTCTGTAATTTATTAATAGAATTTTGAAGAATGGGAAATTACCGATCGATATTCTAACGATAGTAGTTAAACCGTTGCCAAAAGTAAGTAAGCCAACGTGCGCCAGTGATTATAGACTAATCTCTATTATCCCTTCACTTTTTTTATAATAATACAGCGACTGATACTGGATCATTTAGTATGTATGTTGCCGGGTGATTTTGATATAAGTCAACATGGCTTTGCGAAAGATAGATCAACAATTACTAATATGCTTTCTATGTGGAAACATGTTATTACACTAGATGAGAAAAGGTTAGATGCATGAATTGTATTTATATATGTCTCAAAGCTTTTGACTCTATATCTTTCGACGCTATTCTGAAAGCGATTAATTTATTGAATATTGATCCGAGTAATTTTAGATTACTGAGATACTATTTATATAATCGAAGAATGAGTATTCAAGTAAATTATTTGATATCAAAATCGAAACGTGTGACATTGAATAGAATAGAATAGAATATCTTTATTGGGATTCAAACCACATATGTTCCATCAAATAATAATATTGGAAAATGTACAATATAAAAAGATATCACATCACATAAATATGTGCAATCAGTCTCATATAGATAAGTAAATCTCACTAGATGTATAGTACAATATACCAACATCAGAAAGTTATGCTGTAAAGAGTGAAAGATTCATCATCGAAATAGGAAAAATTAAGGTATAATTCGAGTGTAGCGTTATGAAAAAATGATAATCATGACTAGCAAGTGATTATATGTACTGTTGACTAACATGATGATATAATGCATAACAATTCAATTTTAATAATACAGAACGTGAAAATAAAAATCTAAAGAAGATATGTTGATAAACACAACTATCCTTGTCTTTTATTCAACCACGAGAAAGTATTATCATAATCAAAATTAAAAAGATCAGCAGGATTGTCGATATTTTCTAGTTCAGTACATAAAATTTTAAAAGAATCTTATATGGAGGCGTATCTCTGAGCCCCTTTGGCAATTGATTGTAAATTTTGTAAATTTTTGAAAAAGCGAATAACTTCCACCCAACATTTCCTACTAAAGGGGGAGAGATTGCCAAATGTCCATTTCTAGTTCCAACTTCATGAACATTTCTTATTAGATTCATATAGGCACCAGTCCATTGGTTCAAATGGAAAACTTTCATGCAATAGCACATCCTCCGAAACCATAAAATTTGCAATGATATAAACTGTAATCTACTGGCCTATATAGTGCAGGAGACTGCGCTAATTTGTTTCACAACTTTTCTTTGTACAGCTTCTATCTCATTGGATTCCAAGTAGCGGCAGCATATTCTAGTATCGGTCTAATCCATATATAGAATATAGAATATAGAATATAGAATATCTTTATTTGGATTCAAACCACACATATTCCATCAAATAATAAAATTGGAAATTGTACAATATATATTAAAAATAATTATCACATCACAATAATTGTGCAATTAATCTCATGTAGATAGGTATATCTCACTAGTTGTACAATACAATATATCAATATCAGAAAGTTCGACTGAAAAAGAATAATATGTACATCATCAAATTAGGAACAATTAAGGTATAATTCGAGTGTAACATTATGCAAAAATTTGAGAACCATGACTAGCAATTTGATTGTATGTAATGTTAACTAATTTAAAGATATAGTGCATAACATTTCAATTTAAAAATTCAGAAAATTGAAATAAAAATCTCAATAAAGTTTGTTTTCAATCACAATTATCCTTGTCTTTTATTCAACAATGAGAAAGTATTATCATAATCAAAAAAATAAAAGATATCAGCAGGATTGCAGACTTTTTCAAGTTCAGTAGATAATGTTTTATTAGACATCTTAGATGTGGAGGCATTTCTAAGCCACTTCGGCAATTGGTTATAAATTTTGTAGATATTCGAGAAAGAGAATAACTTGCTCGCTACATTCCCCACAAAAAGGAGGAGATATTGCCATATGTCCAGATCTAGTTCCAATTTCATGACTCTTCTTTATCGGAGTCATATAGGCACCAGTCCACTGGTTCAGATGGAAAACTTTCATACAATAACACATCTTCCGAAACCACAGAGATTGCAATGACGCAAACTGTAATCTAGAGGCGTATATAGTGCAAGAAATAGGACTAATATGTTTCACAACTTTTCTTTGTACAGCTTCTATCTTATTAGACAAACCCTTTTTAATGGATTCCAGGTAGCGACAGCATATTCTAGTACCAGTCTAATCCATATTATATACATTTGAAGTTTTGTTTCATTTGATAAAATATTTCGATTTATTAGTGCACATCTTTTTCTTGGCACTGCCTACTATACTTTCAATATGTTCCCAGCAGAAGCTGTACATTGAATAGTTATGCCTAAATCCTTAATTTCTTGCATGTTTAATCTCAAACACATCAATTAATAACAGCATTATGAAAATAAACATAATGAAAGTTTGTTCTGTTCCCTATTTTTAAAGCTTTCGTCTTTTTATTGTTTATTCTCAGCCCTAGTGTAAACAAATATTTACTCAAATCATACAAATCTAAAGTCACATTATTTTTGGAGAATTCGACATTCTTTGGATCAATTGGGAAGATTATTTTTAAATCATCAGCGAATTTGCAAACTCGACCGTTAAGGATCTTAGTTTCTAAATGTGCAAATACGATTTTAAATGAAATTGGCCCCAAACTTTATCCCTGTGGAATTCCACTTGTTACTCATTTCGATTTTGATATCAAATCGTTTACTTGAATACTCATTCTTCGATTATATAAATAGTATTTAAGTAATCTAAAAATATTAGGACCAATATTCAATAAATTAATCGCATTCAAAATAGCATCAAAAGATATAGAGTCAAAAGCTTTTGAGATATCTATATATACAATTAATGCATCTAACTTTTTCTCATCTAATGTAATTACATGTTTCCACATAGAGAGCATATTAGTAGTCGTCGATCTACCTTTCGTAAAGTCATGTTGACATATGTATTAGAATCAGCCGGTAACATACGTTCTAAATGATCTAGTATCAATCGTTCTATTGTCTTCAAAAATGAAAGGATAAAAGAGATTAGTCTATAATCACTGATGCACGTTGGATTGCTTACTTTTGGCATTGGTTTAGCTACTATCGTTAGTATATCGATTGGTAATTTCCCATTCTTCAAAATTCTATTTATAATGTTGCAGAGCGCATTCGTAAAAGTTAAGGGTAATTGAAGCAGATTATCAATCGAAATACCAAGGTGATCTTTTTGTTTTTTATTCGATTTTTAACATTAATTTTATCAATTCATCACTGTCAATAACAAATCCTGATTCCTGGTCTCCCAAAGAATCTGGTAGTTCCGTGAAATTTATTTCATTCTCTGGATTACATATCAAATTGCCAAATACTTCGTCCAATTCACAGAGAAATTCATACTCAGTTCTATCCACAGGTAACGTATGCAATAAAATTGCGCGCGCGGTTTGAAATGGCTCCAATTTTGTCGAATTCTGATATTGAAAAAATTGTTATGGATCTTCAGAACTCAGTGAAGGTGTTGAAAGAAGACAACAACTATTTAAAAAATAAAGTGTCCAAATTGAAGAATGAGGCTGTTGTGAGTCCGACGATATTGGAACAGGCGGTTAAAAATAATGAGACTTTAACCGCGCGTATAGTTGAACTGAATGAAGTGTTACACATTAAGTTAGACAAAATACAAATTGATGTTCAGCCATGGATTGAATTGGCTGCTATAACAGTGGAAGGTGACACGCCTGTTAAAAATAAATCATCTGGCGAAGAAATATTGAATATATTGGCGAATGAAGTTTCACGCGAAACAGCAAACAAGATCAACTAGTATTATTTAATTTTGATGAAAATGCTGAGGTAAATGACGTCCAGAAATTAAATGTGTTAATAAAAGAAGAGACGCATGCAGATATTGCAAAATGCTTTAGGGTGGGTAAACGATCAGATCGTCCAAGGCCAGTTATTGTAAAATTATCAAAACGGCCAACAAATATGCAAATTGAGTGCATCAATAAAAAGAAAGATGAGAGTCTGAGTTTTCGCAGAATTTTTATTGGTCGGGACAAAACGTTTCTCCAACGAAAGTTGGCTAAAGCAAAAAAGTTAATAAACAACCAGGAACGGAAGCAGCCAACCCCTGATCAAGCAACCTCTGAGACCGCAACATCAAAAAACGATGTATCATTACTAAATGTTTTGGACAGCGGGGGGAGAGGAAGAATGGCCTCAAAACCTGGGAAACGAATAATAAAGAAGCCAACAAAGCTAAATCAGTAAAAGTCGATTATTGTTTAGATAAGTCGTGTTCTACATTTACTTTATTTTATGCTAACTTTCGAAGTGTTAGGAACAAAAACTTTTTGCTTTGTAATTTTATAATAAGTAATGATTTTGATTTTATAATTTTATCTGAAACCTGGCTTAATAATGACATAGAAAACCATGAATTTGATATTCCTCACTATTCTTTATTTAGAAAAGACAGATCGCTGGATAAAAGAGGTGGAGGAGTACTCATTTATAGTAAATCAGTATTAAAGGCGAAAATTTTGCATACTAGTGAAGATAATGCTATCATTGATTTTTTATCTATACAAATTGATAATCTGATTTTAACTGCTGTTTACAGACCGCCGTATGCTACTTTATATGATGATAAATCTTTTACCAATTCTTTTCAAGCTATTTTTGACTGTCATGGCCATAATGTAGTGGTAGGTGACTTTAATAAGTTACATGACTGGGAAATAATCAATTTTTTTCTAATCATGATCTCAAGCAGATTATAAATGATTCAATTAGAGGTTCGCAATGCTTAGATTGTATATTTAGAATAGAATAGAATAGAATGGAATAGAATATCTTTATTTGGATTCAAACCACACATGTTCCATCAAATAATAAAATTAGAAAATGTACAATATAAAAAGATATCACATCACATATATATGTGCAATTAGTTGTACTGTACAATTTATCAGCATCAGAAAGATCAGCTGTAAACAGTGATAGATTCTTCATCAAAATTACAAAAAAAATTTAAGTTATAATTCGAGTATAACATTTGTAAAAAAAGGGAACCATGACTAATAATTGATTGTGTGCATTGTTGATTAAAGAGATGATATAATGCATAACATTTCAGTTTTAATAATACAAAATTTGAAGATAGAATCTCGAGAAATTATGCTGCTGAAAAACAATTAATCCTGTATTTTATTTAACCATGAGAAAGTATTATCATAATCAAAATTAAAAATATCAGCAGGATTAAACACTTTTTCAAGTTCGGTAGATAAAAATTTAAAAGACATTTTAGTTGGAGGCGTTTCTCTAAGCCCCTTTGGCAATTGATTGTAAATTTTGTAAATTTTTGAAAAAGAGAATAGCTTGCTCGCAACATTCCCCACCAATGGTGGAGATATTGCAAAATGACCAGATCTAGTTCCAATTTCATGACTCTTTCTTATGGGATTCATATAGGCACCAGACCACTGGTTCAAATGGAAAACTTTTATGCAATAGCACATTCTCCGAAACCATAAAGGATGCAGTGATACAAACTGTAATCTAGTGGCGTATATAGTGCAGGAGATAGGACTAATTTGTTTCACAACTTTTCTTTGTACAGCTTCTATCTTATTAGACAAACCCTTTGTTAAGGGATTCCAAGTAGCGGCAGCATATTCTAGTATCGGTCTAATCCATATTATAAACATTTAAAATTTTATTTCATGCGATATAATATTTATATTTATTAATGCCCATTTGTTCTTGGCACTGTCTATTATCCTTTCAATATGTCTCTAAGCAGAAGCCGTACAATGAATAGTTATGACTAAATCCTTAATTTCTTTCATAAGTTTAATCTCAAAAAGATCATTAATCTCAGCATCATGAAAATAAACATAATTAAAATCTGTTCTGTTACCTATTTTTAAAGCTCTCGTCTTTTTACTGTTTATTCTCAGCCCTAGTGTTAACAAATATCTACTTAAATCATACAAATCTAGTGTCACATTATTTTTGGAGAATTCGACATTATTTGGATCAATTGGAAAGATTATTTTCAAATCATCAGCAAATTTGCAAACTCGACCGTTAGGATCTTAGTTTTCAAATGTGCAAATACAATTTTAAATAAAATTGGCCCCAAACTTGATCCCTGTGGAACTCCACTTGTTACCCTTTTCGATTTAGATATCAAATCGTTTACTTGAATACTCATTCTTCGATTATATAAATAGTATCTAAGTAATCTAAAAATATTCGGATCAATATTCAATAAATTAATCGCATTCAAAATAGCATCAAAAGATATAGAGTCAAAAGCTTTTGAGATATCTATGAATACAATTAATGCATCTAACTTTTTCTCATCTAATGTAATTACATGTTTCCACATAGAGAGCATATTGGTAGTTGTCGACCTGTTTTTCGTAAAGCCATGTTGGCATATGTCAAAATCAGCCGGCAGCATACGTTCTAAATGATCAAGTATCAATCGTTCTATTATGTTCAAAAACGAAGGGATAATAGAGATTAATCTGTAATCACTGGCACACGTTGGCTTACTTACTTTAGGCAAAGGTTTAGCTACTATTGTTAGTATATCGATTGGTAATATCCCATTCTTCAAAATTCTATTTATAAAATTGCAGAGCGCATTCATAAAATTTTAAAGATAATTGAAGTAGGTTATCAATCGATATACCGAGGTGATCCTTTTGTTTTTTTGATTTTATTTTTAAAATTAATTCTATCAATACATCCCTCTCAATAACAAGTCCTAGATCCTGGTTTCCCGAAGGATCCGGTAGATCAATAAAATTGCTTTCTTTCTGCGGATTACATAACAAGTTGCCAAACACTTCATCCAACTCACAGAGAAATTCATAATCAGTTTTACCCACAGGTAATATAAGGTTTAATTTTTCCTTTATATTTACCGTAGTCTGTGAGGCGTTTGTATCCTAGTCTAGGATTACTCTTCAGTTTGGCCAAAATAATTCTCTCTGATCTTTGACGGATTATCAGCTGTGATGAATTAATTTCTTTATCGATCATATCTAACCTCATTTTTTAATACTATTGATAAGACTACATTTCATTATATTATCTCGTTTGATTCTTAGCTTACATAACTTCCTATTGATTCGCTTTGGTATAACATCCGTAAATGTAGATGCCCTAAATATATCAGATAATAACAATGAAACAGAAGAAACAAATTCGTCATTGTTCATGATAAAAAAACATTCATAATCAATTGATAAGCTTAATTCTCTAAAAAGATTCCAGTTGATTCTGGAACATTGCACGTGTGCATTTTTAAAATTAGGTTTCTGTGTTTTGCTACTCAAAAGGTTCCATTGTAAAATAATTTGTTTATGATCCAATTCTTTGAAGTAATTTACAACATCATAACTGTGCGAGTTCAACGCTTCAACTTCTAAATATACATGATCTAAGCATTCCGAACCTCTAGTTGGTTCCTTTATAATCTGCTTAAGATCATGATTAGAAAAAAGATTGATTATTTCACAGTCATGCACCTTATTAAAATCTCCTACCACAACAATATAGCCATGGCAGTCGAAAATAGATTGAAAGGAATTGGTAAACATTTGATCATCATGTAAATTAGCATACGGCGGTCTGTAAACCGCGGTTAAAATCAGGTTATCTATTTGTATAATTAAAAAATCAATGACAGTATTATATTCGCTAGTATGTAACACTGTTGCATTTAATATCGATTTGCTATAAATAAGTACTCCTCCACCTCTTTTATCCAGTGATCTGTCTTTCCTAAATAGAGAATAATGAGGAATGTCAAATTCATAGTTTTCAATGTTCTTGTTCAGCCAGGTCTCAGATAAAATTATAAAGTCAAAATTGTTACTTATTATAAAATCACACAACAAAAAAGTTTTATTCTTAACACTTCTACAATTAGCATAAAATAAAGTATATGAACAACCCAACTCATCTTTACAGTCTTCAATAGTTACTGATTTAACTTTTTTGGTTTACTTATACTTCGTTTGTTGGGTACCGTAGCTATAGTTCGTAGCTGTCCGCGGTCCACAACATTCATTAATGAAACCCCGTTTTTTGCAATTTTAGAATCGATTCACACACCCTTTATTGTAACTTGTTCCGGATGACTTGATTTCTGATCTAAATTCTTCTTTACCTTTTTTGCCGCTGACAATTTTCTTTGCAGAAAAGTCTTGTCTCTGGAGATGAATATGTTGTGAAAGTTACGACATTCTTCTTTCTTTTTATTGATATCCTCCACTTGCTTGTTCGTCGGCATCTTTGATAATTTTATCACAACCGGCCTTGGTCGTTCCGATTTTTTTCCAACTCTAAAGCATTTCGTTATTTCAGCCTCTGTCGTATCTCTAATTAAAGCATTTAACTTCTCAACATCCTTATGATCAGCATTTTCATTAAGATTAAATAAAATTAACTGTTCTTGTTTTCCGATTCTTGCAGAAATTTCATTATATAAAATATTCAATATTTCTTCACCTGAAGAACTGCTTTTTGTAAATATATCGTCTTTTTTAGATATTTCACTTAACTCGATCCATCGCTTAACATTGTCTTTTAATTTATCCATCTTGTCGTTTAACGCAACGGTCAATTCCTCAATTTTAGCGCTTAAGTTATCATTTCTCCTTTCAGATAAATCCAATTTTGCTGAATAATTGCTAACATCCGACTCCAGCTTAAAAATTTTATTTTTAATAGTTTTGTTTTCCTCCCTAAGCTTCTTCATGGAGTTCTGAAGGTCCGTAACATTTTTTTCAAATTCAGTATTCAAAAACGTTGGAGCCATTTTGAACCGCGCGCGTCACCCAGAATAGAAATTGAAATGGTGAAATCACACAGTTATGATGTTGTTAATTATTTTAAAGAATTGGATCACAAACAAATTATTCTACAATGGAACATCTTGAGTAGCAAAACACAGAAACTAAATTTTGAAAATGCACACGTGCACTGTTCCAGAATCAACTGGAATCTTTTTAGAGAATTAAGCTTACTGATTGATTATGAAAGTTTTTATTTCTTGAACACTGACGAGTTTGTTTCTTCTGTTTCATCGTTATTATCTATTTTATTTCAGGCATCTACGTTTACGGACATTATACCGAAACGGATTAATAGGAAATTGTGTAAACTAAGAATTAAACGAGATAATATAATAAAGTGTAGTCTTATCAATAGTATTAAACAAATGAGGTTAGATCTCATTGATAACGAAATTAATTCATCACTGCTTATAATTCGGCAAAGATCAGAACGAATTTTTTTGGCCAAATTGAAAAGTTATCCTAGACTAGGATACAAACTCCTCACAGATTACAGTAAATATATGGAAAAGTTAAAGCTTATATTACCTGTGGATAAAACTGAATACGAATTTCTCTGTGAATTGGATGATGTTTTTGGCAATTTGATATATAATCCACAGAATGAAAGGAATTTCATGGAACTACCTGATCCTTTGGGAGACCAGGAATCAGGACTTGTTATTGACAGTGATGAATTGATAAAATTGATGTTAAAAATCAAATAAAAAAAACAAAAAGGTCACTTTGATATTTCGATTGATAACATGCTTCAATTACCCTTAACCTTTAGGAATGTGCTCTGCAACTTTATAAATAGAATTTTGATGAAAGGGAAATTACCAATCGATATACTAACGATAGTAGCTAAGCCGTTGCCAAAAGTAAGTAAGCCAACGTGCGCCAGTGATTATAGATTAATCTCTATTATCCCTTCGTTTTTGAAGATAATAGAACGATTGATACTAGATCATGTAGAATGTATGTTGCCGGCTGATTTTGGTTTATGTAAACATGGATTTACGAAATATAGATCGACAACTACTAATATGCTCTCTATGTGGAAACATGTAATTTCATTAGACGAGAATAAATTAGATGCATTAATTGTATTTATAGATATTTCAAAAGCCTTTGACTCTATATCTTTTGATGCTATTTTGAATGAGATTAGTTTGTTGAATATTAATCCGAATATTTTTAGATTACTTAAATACTATCTATATAATCGAAGAATGAGTATTCAAGTAAACGATTTGATATCAAAATCGAAACGAGTAACGAGTGGAGTTCCACAGGGATCAAGTTTGGGGCCAATTTTATTTAAAATCGTGTTTGCACATTTGGAAACTAAGATCCTAAACGGTCGAGTTTGCAAATTTGCTGATGATTTGAAAATAATCTTCCCAATTGATCCAAAAAATGTCGAATTCTCCAAAAATAATGTGACAGTAGATTTTTATGATTTGAGTAGATATTTGATTACGCTAGGGCTGAGAATAAACAATAAAAAGACGAGAGCTTTAAAAATAGGTAACAGAACAAACTTTCATTATGTTTATTTTCATGATGCAGTGATTAATGATGTGTTTGAAATTAAACTTATGCAAGAAATTAAGAATTTAGGTATAACAATTCAATGTACAGCTTCTGCTTAAAGACATATTGAAAGAATAGTAGGCAGTGCCAAGAAAAGATGGGCACTAATAAATCGAAATATCTTATCGAATGACAATAAACTTAAAATGTATATCATATGGATTAGACCAATACTAGAATATGCTGTTGCTACTTGGAATCCATTAAAAACGGGATTGTCCAATAAGATAGAAGCTGTACAAAGAAAAGTTGTGAAACAAATTAGTCCTATCTACTGCACTATATACGCCTCTAGATTACAGTTTGTGTCATTGCAATCTTTGTGGTTTCGGAGGATGTGCTATTGCATAAAAGTTTTCCATCTGAACCAGTGTACTGGTGCCTATATGACTCCGATAAGAAAGAGTCATGAGGTTGGAACTAGATCTGGACGTTTGGCAATATTTCCATCATTGGTGGGGAATGTTGCGAGCAAGTTATTCTCTTTCTCGAAAATCTACAAAATTTATAACCAATTGCCAAAGGGGCTTAGAGAATTGCCTCCGTCTAAGATGTCTTTTAAATTTTTATCTACTGAACTTGAAAGATTCTACTATCCTGCTGATATTTTTTATATTGATTATGATAATACTTTCTCATGGTTGAATAAAAGACAAGGATAATTGTTATCGGAAACAGATTTTCTTGAGATTTTTATTTCCAAGTTTTGTATTATTATAATTGAAATGTTAGTGCACTATATCTTCATGTTAGTTAACATTACATACAACCAATTGCTAGTCATGGTTCTCAATTTTTGCATAATGTTACACTCGAATTATACCTTAATTGTTCCTAATTTGATGATGTATATATTATTCTTTTCAGTCGAACTTTCTGATATTGTTATATTGTATAGTACAACTAGTGAGATATACTTATCTACATGAGATTAATTGCACAATTATTGTGATGTTATAAATTTAAAAAAATATATATTGTACATTTTCCAATTTTATTATTTGATGGAATATGTGTGGTTTGAATCCAAATAAAGATATTCTATTCTATTCTATTCTATCTAATTAAAAACGGCGTTATGTATGGGCACACGACATTTACTAGGTATTTCCCTCGAACTTACTACGGCATCGAATGTTGGCATGCATAAAACTGTATATACGAGTGACATTACACATATTATTTTTACATTAAACGTGTAACGACACAATCAATCGCCGACATATTGCGTAAATTAAATTCAAATTTATTTACGTTGCACCAATGAGAAAAAAGCAAATTGCCGTTTAACCACGTTTAACCACGTTTAACCAATAGTGTGCAAGTACACATATTGCATGCTATTTAAGCACGGTAATTTACCATGCAAGTCAGTTGTGGCATTTGCCTTCTACCTGCTTCACGCGTGTGCGTTCTGTCGGCTGTCAATACGTGTGCGCTCTGTCGGCTGTCAATACCTACTCATCCTGTTGCGGGATACCGGAGAGACGAGCCAATTGAGTGCAGGACCTGCAGGACACCATCCACAACGCGATCACAGCTCAACCACGGGAGCAAAAACTCAACCAGAGTCCACCCAAGGCTCTAGGACATCTTCAACTCTGAAGACTTCAGGCGAACGCATTACCCGGCCCTCTTAAGGGCCCCCATATCAGTAACTAATCTCTATTCAGAGCACCTTAACCGAGTTTGTAACGTCGTACGGCATTTACTTGAAGCCGGGGCGTTTACAAAATTGGCGACCGCGCCAGGATATTGATTATTTTTCTGATTTTTTTTGGGTATAAATAAATTGACTTTCTTCTTCATTTGTTTGGGATAAATCGACTAACATTTGCGTTTTCTTTACCCTGATCCTGGTTTTTCTGGGAATTTTGTTGGGCATATATTCGTGAATTTGTGGTGTGAGCATAATAATAATTCATTGGCACTAAAGGCCAACGGGGCCTCTGTTCGTCTTCCCTAAAGGAAAATTTCAAATTTTGGAAGCAGTGTGTTATTCTTGCTGTTGAAAATAATAATTCATTGGCACTAAAGGCCAACGGGGCCTCTGTTCGTCTTCCCTACAGGACAATTTCAATTTTTGGAAGGAGTGACGCTGTTCTGTGTTGAAATAATAATACATTGTCATCAAAGGCCAACGGGGCCTCTGTTCGTTTTTTCCTTTTGTACTGGACAATATCAAGCAACAGTGGAAGCTGTTTGTGGGTAAGCGTTTCGTTATATATTTATACATTTATATACATTTTCATATTGCTTATAAATTTATGCTTTTAAGATCCCGTAAGATTGTTAAAATGTCAGGTCCAATTTTAGATATTGATGTTCCTGTTTGGGATGGAGATAGTGAGTTATTTTTATGCGCGTAGACTCCGCTTTCTCCCCGTTTCCTGATTATGACAGTCATCAAAAACTGTCGAAAGGTTTTTGCTAAACTACCTTCTGAATTGCAGCGACGGATTTATCCTAAGCTTGAGGCCATTAGGAAGCTACCTAATCCCATTTTGGGCCTACAAAACGAGGTAGAATCCTTGCTTGGACCCACTGAAACTGAGCAGATAATAAACAAATATGTGCAGTTAGATATGCCAAATCTTGGCCCCATAGAAATACTGAGGGAATTACGGAAACGTTGGTATAAAACCAACATTTCTGACCATGAGGCTAAGGTTGTTTTTATTAACAATCTTCCCCAAACATTAAAACTCTTTGCCAGACAGCTCCCCAACACTCTCTCTATAGATGACTTATCTGAGAGATGTGAGTTAGAATATAGGGTTTTGGAACCCAAAGTGAATCCATCATCCTTTTCTTCACCCCTGCAAGATGATAGAATCTCCTCCTTAGAGAGAACAGTGGCGAACATGGCCAAAGTTCTAGAAGGATTGGCCATTACTAAATCGGAGATAAATCATGTGAATGCTCGACCAAAATTCGTTTCCAAGTCAAATTATAATGGTAGGCGGCGATCGAGATCTCCGCAATCATTTAATAAATATGCCCCAAAGAACTGGTGTTATAACCACCAGAAGTTTTTTATGCTTGCCAAGTTTGTCTTTGTCGTTCCGAAGAATTTCCGAATGAGTGTCAATTTCCACAGCTGACGGAGAGGACAACAGACCGCAGGCACAAGGGTGCATCAGTATCGGGAAACGTCTGGCGCAGGAAGTAGAAGACCGTATTTTCTGCACATCAACGGCATCAACGGCGCTACAGTGAAGAAGCCAACTACAATCCGACATACCTGTCGACTCTTTTCGTCCACGCCGAATTTTTCACATAGAGAACCAAACAGACAATGCCGGTCGCTATCACCAGCCTACTTGTTTGCATGACCCGGCCAAACAGCCAAACGAACTTCTGCACCTTCTTGATTTCAAAACTGGCGAAGAGTACATCGTAGACACAGGTGCGGCAGTCTCAGTTCTCAAAGGTGATTCAATGACCGAGATGTCGCTAGGCGTTCTTCTCGCAACAGCTACAGGCGAGCCCATACCAACTTATGGCTGCCAATACCGCACACTCAACATAGGTCTACGACGTGAATTTTCCCACAACTTCATCATTGCCAAGGTCTCACATAATATAATAGGCCTTGATTTCCTTCTAAAATTTCGGCTCATTGTTGATCTTGCCAATCAAAAGATCATCGACCCCTCCACCGGACTTGAACAAAGCTTTTGGACACTTGCCTCCGAGCGTTTGGAGTTACAGGTCATTCAGCCAACCCCAGTGCATCATTCAGCAGAGATATCAGCAGCTCTTCGAAAATACAAATCGCTTTTCGATCTTAACAAGTCCGATCTACGAGTCTCCAACACGATGCATCATATCGTCACAGAAGGACAACCTATTGCACTCAAGAAGCGACCACTGGCTCCTGCTAAGCTGAAAGCTGCCCAAGAAGAATTCTCAAGGCTTTTGGAAGAGGGAATCATCAGACCATCGAAAAGTTCATGGGCGTCACCACTGCACTTAGTCTCAAAATCAAACGGATCGTACAGAGCCTGTGGAGACTACCGTAAGCTAAATTCAGTGACAAAATCTGATGCATATCCTATTCCAAATATCAACACTTTACTTGAAAAACTCAACGGCAGCAATTTCTTCTCAGTGATTGACCTCAGACAAGCCTACCATCACATACCGGTAGCACCAGAGGATATCGAGAAAACTGCTGTCATCACTTCATTTGGCCTTTTCGAATACCTTTACATGCCTTTTGGACTTAAGTGTGCTACTCAGACATTTCAAAGATTCATAGACAACATACTTCGCGACGACTCTGCTTATTGTATGTCATATCTGGATGACATTATGGTATTCAGTCCAGATCTAGAATCTCATGCGAAACATCTACGAAATGTCCTCTCACGCTTATCCAACCACGGACTCAAGATCAACTGTGACAAGACGCAGATTGCAACTTCATCCGTCGACTTCTTAGGGCATCGTATCACGGCCCAAGGTATTCAACCGTTGCCGTCAAAGACGAATTCAATCAAGAATATCAAGTCACCAAGGACTTTGAGCGATTTGCAGAAAATCCTGGGAGTACTAAACTATTATCGCAAGTTCCTTCCAGGCCTTTCAAAACAACTTTATCCTTTGTGCAGGCACCTGCGGAACCGAAAAGGACTTAGCAAGAATTCCATCATTGCTTGGTCATCCGAAGACGAGGAATTACTTCGACTTGCCATCAACTCGTTAGCAAATGCCACAATGCTAACGCATCCAGATTTCGAAAAGCCATTTCTACTCACGACAGATGCTTCTGAATTCGCTATTGGAGCCACTTTGGAACAAGAGATCGACGGAGTTCGGAAGCCTATCAGTTTCTACTCGCGTACTCTCCAACCAGTAGAAACGAGGTACGACACTTTCGGCCGAGAACTTCTCGCCATCCACGACGCAGTGCGCCATTTTATCAGCATCATTGGCAGTAGCAGATTTGTTGTTTTCACAGATCATGCACCACTAGTTAGCGCACTTCGAAACGCAACTTCATCTATCGCCAAGTACCCTGCCAGAGTGGAAAGACAGCTTTCTCGTCTAAGCGAATGGCAATTTGACGTCTTTCACGTCAAGGGCAAACAGAACTTCATTGCAGATGCCCTGTCTAGGCCAGACGTCTCTCTACAACCACCTTCACCGTCACCATTCACTGTCAACTCCGTGGCACTCAGTGAACCTGCACTAACGCCAACTCTCCTGCGAACTGAACAACGCGGTGACATTCACATTCAAAGATCAATAGCCCGTCACCCAACCAAGTTCATATGCCGTCTGTGGGAAGGCTTACCAATTGTTTACTTCACGGGTACGCAGCCCAACAAGCCAGTTCTGCCGACCAGCCTTCAGAGAAAAGTTTTCGATTCAATTCACTCAATTTCTCACCCAGGAAGCCAAGCGACTGTCCGACTTCTTACAGATCGTTTCTGGGGTCACAGACTTAGGCAGAATGTTAAACGATGGGTCTCAGAGTGTGCTATTTGTCAGAAGAACAAGATCACACGACACACTCGTTCTAAGTTGCAACATTTTCGGTCTACTTCTCGCCTAGCCATCGTCCACATCGACATAGTTCATCTGACAAAGGTTCAAGGTTTCAGCTACCTTCTAACTATGATCGATAGATTTACACGGTGGCCTGCGGCATTACCTCTTGGCACCATTTCTGCAGACGAAGTAACTAACGGTTTTATCTCTGCATGGATATCCAATTATGGTGTTCCCAATGAGGTCATCACGGACAGAGGCACTTGCTTCTCATCTGATCGTTTCAAAACCACCTTGCGGTACATGGGATGCATCTTACGCCAGACGACTGCCTACCATCCCCAAGCTAATGGCATGGTAGAGAGAATGCATAGGGAACTCAAAGCAGCTTTAGCATCCTCGTCCATTAATGGCAACTGGGTCGATGCACTACCTTTAGTTCTGCTTGCCATGCGTTCCCGTACTCGTGAATCCATTAAAACGTCTGCGTCACAACTCTTGTATGGCATGGATCTACGCCTGCCTAGTCAGCTCCCACGTCTACTACCGGCACAAGATGACCCACAAGACGAAGCTACCCGCCTTCGACTTCATTTCGGTAACATGTCCGAACAGCAGCCGAGACACACGCCTCGTCCAGTCTTCGTTCACCCACAGCTCCACAGCTGCAAGAGAGTACTCGTTCGCAACAATACTGCTGTTGCACCACTACAACCCAAGTATCGCGGTCCTTACCCGATTTTACTAAAACAGCCAAAATACTTCATCATTATGCAAGGCGCTACACCGACATCAGTAAGCATAGACAGGTTAAAACCGTTTATCGAACCACCTGATCCTGAGAGCGTTCAACCTTCTACACACGTCTCAGGCTCCGTCTGCCCACAATCTCAACCTGCTTTGTATAACGCGTAATTAATTTTTTTAAACATTAACATTTAACTATAAAATTTTTTTAACCTTACGTTAATTTTTAGTATTTGTCTCACGTGGCATAACCACCTGTTCTTAGCTAACAATTGTGTAGCATTTTTGAACAGTTCTTTGGTATTATGCCATCTCTGAGGCAATGTTCGTGTACATATTTTTATGCAATTACCTTTGATTTTAATGTATATATTTTACATTATAATGTATTTCTCACACATGACATTACACTGCCTATTTTGGTATGACCAGCTACTTAGAGCTAACGCTTTCGTGTAGCAACACTAAGTAGTGATCAGCTTCATATCATGGTACAGGCCACTTTCAATGCATATCTCAACTTTATCTATTTCACAAAGACCACTCTACAAATGTCATGACTACAACGTCGAGCACTCTAGCTCCTTTGGTCGTATACAAACACATTGACAACGATCCAACCTGCTTAGGTTTTTAACTTAAACCTGGCAAATTCAGAGGCGATTTACCTCGAAATCTTCACGCTGCGGCTCCAAAAACTTACACTGCTCTATTTTGCCTCACGTGCTATGACCGTCCACTAGAGCTAACAATTTGTGTAGCAATTCCTAGTGGTTACCTGGCATCATATCATTGTTGAAGCAACCAACAAGCATATTTAAGCCCAGCACTTATGGTTCATCATATTTTTGCTTAACTTGGTTCGAACTCTGTCATGCATTTCTTATCTAGCCTCGCAGAGAGGAATATTTTTTTCTTTTTTTTCAGAGAGGAAAGTGTTGTAACGACACAATCAATCGCCGACATATTGCGTAAATTAAATTCAAATTTATTTACGTTGCACCAATGAGAAAAAAGCAAATTGCCGTTTAACCACGTTAACCACGTTTAACCAATAGTATGCAAGTACACATATTGCATGCTATTTAAGCACGGTAATTTACCATGCAAGTCAGTTGTGGCATTTGCCTTCTACCTGCTTCACGCGTGTGCGTTCTGTCGGCTGTCAATACGTGTGCGCTCTGTCGGCTGTCAATACCTACTCATCTTGTTGCGGGATACCGGAGAGACGAGCCAATTGAGTGCAGGACCTGCAGGACACCATCCACAACGCGATCACAGCTCAACCACGGGAGCAAAAACTCAACCAGAGTCCACCCAAGGCTCTAGGACATCTTCAACTCTGAAGACTTCAAGCGAACGCATTACCCGGCCCTCTTAAGGGCCCCATATCAGTAACTAATCTCTATTCAGAGCACCTTAACCGAGTTTGTAACGTCGTACGGCATTTACTTGAAGCCGGGGCGTTTACAAACGTTTTTAAATTGTATTTCTTATGTACATGTATCTTCAAATAACTAACTTCCTCTATCAATTTCGTCATAATTTATTTAAACACGGTCCATTTTCCTTTTAAATTGTGTTCTAAAACAAGGCTCTCTCAATTTTTACACTCCGCATTTATGCTACAATCAAAATATATTTTCCAACGTATAACGGATTGCCAGTACTATTTTTTGAATTATTTAATAATTTTACTTTAATGAAGCGTTGGCAACTTCGGTGACAGGTGAGACATTTTTGTAACTTTAGTTTAGTACAATGATGCTCATGATAAATTTACGATATTTTGCTATATAAACCAATGGGTTACAAAGTTGTTCAATATTGAATTGGGATTAATAAAATATAGTTTGCTTTATGTCTGCGTGTGTTGAAATGGGTGAACATTGGAGCAGCGAAATCTTGTATTTCATTATTGCTCCATTTTCCTATGCCGTTATAGATGTTGGAGCTTAGTCTTTGAACCTTTATGGTATTCTCTGTTTCACTTCATTTACAATAGTCCATATTAAATAAGAAGAATTATGGAGGAATATATCTCCTCCCACAAAGATCCATTTCCTACACGACTAGTAATCATTTGGCAGCGGAGGCCTTCTTGACCGACAAATGTAAGGATCAGGATACCAAAGATCCGATTCTTCACACTTTCCGATTTTGTTTTGTCTTTGATCGGGTTGAATTCTTCTTTTTTCAACAAAGATATGATAGAACCGCATTTCCAGTTGAAAAAAGAAGAATTCAACCCGATCAAAGACAAAACAAAATCGGAAAGTGTGAAGATTCGGATCTTTGTGTAACTGCCCGTGTACAACTATTACCCGCGTACGCAAAACGCGGCAGTGAATTAGCGGTATTTAGTTCATGAATGACATTAGGATTAAAATAAAAATTAAATCAGTGCCACAATGCCGTAACTGAAGGCTAATAACGATTTTTTAAATCCAGAATTTCCTATATCTAGAACCATAGATAGTTAGAATTTCTCAATAATTATATTGATTTTAGGGTTGGATGAAACCCAAGAGGTAAAGTTCCAACAGAGGTATGGTGAACTCTCTGGGGTTAGAGTTCAACTTCCAAGCATCGGAGTGGCAACAGTATATCGTCATATAATCGTTGTTATGGTTTACAAGGAAAACTAGATGACTGCAAAGTTTAACAATCCTGAAATTAAGCCAATATGATTTCTGTGTATAAAGCCTCTCAAATTAGGTTATAGTTATTTAGATTATGATAAAAGACTCACTTATTCTTTTTGCTCCAATTAAGCATACTGTGGAGGCCATTTGGTCATTATCATAAGAGAGCCTCTGAGATGCCAGGCTCGGATAATCCATATATGCGTTATGATCATCTGATTTGAAATACTTAAATTCCTCAAAACGATCTTTAAACTAAATTTCTTGGATCCACCTGCTAATTGCTCTGTATCCTCAGTATTTTCTAAACCGGCTATAATATTGAAATACGATTTCTTCCAATATATATATTATAACAATAAGTGTACTCACCCTAATTTGCTGATATCCGCAGATGACAACGATACGGTGGTGACCTTGAAAACAAATATCCACGTCAATTACCTGAAGCAAATTCGAGATCCTACCCAATAATGTGTATTAAGGAAGCTGATGAGAAGTGCTTCAACACTTTAACGAAGAGTATCACGTCAGAACCATGCAGCAAAGCGTATCACGCAACTCGAAATCTCCAAAACGACTTTCTTATGGTAGTTAGTAAAAGGCCTCTACAAAAGATGGCGACCGCGCCAGGATCCTCTAAGAGGAAAGATGTGATTTAGATTATCGCATTTGCCGCAATTCTATGGATAGCAATGTTAAGCTCACCATGTACAGACCGGACAACCATTCTAAATGCGTCGAAGATGAAAAATTTTATTCTAAACTAAGAAGAATGACCGACCCTAGAGAAATGTTTGCCTTAGCCTGGTGTACTTGCATGAGCCTGTGAAAGGACTTTATTTGGACCGAGGAAGTTTGTCACCGAGAATGAACCTGTAAATGCATTTGAGCTTCTGGTTGAAGCACTTCAGAAACGATATCAACCCAAAAGGGTAGAACAGATGACTAATTTATTACGTCAGGAAAAGATTGGAAATCAACTCCCATCTGAATTTTATGACAGACTTATTTCAAAATCCATCGACCTTCATATTTCTGAAGAAGTTATAAACGGTATATTTGTAGCAGAATTGCCTGCTAGATTAAGAACCACTTTGGTTTTTTATGGTACATTGGAACTAGAGAGGTCTAAGAAGCTCAAAGGATTGGACAAAGTGTATGGTCAGTAGTAACCTAAGGTGTATGCAGTCAGAGCAGATTCACGCCTGGAACAGCAATACAGACAATTCTCAGAGAGACTCCTGACCGTAGAGAATGAATTAAGTAACCTCCGACGGGATGTGGGTTAGATGAAACCTAAGGGGGAAAGTTCCAACAGAGGTATGGTGAACTTTCTGGGGTTAAAGTTCAACTTCCAAGCATCGGAGAGGCAAATTGCGTTAGGGTGTTCAAGGACCACGCGAGTGGTGTATTTCTCATCGTAAATATGCCGAGTTTGAAGTATCAAGGTTAGGTGGTCCTCGATGGAAAGGAAGTACTGGTTTAAGCCACCGGAAAATTAGTAGAACCCCCGACAGTAGGGGGTTGTGCATACAAGGCTCCGAGGTATGCATATTCGAGGCATCCTAAAATCATGGAAGTTAGGTTTGGAAGATTCGATAGAAGAAACGCGGTAATACAGTCCGTAAATCTGTTAGATTTCGGCTGGAAGGTAATCTCAAAGAGGTTGCTGGCCATAGCAACAACAAGTTTGTCATAACGGATAAACTAAGTGGGTTAAACTTAATATACTAGGGTGAAGAGGTGAGCATAGTTCGATCCGATGTGGTAGAAATTGATAGCCCTACATTCGATTATCAATTATGGGCTGCCAATGGAAGTCCTATTAAGGTTAAGGGAGTTAAAGAATTATCAGTGACATTGGGGCAGAAATTGCCATTTACGTGGAATTTTCTGGTCGCTGATATGAAGGATAACATCATTGGGATAATTTTTTTTACTCATTTTAACCTTGCTTTAGATCAAATATCTAGGACTTGGAATAACGACTTATGCTGAGACTGGGACCTCAGTAGGTAGGTCAATGAGACTACCCAGACTCGTCGTCGTCGATGACTTGATGAATGTCATCGAGAAACATCTGGCATTGTTTCTACCATTCAATGCTAAGCGGAAAGGTTTGAAGATAGGCATAGAACACCAAATCGAGTTGGTGGAACCAATACCCTGTTAACCGAAGGCTCAACCGTTAGCACAACATAAGCAGCAGGTTGCAATTGAGGAATTAAAACGGTTGAGGGGCAGAATGAATTTGTAGGCGTTCGAATTCAAACATTGCATCTCCAATAGTGGTAGTTCCCAAACCTGAACCAGGTCAATAGAGAGCTGTGGTAACTAACGCCTATTGAACTCGGTAATGAAAGGTGATTCTTATGCTCTACCGAACCAGAGTACTTTGCTCAAGGATATAATGAAGTATGAGGTTTATACTACGTTAGATCTGCAGAAAGTGTACTATCAAGTACCTATGCTGACAGAATCTATACCGCTCACCAAAGTGCGATTTCCTGAAGGAGGATTGCATGAATTTATATGTATGCTTTTTGGTTTGAAGAATGCAAGTCAGACATTCCAGCGTCTGACGGAGGAAGTTCTTCAAGATTGTCCATTGTACATAGATTACATCATTATATATAGTCAATCTAGGGAGGAACACTGGAAGCACTTAGACGTCGTTTTATTTGAGCTGGAACATTATGGATTGCTAGTGAAGCCAAAAAAGAGCAGGAATCGTTGCTCTAGTGTTAAATTTCTTGGACACTCCATTTCCAAGGATGGAATCAAACTCTTGGAAGATAAGGTCCAAGCAATCAATCGTATACCAGAACCCAGAACTGTACGTCAATTGCGTAGATTTTTGTGAATGATTAGCTATTATCGTCGTTATGTACACGGTTTAGCTGGAATTTTGGGTTCGCTAACTCGATATTTAGTGCGTGAACGGAGCACGACCAAGAAGTCATGTTCTATTAATTTTAGCCAAGACGATAAGGATGAATTCCAGAGGGCTGAAGATCTGTTAAGCCAAATTACCACATTAGAACCTTTGGATTCGACTAAGCCGTTTGAGCTAGTCACAGATGCTACCGATGTAGCCATAGGGGCACTGTTACAGTGGGATAATGATATTGTCAAGCCGATTGGATTCTATAGTCGGAAACCCGTGAGAAACAATATGAAACGCTTGGAAAGGAGTTACTAGTGGTTTATGCTTCAGTGCTGCATTTTAATCACTACCTAGATGGATATCAGTTTACGATATTAACTAATCATAAACCGTTGAAAAGTAGCCTAGGGAAAACGAATAGGCTTATTTATTCTCGGTGGGTAAATTCACAAATAACCTGACCAGCAGAATTTGATTTTACTATTCCTCATATCTCAGTAAAAGAGAATGTGGTAGCAGATACTCTCAGTAGACCAAACGTATCAGATAAAGATATGATTCGTTCGGAGTCACTCGTATGGTCTTTTGTATCTTCTAATGATTTTGTCGAGCAATTGATGGAAGCACAAGTTGTAGATCCTTTGGTAGCTGTGTTGGCAGAGAAGTCTGAGTATACACGCAGGAAGATTGGAGATAAGTGTATACTATGTGAAATCTCCAGGAGCCAACCTAGAACCTATGTACTGTTAGAATTAAGGTATAAGGCAATTCAACAGCTGCATGAATTTGGTCATCCTTCCATTAAGGCAACTATCAGGATGGTCACTGATAGATATGTATGGACTAAAATGTCTAAAGACATAAGAGCTTTGGTAAGGACATGTGCCCAGTGTCAAACTTGTAAAGTTTGGCGTCATACTAAAACCGAAGTTAGAACGATTGGTATACCAGCGGGTCGTTTCATGCATGTACATATTGATATAGTAGAGATGCCCGAAATTTCTAGCCAGAAGTATTTACTTATGATGGTTGGTCGGTTTAGTCGTCAGTTTGAGGTCGCAATCCTGAAGGACATGAAAGCTCAAGTAGTCTTACTTATTTTCTTGTATAATTTGGTGTCGCGATATAGTGTACCGGTAAGGGTAACTACTGATCGTGGTAGTCAGTTTATATATGAACTATTTATCAGATCATTGAATAATATGGGGATAGAATTAAACACACGTGCATATAATCATAGAGCTAATGGGATGGTTGAGACTTCATTGGGAGCTGAAAGCTGCATTACGCTGCACTGGTAGATCTAGTTGGATACATGATTTTCCCATAGTTTTAATGGCAATGCGAAACAGATGCAGAGCTCAGTTAGGAACATCCATAGCAGAACTTGTTTCTGGAGAGCCATTGAGATTATCTGGAGATCTAATAGAAGCTCCAAGTTGTCTTGATTGGGCCTCTAGTTCAGTAGATTGGTTTGTTGGAGCATTGAGAGATAAAATGAGTCGTTTAGCTCTAACCAAAACTCAACGTCCAAGTTCTAAATGTTATGTATCTTCAGATTTAAAGCTGGCGTCCCATGTATATATAACTGATGAGAACAGACAGAATTGTCTAACTCCATTCTATAAGGGGCCATTTAAAGTCAATCATATGACTGATAGAAATGCATTTAAAGAAGTAAATGACAGAGTAGAGTGTGTGGCACTGGGTCGCTGCATTCCACAGTTTACATGGACGGAGGAGGAGATTGGGGAATGGTATCCATCAAAGTATCAAGAAGCTGAGGCGAGATATGACTCGAAAATTTGTGAGAAAAAGGAAAAGCCAGATAAATGTGAAAGTGAAAAGATTAAAATCAGGACAACTGTGGAAAGTCATCGACGTGATATGAAAGTGAAATTTGGTGAAGAAGCAGAACTACATGTTGAAACTCGGTCCAGAAGAGTCATCAAGAAACCGAAGAACGAGAACTTTGTGATGTATGAGTAAACATCATAAACATGAGGATGTATGTTGAGATTAATTAATTTATTGAAAATAAATTAACTCTGGTTTCATAAAACAATGTATTTTTTTAAATATTGTAATTTTTATTTGGAAATTTCTTTTGCACATACTGTCGAAGATCTTGACTTGACTTGGTGAAGGATTATAAGAGAGTCGGTTCTGAGATTTTGAGTTGCGTGGTACGCTTTGCTGCATGGTTCTGACGTGATAATCTTTGTTAAGCATGAGGATGTATGTGGAGGTTAATTAATTTATTGGACATCAATTAACTCATATAAAAATAAATCAAATTTATTTTTTTGGACATTTGATGTTATCGCTGGTTTCATAAAACAATATTGTTTTTTTTAAAATATTGTAATTTTTATTTGGAAGTTTCTTTTGCACATACTGTCGAAGTTCTTGACTTATCTTTGTGAATTATTATAAGAGAGTCGGTTCTGAGATATTGAGTTGTGTTTTAAGCTTTGCTGCATGTTTCTGACGTAATATTCTTTGTCACTAAAGTATTGAAGCATTTCTCATCAGCGTTCTTAATACACATTATTGCGTAGGATCTTGAATTTTCTTCAGGTAATTGACATGGATATTTGTTCTCAAGGTCACCACCGTAACGTTCTATCATCTGCCGATATCAGCGTATTTGGAACACTTCAGTTCTTCAGGACTATCTTCTAAACTACATTTCCTAATTCCACCTGCTAATTGCTCTGTATCCTCAGTATTTTCTAAACCGGCCATAATATTAAAATAAGATTTCGTGCAATATATATTATAACTATAAGTGTGATCACCCAAATACGCTGATATTCGCATATGACAGAACGATACGGTGGTTACTTTAATAACAAATATCCATGTCAATTACCTGAAGCAAATTAGAGATCCTACCCAATAATGTGTGTTAAGAAAGCTGATGAGAAATGCTTCAATACTGTAGCAAAGAATATCACGTCAGAACCATGCAGCAAAGCGTACCACGAAACTCGAAATCTCCGAACCAGCTCCCTTATAATCATTCATCAAGACAAGTCAAAAGCTTTGACAATATGTACAAGAGAAACTTCCAAAAAAATTACAATATTTTTAAAGAAACTATTGTTTTATGAAACCAGCGGTAACATCATATGCCAAAAAATAAAATTTGATTTATTTTTATATGATTTAATTGATGTGCAATAAATTAATTAACCTCCACATACACCCTCATGTTTAACAAAAGTTATCACGTCAGAACCATGCAGCAAAACGTACCATGCAACTCAAAATCTCAGAACCGACTCCCTTATAATCATTCTCCAAGACAAGTAAAAAAACTTCGACAATATGTACAAAAGAAACTTCCAAATAAATTACCATATTTTTATAACACATTATTGTTTTATGAAACCAGCGATAACATCAAATGTCAAAAAAATAAAATTTGGTTTACTTTTACATGATGTTAATTGATGTCCAATAAATTAATTAACCCCGACAATAATAAATGTGTTTAAGTTGCACACAAACTCGGTTAAACAATGTTTTGGAAGTTAGCTCGTTAAATTATTTTTTGAAATCGAATATTTTATATGATCGATTCTTTTTAGCAACAATGATTTGAGCTAAATTTACTCATTAAATCACTCGCGTGTGAAATTTATTTAACTAGAGCAATATTAAAACTTATGACTCTAATAAATTTATTTAACATGTTTATAAAAGTAACAAGTTACTTCTAACCCTAATATAACATCCTGATCTATTTTCTGTTTTCGAACGACTTGATTTATAATACCATTGGTGTTGTTTTTGTGTTTTGATGATGTGTGGTAAGTAGTAAATCGTATGGTATTTTATTTTTGCTGTTTGCAGTTTGGTTCGGTGACACTTGAATTCGTTAAAACCGGTCAATAATTGCGACAGAAAAAGTAGTTTTTTTTCGGTGGTAGGAAATCCCACGCGTGTTAACTCAAAAGTACCAATATACGATGACTTCAGTGTTCTCTATATCGCATGTTTAATTAAATCACCTTTTTGATACGAATATATATATTTCGGTGAATGGTGTTCCTTGGTAAGTCCAGGTTGGATGCTAATTAATTTACTGCAATTGCTGTGTGATCGTCTATACCGATTGATTGAATAGTTCAGTTAACGATCCCGAAATTATATCGCCACCATCATTAAGTAATCCTGGAAGTAAATCATCAGGGCCTGCGGCTGTGCGACGTATGAGGGATA
The DNA here is from genome assembly GCA_029291075.1 of Eudiplozoon nipponicum. NCBI lineage: Eukaryota > Metazoa > Platyhelminthes > Monogenea > Mazocraeidea > Diplozoidae > Eudiplozoon > Eudiplozoon nipponicum. The sequence goes on along the minus strand of JAQBSW010000171.1, from coordinate 200,407 downwards.
GGATTGCATCCCGTATTTCTAACTCTGATGGATTTTCAAAATTAACATTCCACACTCTTGATGCAGGCATGCTTACGGGAATTGTAACTGACGTGGGTGCCCAAGAAAACTGATCTTTGAAGTGTTCAGCCCACCTATCATTAGGACTTGTTTTATCGATTATTAAATTGTTGTTACTATCATTTATAGTTTTTCTAACTTTATTTTTTTCTTAAATGTTGTGCGAATAAGTTGGAACAATCAGCGACTATTGTCTGATGCGAACGCTTCTTCAATTTCTTCAGCCTGTCTGGTCCAAAAGGATTGGAGATCGACTTTTAAACTGCTTAAGTTGGTGTCTTATATTGCGTAGTTTTGGGTAAAAAACGCCCTTGTTTTCTACTGTGATGCAATCGGTAGGGTATATGCAGATACAACGACAAGAAAAAGTTGATTACGGTTTTTGCATTGGTTTTAGTAGATGCGTTTAAACGTGCCGTGTACAGTCATCTATTCAAAAGGATCCATTCAATTAAGCAGGTTTCATCTCGTGTGCTAAGGACAATATTTACGTCCCATTTACTACGTAGAACCAGATGTTCGAAGGCAATAGCGCGTATATAGGGAAGGTGCAACCAGTTCTGTAATGCACGTAGGATCCTGTATTCTGGTTTCCGATACACAGCCTTTCTCGATTTCTAGTTTATCCGGCGTACGTGCAAGAGCTTCTTGTTCTCTAAGGTGTTTTTACTTTCGCTCATTAAATACGCCTATGTTAAAACCTAATGAAGGTTTAATGAATGATAGCCTACTTAAACTATTTTCGTTATTTGGCAACCATATATTGCGCTCAGTGATATTATCAACACCAACTGACAACAAGGAGGCTTTTCCTAATGCCGCGTTTTGCGTACACGTGTTGTAGCTTTGCACTTACTTTACTTTACTTTACTGCGGCTGGCTCCTTTTAGAGGATAAGCCGGCTCCATTGATATCCCGGATTAAACCTCTCCATGCCGGGCGGTTGGCAGCCATTTCGGAACATAAAGAGGGCCAATGACGCTCCCAGTGACGCGGACCATAAACATTGCGTAAACCTAGGAGTTCCATGTCCGATTTGATTGTTGCAAGCCATGTCTTCAGTTGTCCACCTCGGCGGCGGCGCCAGTTTGCACATTGACCTGGGTTCATCACCTGCCGTACAATTTCGTCTTCGGGTTTGCGTAGTACGTGCCCGAACCATTGAAGTCGACGATGTTGGATCCAGACGGATAGTTGCATGATGTCACCGCATTGGTGACGAACAGATGCGTTCGACACTCGGTCCATCCATTTGTCCTTGTGATGTACCTAAGGCACCAATGGTCGAATACTTAGAGCTTTTTGGAGTCCTCAGAACGTAATGGCCAAGTCTCACAGCCATACAGTAGCACAGGGTGAACAGTAGCCTGGTAGACTCGGATTTTCGTTTTGAGGCTGATTTCACTTCTTCTCCAAAGTGAGCTCTTCAATTGTAAGAAAGCAAGTCTGGCACGGTCGATGCGTGTTCGGACTTCATTCTTTGCTTGACCAGTTGGAAGTATTTTTGAGCCAAGGTACGTAAAATCGTCGACTGTTTCGATTGGGCTGTCGTACACCGTGAGCTGCTCATCAGATGAAGATACACCGATGGTGAAGGCTTTCGTTTTGTCGGCATTGATTTCCAGACCAACGGCTGATGAAAACTGGGCCACTTGATCCAAAACGGCTTGCATGCTCCCAAAGCTGTCAGCAAGGAGAACAACATCGTCTGCGTAATCAACATCCGTCAGCCATAGGTTATTTGATACTTGAACGCCTCGGAACTCAGTTAGCGCGTTGCTCAGAATCCAGTCAACTGCATAATTGAACAATATGGGGTGACATAAGGGACATCCTGTCCCGTCAGAACCCTGTGTGCAGACTGAATTCATCCGATTCTTCTCAGTAAACACGTTTGACTCTGGCTTTGTGTGGCTGCATGGCTAGGCCTTGATCAGATTGACGAGTTTGCAGCATACCAAGTCGAGCAGCATGATGTTCCATGCAGGGAGTCGCGATCAACAGAGTCAAAAGCAGCTCGTGGGGAGTCAATAAAACAGCGACGGTTGGATTTGTTGAAATTCGGGCTGCGATGTTCCAAAACTCGCCGTAATGTAAAGATCTGATCAACTACAGCCTTTGGCTCGTGCGGAATCCACTGATTGCGGGATGCGTACGGACATGCCGCCTATCATTACAGAAGCGGGTCAATAGAATCTGACGCCGATACAGCTTGGATGCGGTGTTGAGAAGACTGATACCACGATAGTTTTCGCACCTTTGATCTATCACCCTTTTTGGGGAAACGGTAGCAGGATTGACATTCCGAAGTCTGACGGGCATAGCTTCTTGTTCCCAGATAAAAGAGAACAGTCGATGGATTGATGGCAGTAATGCGGCTCATGCGGGCCTTGCAGATCTCTGCAGGAAATTCCATCTTCACCGGGGATTTCTTGCTCTTCGTAGCGCTGGATGGTCGCGTAGTGATCTCAATCTCAGTTGGGAAGAGCAGTCCACATCGTAGCTGGGTGTAGATGTGTGCAGGTGTGGTGCGGTGGGGAGCGGCCACTGTATGGTCTAGTTCAATAATCTGCGATATGTTCAACCCATCTTGCGATTTTGCCATTGACATCAGTAAATCGGGTGCCCTCTGTTGCTGCTGCGTAGAATTGTCTCTGCATTGCGCTTACCGGATGCTTTACGTATATGACGGAAGAGACCCCCAAAAATCACCGACGTTTGCAGCCGATTCCATGGCGGAAGCCATTTCATCCCAGTACTGCTTACGGTCAGCCCGAGCAGACCTCGTGGTTTCACGTCTCAGGTGGCGATAATTAGGCGCGTTATTCATCCGGGCATCTCTTGCTTTTTGTGACGCCCGCATCGTGCGTTCAGAGATCCAGTCTTTATGGTGACTTTTGATGGTTCCGAGCGTTTCAAGCGCAGCTTGCTGAGTAGAGAGTTTCAAGTTATTCCATTGATGCTCCACATTGGTTTTATCTACGGCATGAGTTCCACCGTCAGCGGCAGTCAACTTTGCAGTGATTGAGGCAGATAGCGCTGTACAACGGGATGGGTCCGTTAGGGCAGCAACATTCAGGCGTTTCGTAGGTTGACGGCGCCGTCGGGACTTGAGATGAAGCCTCAATTTGGCACGTACTAGAGTGTGGTCGGACCCTCCTCGGTTGCCAGTTTCAGCTCCTCGGTATGACCTGCAATCTTCGACAGAAGACATCCAACGCGACCGTACCAGAATGTAGTCGATCTGATTGGCTGTGTGACCATCGTTTGAATACCAGGTGAGCAAATGCTTCCGAGGGTGTTGGAAACGCGTATTGGTAACGCACATATGGTTGACTTCTGCAAAGCTGATAAGTCGTGCTCCGTTCTCGCAGCGCTCACCTAGACCAAACTTTCCCAGTATGTGTCTGGTGGATGAGTCAGAAGGTCCTGTTCGTGCGTTCCAGTCACCAGCAACAAACAGTATGTCGCCTCTGGAAATTCCGTTGATGGTCTCTTGCAATTGGTCGTAGAACTCATCTTTCACATCTGAATCAGCTGCGAGGGTTGGTGCGTAGACGGCTACGACTGTGATGTTAAAAGGTTTCCCTCTCAGTCGGACCGTTGCGATCCTCGGTGATACAGGATTCCAAGCCAGCATGGCTCTCTGCGCTGTAGGACCAAGTAAAATGGCTACACCGTGTTGTCCGGACCCGTCAACTGGTCCGCTGTGATGCATCAAGTATGTTGATTCTGCCGACGGTACTTTTATCTTCGTTGATCCCGTGCCGGGCAGTCGGACTTCAGACAGGCATGCAACTTCAATCTGGTAGTCATATAAAGATTTGGCCGTGATTGCTTGGCTGCCGATATCAAGCAATGTTCGAACATTCCAACACCCGAAATAAATAGGTGTTTTCGCGCTGATAAAACCAGATAGCTTTTCACTTGACACCCTAGCCTCTGGGGGAGCACAGGGCGCGTCGCTTGCCGGGGACGCCGTAGCATGAACGGTATTCATAGATTGTGACATTTTCATGGAGTTTCTTGGGAATTTGGTACAAGTGGTGTCCCCTCACCACTCGGCTTTTTGATCGAGGACGCACCTCTAGCCTTTGCACATCCAAGCGCAGTCTGCAAGGCAGCAGTAAGTAGTATGGTTGCCGGTGGCTGTTGAGAGCTCATTCGCCATTCGGAAGTACGGGGTACTGTCCAGGAGTCCATGTAATCCTGTGGCTGTTGTCCCCTTTTGTGGCGGGGAACACACGCCGTGTCATGGTGCCGCCGTCGGGCTCATGTGGTATTTTATAGGAGATCCGATTGCCGGTCGGAAATCCACCACGCCCTGGTGACACCACCGCCATAGCCCCGTTAGCCCATGTACGATCGATCATCGAAACATGGTTGACACCGTCGTACCACGTTGAGGAGGGGATGGTCTTTACGACGGACAAATGAGGACCAGAACACCCATGAGGCAAGCACAACTTGAGTCTGGCGCCTTAGACCGCTCGACCATCCTGTGAAGCTTTGCACTAACAGTTTCACAAAGATACCATTTATCACAATTTCCAAGTCCTTTTTCTCTTCGATCGGGCTGGGTTTGTATTCGTTCGTTTCTTCCGAAGGCTTCAACATCGTTCATACTAACCAATGGAAATGCGTATTGTGTCAACCCTGAAGATGAGACTGGAAATTCGGTCTCGAAAATTCGGAAAAAGAACAATGGAAAATCTTGTTCTAACGTCGTTTTCAGACAATCAGCTGATGGAAGGCTTAAAAAAGAAGGGACAAGTGAGAACCCATCAATTGAAGCCAAAAATCAGATCATCTGAAAATGATCAAAATTCAAGATTTTATCAACCTAAGAGTGATATCAATTGTCCCGCACAAGAAAAATGCGGTCAAATCCACAACAAGGTCATATGCTGTGTTTTATTTTAAGATTGAAACTAATTTATACAATTTCGTATGAGGTATTGCGCACCTAGTTGCAAATTAGTTCAAATATGGTGCAGCAAGTTACCTAGTTGTAAAGAGAGTGAATGTCAAAGCGACGCTTAGGTCAAAAATAAAGAGAAAAAGGAAGGGATAGTATGGAATACTGATGGTCTTCAAAACTAATAGTAAGCACACTGTGAAGTTAAGCAACTCCTAGAAATAATTGAATAAGAATATATGTTTATATAACTATAATAAATCATTATACCTATATACATATATATATGTAAATATAATATCGTTACACCATTATATATATGTGCGCTAGACATGCATATATTGAGTTTAGTTACTGAGACAAATTCAATGTTTAAAACCATTGGTTAGTCAATAAAATAAAATATAAATAGAACGGTTTCGGAATGAGGTTACCACATTTGCTTAAATCTGCTATTGTGAGTATTGTACAGTGTATATTGGCCTGATGGTGGTGCTGGATAGTAGGTACCGAAACGTCGCCAGTAAACAAAGATGTGATAGAACCATATTTCCATTGGTTAGTATGAACGACGCTGAAGCCTTTGGAAGAAAGGGGCGAATACAAACCCAGCCCGATCGAAGACGAAACGGACATGGAAATTGTGAAACTCTTAGTGCAAAGCTACAACACGCGTACGCAAAACGCAGCATTGGGAAATATGAAGCTGGCACTCAGCAATCAAATTTCCAAAAATATCAATGGGGAAGCTTTCTGCTCTGTCTGAAGTATTCTGATTAGTAAAGCCTAATATCCAAATATATTGTGATTTGTGGATGGAATAATTAAGCCACGGAGAATTTTACTTTGGAACAGTTGCACTTTAAGCTCAGTGCGCAACGATTATAGCGAACGATAGCTATGTGGAGCGTAAATACTACATAATTAGAATAAGCTTGAGTCGTATTGAAAGGAGTTAGGCCACATAATGTGGCATTTAGTAATAAATGGCATGGTTGCTTACTGATCTGACGTCTTTTTGTAACGACAATATCTACTTGGACCATACACATCCTTTCTTGATTCTCATTTACATTTTCTGTGAAAATATTGACGAATAATCATCAAATAAATGATAGAAAACTTGACCTGCTGCCTTTCCAAAAGATTTACGAAATTCAATGTCAAGTGGTCTTCGTTATTAAAATTCCAACGTAATGTGGACAATGATACGATCGGAAATGTACAATGCGGGTATTTCTGTCACGCAAAGTTGGTCATTGGGTCTCAAAATGTTTGTGAAGATTCTCGAAACTAGGCACTAATTTCCTGTTCGGATTATTTTAGTACTCGTAGAGATTTTAGACGCCAGCTTAAGAACAGTTTGAAAGCCTATTTTGAATCATTTCGGGCTAGAAAGTCTAAAATGATGGAAGAAGTGTTCGCATTTTATAAAAACCGATGCTTTTTTTCACATTATTCGCGCAACAGGTGCGGGAAGCTGAATGATTTTACCAATAATCTAATAGCCGATAAAACGTGTCGTCTTGATAAGTGGGCTGAGAACACTTAAAATTAGCTTCCTTTGGCACATTCGTCAATTCCTATAACAAAAAATATGTCTTCAGCAGTGTGAAACGATAATCTTGAAAAATCATATGGGTTAAAAATATGCTATATAATATTGTCTCGTACACGGAAAATATGCAAGTTCCGATGGTCAACTTCCGACCTTATTTAAGGATAGTAGCGATATTTTTGGGTCGTTAACTGACTTTTTGTGCTAATTTGAATAGAGAAATAATGCAGGTTGCTTGGAATTGGTCTATGATCAATCCTATCTTCAAAAAAGGAAATCTTAATACATGCTATATCCATGATGGTATTTTCTTCTATTATCATTCTTCGTTTCAGCCCTTCGAGTAAATTACATGCTAGAGAAAAGTTATATTCCAACCAGGGCGAGGTTGCTTGTATAATGCTTGTCCTTCGACAAGTACTTCAGCAGAAACATACCTCGCTGCCCCTCAATACTTACTTACTACTTTACTGCGACTGACTCCTTTTGGAGGATAAGCCGGCTCCATTGATTTCATGGAGTTTCTTGGGAATTTGGTACAAGTGGTGTCCCCTCACCACTCGGCTTTTTGATCGAGGACGCACCTCTAGCCTTTGCACATCCAAGCGCAGTCTGCAAGGCAGCAGTAAGTTGCATGGTTGCCGGTGGCTGTTGAGAGCTCATTCGCCATTCGGAAGTACGGGGTACTGTCCAGGAGTCCATGTAATCCTGTGGCTGTTGAACCCTTTTGTGGCGGGGAACACACGCCGAGTCATGGTGCCGTCGTCGGGCTCATGTGGTATTTTATAAGAGATCCGATTGCCGGTCGGAAATCCACCACGCCCTGGTGACACCACCGCCATAGCCCCGTTAGCCCATGTACGATCGGCCATCGAGACATGGTTGACACCGTCGTACCACGTTGAGGAGGGGATGGACTTTACGATGTCCCTCAATAACTATCTTCATAGACTTCAAGAGTGCATTAAATTGGATAACATTGCATAATCGTACTACCTTGAGACCTTCATATATCTATTAGTAACTGATTTGTTTGTTTCAATTGTATACGTAGTAGAAACCATAATTTCATGCTTTAGTTCCGGTTATAAGTTTAGAGAAATTGCCCACTAGCGCTACCTATTGTATTGGAACAGACTGCACGTCATAAGTAGTATATCGTTTACAATGGCCCGTAGCCATATAATTCCGGCCTGACTATAGGCCGGCACAAGCTAGTCAGTCCGGGAAGGGTAGCAGGAACCTTGCCGGGTCTAAAGGAACAAAGTTATAATCTCGTTTCATGTTAAGCCTCGATTTTGGTCTAACTGCACAGTAACTTTTATTGATAAATATGTTTGACGGATTGAGAGAAAGCGTGCCGGACACGAAAGGCAAGTTTCGGCTCCTGAAGGAAACTTAAGCCACTAGCATCTGGGTAGGTAGTGCTCATCAGCCTTGGTTGGCAAACGAAGAGTAGGAAAACTCCAAATAAAAACCATTCTCACTAGGACTGGACGAATTAGTGCTCTTTTACGGTCCAAATATAACCATGAATGACGTATGGTTATATGGCAGTGACACAGTCACTTTTGACTTTTGTGTGGCTGTGCATGGTGATGATGTTGGTATTTTGATATTTTAATGTTGTTAATTTACCTCTGTTTTTGAATAAGTAGTGACTTGTATAACATTTATTCTGAAAATTGTTTGGGGCGTTGCAAAAATCGAAGAATTTCATTTTAAATGGCAGGGTTTCGGTTTGGTTGCAAGAATGAAATGATTCCCTTGTAAGAAGGTCAAATCGAAATAGCGAGCTATCTTCAATGATTTATCAACTTGTTTTTTGAGGCTGGCTGGAATTTATCAAGTTCTAAATTTTGTGTTAAGTTGAATAGTTGCAAATTTAGTTCTTTAAAATAAATATTTTTTAGCATGATGTCATCAATGTTATCAATACCATTACATATATTCTGTCCGTTTGTTCATATGTCGATGGTATGTAGTAAATGCACGCACGAAAATTTTATTTCTGAATTGAAATCATTTTAAAGATGGTTTTTGATTATTTTAAGAAAGAAATAGGTAGATTTATTAGCAGTGATTGATGTAGGTCCGAGAAAGTTAAAAGTTAGCGAAACTATAAATGATAGTAACAACGAATTAATAACCGATAAAATAAGTCGTCTTGACAGGTGGGCTGAACACTTTAGAGATCAATTTTCTTGGCCACCCGCGTCAGTTCCGATTCCCGAAAGCATGTCTGCATCAACAGTGTGGAATGTTAGTCCCGAAGAACCATCCGAGTTAGAAGTACGCGATGCAATCCTATCTCTTAAGCGCCGCAAAGCCGCAGGCCCCGATGATTTACTTCCGGGATTGTTTAAGGATGGTGGCGATATAATTTCAGGAGCGTTGACCAAACTTTTTCATACTATATGGAATGAGGAAACCGTACCACTTGACTGGAATGAGTCGACCATCATTCCCATTTTCAAAAAAGGCAATCGTAATTCGTGCGATAACCATCGTGGTATAAGTTTGACTCCGGTCGTATCAAGGTTATTTGCTTCGATTATCCTACGTCGTCTTAGCGCTTCACGTGAATCACATACAAGAGAAGAACAGGCCGGATTCCGCGCAGGACGAGGTTGTATAGATAATATGTTTACGTTAAGGCAAGTTCTTTAACAGAGACGTTTATATCACCGTCCCACAATAGCCGTCTTTCTAGACTTCAAGGGTGCATTTGATTCGGTGGATCGCAATTTTTTATTCCATATATTATCGAAAAGCGGTGTGCCCACAAATTTTTTTAATATTACACGAGCTCTCTACACAAATACTTCTGGTCCCGTTAAGGTCTACAGCGAATTAATGCATAACTTTACAACCAGCAGTGGTGTTCGTCAAGGTTATCCACTTTCCCCATTTTTGGTTAATTTTGTAATCGTTGCTATTATGAACAACACTCTCCCACACAATCAGGATGCTGGAGTTGAAGTTCTCCCGGGCGATAGACTAGCCGATCTTGACTATGCGGACGATATCGTACTATTATTCGACAATCAGGATGCTGCCCAGGCCACCTTGAATAGATTAATAGACGTTTCGTGTTTCGGCATGAAATTAGCACCATCTAAATGTAAGATATTGTTACAGGATCACCCACCACTCACTCCAACGTTGCGTCTGCAGAATGAAGATCTAGACATAGTTCACAGGTTTACATAACCTGGGAGCTCTATGAATAACGTAGGCAATATGTCCGACGAGGCGAGAATACGAATCGCGAAAGCTAGAGTAGCTTTCTCGAACCTTCGACATTTATGGAGAATATTCCTTTTTGTCTTAAAGGTCGTGTTTATAATGCATCTGTACGCGCAGTCTTACTATACGCTAGTGAAACTTGGCCTCTCAGAGTTGATGATTTGAGACGCTTACAGGCATTCGATCATCGTTGTTTGAGAAGTATAGCACATGTTGGTTACCAACAACGAATAACTAACGTTGACTTCCGTAGAAATATTTTTGTATCTGACAATAAGTGCTCGTCGTTAGAAAAACACATAAGGCACTATCAACTGCATTGCTTCGGTCACGTTTTGCATATGCCCCCATTTCTATTGCCCGGTAGAGCTCTGTTCTCTCATCCAGCACCAAATTGGCGTAAGAAACAAGGTGGGCAGATTTTGACATGGCAGAAAAAATTGAAGTCACTTATATCCAAATTGGGTAGTATGGGACCCACTCGTCTGCCAGGATGGAGTCCTCGTTTGCATCATAGTTCTTGGTTAGAAATCATTACTGATATGGCATCGAATCGAGCTCGGTGGCGATCTTGTTGCAGCTGTCTAGTAGTATCTTTCATCGTAACTTTCTTTTCTTATTAGGGCAATATTAGCTGCGAGGTTTGGTTTGTTTATGACGTGATACATCGAAATCCGCAAGGAAGCTGTATTGCTGATGTTGCCTTGACCGAATGCTAACTTGGCTATAATGGTGTTGTGAAGAGGTTTAGATTGCCTCATTGTTGTGAGTTATCCTAATAAATTTACTTATAGTAGCAAGGTATTCCTTCTCTCTACCTCTCTCTCTCTCTCGTAAATCTAACTAATAATTTGTCTAAATTAAGTTATTTTCTTTTTTCACTCCTTATGGTTATATGGCAGTGTAGCATTAGTCACTTGACTTTTGTGTAGCTGGACATGATGATGATGATGATGATGATGATGATGATGATGATGATGATGATGATGATGATGATGATGATGATGATGATGATGACGATTTTCTATATATGGCAACCTGGTTTTGGGCGCAGTGTTATGATCTATTATAGTATCGAATAGAGAGTTATTGTTAGATTGAGTAGAGGAAGGGGAAGGAAAGGAGGCAGAATCGGAGATAGGGTTGTCTGCAGTAGCCCGTTTTCGCTTATCCACCCTTCGCGGCTCAGCAGATCAGGCGATTCTTTTTATACTGCACGACGGACGATGCCATATGTAATTAGTTTAAGTTGTACTTGTCATGGCCCGTAGCCATATGAAACAGTCACTTTTGACTTTTGTGTAGCTATACATGATGATGATGAGTTACTACTGCATGTGGCATTGCAGGCCTCCGTTGAAATAATCTTTGGCTCGTAAAATCTCTGGAGATACTCAAAACAAGGCGCCAAATTCTACCTACCTCGGCTCATAATAGTACTGGTCGCAATATAAAACGCCAACTTAAGAGAGTCTAAAAGTCGATCTCGAATTCTATTGGACCAGTAAGGCTGAAGAAATGGATGCGTTCGCGTCAGGTAATAGTCGCTGTTTCTTTTAACTTATTCGCGCAACAGGTCAGAGAAAATTAAGAAATGATAGTAACAACCGTTTAATAATCGATAAATTAAGTCTTGATAGGTAGGCTGAACACTTTAAAGATCTGTTTTCTTTGGTACACGCGTCAGTTCCAATTCCCGAAAGCATGCCTGTGTTAAGAGTGCGGAATTTAGTCTCGAAGACCAATCAGAGATTGAAACACGAGATTTTATCATATCTCTTAAATGTCACACAGCCGCAGTCCCTGATGGTTTTATTCAGGGATTATTTTATTATGGTGGCGATATAATTTCGGGAGCGTTGATTAAACTATTTCGTACTGTATGGAATGAGTCGACCATTATTTCTATCTCCAAAAAAGTCAATCATAATTCGTTCGAAAACCATCGTGGTACGAGCTAGACTCTAGTCGTGTCAAGGTTATTTGCTTCGATTAACCTACTTAGTCTTAGTGCTTCACGTGTATCACACGCTAGAGAATAACAGGCCGGATTCCGCTAAAAACGAGGTTGTATAGATAATATTTTTGCGGTAACGCAAGTTCTTGAACAGCGAATTTGAAATCATCGTCCCGCATTAACCGTCTTTCTAGACTTCAAGGGTGCATTTGACGCGGTGGATCGCAATGTTTCATTCTATATTTTAAGAAGTGTGTCCATAAAATTTGCTTGTGTTATAGGCGCTCTATACACAAATACTTCTTCTACAACGAATTAACGCACAACTTTACAAACAGCAGTGGTGTTTGCCAAGGCTGTCCACCTTCTCCCTTTTTGTTTAATTTTGTAATTAAAAATATTATGAACAACACTTCCACACTTTCAGGATGCAGGTGTTGAATATCTCCCGGGCGGTAAATTAGTCGATCTTGTCTATGCAGTCGATATCGTACTCTTATTCGACAATGGAAATGCTGATCAGGCCACCTTGAATAGATTAGCAGACGTTGTTCCGTCTACGTATGAAATTTGCACACTAAATTTAAAATACTATTACAGGAACCCCCATCATTCACTCCAACTCTGCGACTGCAGAATGAAAATCTAGACATAGTTGACTGGTTTACATACCTTGGAAGCTCTATCAATATGTCTGACGAGGTGAGAACGAGAATCGCGAGTATTTCACTTTGCCTTAAAGGTCGTGTTTACATTGAATCTGTACGCGCAGTTTTACTATACGCTAGTGAAACTTGTCCTCTTAGGGTTGATGATTTTAGACGCTTAAAGGCATTCGACCATCATTGTTTGAGAAGCATGACACATGTTGGTTACCAAAAACGAAAAACCAACGGTGACATCCGTAGACGTATTTTTGGATCTGCGAACATGTGCTTCTCGTTGTAAAACACTGGGGTCTATCAACTTCGTTGTCTCGGTCAGGTTTTGCATGTCATCAATTTGATTGCCCAGAAGAGCTCTGTTCTCATCCAGCACCAGATTGGCGTAAGAAACAAGGTGGGCAGAAACTGTTGAAGTCACTTAAATCTAAACTAGGTATTATTGGACCCACACGTCTGCAAAGTCGGGGTCCACGTGGTTAGAAACCCTACGGGATATGGCAAAAAATGGAGCAAAATGGCGATCTTCTTGCAGATGTCTAATAGAATCATCTTCGTAACTTTATTTTCTTGGTGAGGCAAAGTTAGCTGCGAGGGCTTATTTTATTTACTTCTAGACACAGTGAAACCTTAATAGAAGTTGTATTGTTGGTGTTGCCAGCCCTAAAGCTGACGTTTCCATAATGGTGTTGTGTAGAGGTTTCGTTTGTATGTATATAGTTTGGACACAGATGTTTATACAGGATATGAGTATTTGTGTGCATTTTGTTGAGATAAGATTCGTTAGTGTAGGCCCCGTATATGGTCATGTCAAAACGATGGAATAATAATGTATTCTTTCAACAGTTTTATTAACCTTTCTCTGCCTATAACCTATTGAAATCAGGATAGAATTAGGTAAACTGGGGTATTTGAGGATTACTGCAATATTGAAATCAAAAATTTTGTTGATCCTTCTACGCGTCCGGAACAGCAATTAAAAATAGAGACATCATGGATAGGCGTGTATGACAGTCCATACGGTTCCCTTATAGTTATTCTATAAATGTCACTTTATAGGAGTACACACAGGTTGTTATGTGCGGGGAGGGGGTGACACGGATAAGTTTATCTATACATTTGAATATTAGACATTAGGTATGAAGACCGAATATTAAGGCAGACAATAAAAGATACTTTAGGAATTAAAATAAATATAAATAGATCTGTCTTGATTGAATAAACCACATTTGCCACAAATTGTTTTTTTCTGTGCGTATGGTATCAACCTAGAAGATGGGACAGGAAATTACGTCCCGAAAATTTGTATAAATAGAAGGAAAAATATGTTCCAGCGTATTTTTCAGAAAAACAGCTGATGGTGGGCTTCAAAATGAGGGGACAATTGAGAATCCATCAATCAAGGCCAATAATCGGTGCACCTGGAAATGTGCTGGATTCAAGATTTTACCAACTTACGAGTGCTATCAATTGTCCTGCACAAGAAAAATGCGATCAAATCCGCACCAGGAATAATCACTGTTTAGCTTAGAAACATATTTTGGCCGTTTGATACAAAATCGCAAAAAATCTTTCATTGTTTCTTCTTTATATGATTAAAATTTTCAATTGATGTCCGAACGCGTAATTTAAATATTAATTACTGCAAGACGGATAAATGATTTTTATTTTTTAAAACACGTGTAATGATATAAGAGCTAAGATTTGGCCCTCGGCCTATGTGGTCTCATATTTTCCCTGTATGGAATGTTAACCGTCCTATGACTTTAAATTAACAATATCAGTTATGATGTGCGTGTAATGGACGGTAGATCCAATAAGGAAATTTACGTAGTTTTGTGTTTGAGTTGAATGCAACGTGGTGAAATGTAAGTGTGTATGTGCGTATGTGTGTTTGTATGCGTGATGTTACTTTAGCTACTGTGCCAGCACTCCTCGCACTCGAAATTAGTTATTTAATAAAAACAAGTCTCCTAATATAATCCATCGAAGACTGGTTAAATAAAATTGGATTTGTGCTTTTTTCAAACTAGCAACTTTAATTTAAAGAATTGTTACCTCTACCCAGGCAACCAGTTATTGTTTAATTGTATTGTCTATATATATATATATATATATATATATATATATATATATATCGCGAAATCTACAAGCAGCTAATGTTCGTGACTGCATAAAAATTGTGCAGCCGACATTTACAGTCACGTACAATGTATGCAAGACTACTAAAGGTGAGAGCCGCATATCTAATTTTACTTTTTTATATATATTCAATGCGGTTTGATCCTCACTAGTCACTTTGCCGTCGTACTCTGATGATGATCATGGACGGTTGAAACGCGCCAGTACGTGCGACTGTCGTAGTACATTTATTTTGTTCGATGACTGGTTAAATACAATGGGATTGGTGTTTACTTCAAGCTCGCAAACTTGATTTAAAGAATTGTTATCATCACTCGCGCAATCAATTATTGTTTATTTGGTATGAAGTAGTTTATTATGCAATGTATTTTTGAATTTGTGTTCACCTAATGGATGATTTTATAAATTCTAAATATATTCAAAAACTGTACACATTTAATTAATAATGAGTTAAATATGTATGCGTTCATTTTTTTCCTGTATGGTTAATATTGATTTCAACTGGACTGGTTTTCACCAAGTATCTGTGCTACCATTCCGTAATTATTGACTAAATCTACGAATTCTTTTAAGTGTTATCACCATCAAGTGCGTTTTACATCAAAAAGG
This sequence comes from Eudiplozoon nipponicum, assembly GCA_029291075.1. Taxonomy (NCBI): domain Eukaryota; kingdom Metazoa; phylum Platyhelminthes; class Monogenea; order Mazocraeidea; family Diplozoidae; genus Eudiplozoon; species Eudiplozoon nipponicum. The sequence continues at coordinate 185,252 of JAQBSW010000171.1, read as the reverse complement.
TTTAAGGAATGTCGAGAATTTGAATAGCTGAGCTTACTGAATTTTACAGATAATATTTTTTTGTATAATCCTTCCTATTTAAAAAAAAATTTACAAACTTGAGATAAGCACTAAACTCTTTGTTTTAGCCCATCGCACGAAGTTGCGAAATTGCCATCATCATCATCTTGTCCAGCCATACAAAAGTCAAAAGTTAGTAATGTTTCACTGCCATCAATCACACGAAGTGATGCGTTTCGATTTTCCGTATTTATAATCAGATAAACATCAATACTTGTAACCGACGGTACCTGATTTTTCGCAACCGGTTAATATAATGGGATTGGTGCTTATCTTAATTATGAAAACTTGATTTTGGTAATTGTTATTGACAATCGTGCAAGTAATGCTTGCTTAATTGCATTGTTCTCTTGGAAATTTTGTTATTTCACTAACGTCTTTTGATGAAACACATTTTCCAATTTTCACGCTCTACGGATAAGTAGCCTAATGCTCAGCAATTCTAGAAAATCTGTTTTAAGGACAGTGTCGAGGTAATTATGTGGCTGAAATAATAATCGTCCATTCAATCAAAATCTTTTTTGATCTGTTCTGTGTCTAAGTCGATTAGTTATTCTTTGCTGTTGCAATTTTCTTTTTAGATTTTCAACATATACCTAACCCAACTGATACTGCTCTTGTGGTTGAGATTACTTTAAGCAATTATGACATCCGAAGATCAAGATTTTGTTGTGATCAGTGACAGTTCTGCGGGAGATGCAGCAATGTATCGTGAAAATATTCAACAGTTGAGTTCACTAATTGAACTTTTTAATCAATCAATAGGTATGTGTTTTCCTTTTTCATGTAATGCTTTCAATAAAAACTTTAAATTCTGGATTTCATTCATCAATATTATGTTATTTACATTATTGTATCTTTACAGGGTATGTGATGAAATATATTTTCAGTTCATCTCAATGGATATATTGGCTTGTGACTTTTAGATATCTGCTAGTTTATGTTTTTTCTTATTAAGTGAACGTTTGAAATTTCTGCCTTTTAAGTTGAAGGCTCTGTACAATTGTGATAAAGGACTAATATCGCGGTATACTCGTTGGTGTGTAAATTAAGTCGTTTGTCAAAGATCGGTAAAAGTCACAAAAGCCTTGTTCACGTGCTAGTTCTACGCATATATGGGAGGGGAAGTGCTTGACGAAGTTACTTAATTTATACTGAAACAAAACACAGTGCAGTACACATTGATTGTTGGAACGTCATGGCTTTTCGTCACAAACTACGCTTCTATGGCTGACGAATTGCGCACGAACAGTTTGTGTATAGATTATTTCAAGAAAACCATAATTGATTCACGAACTTTCCGATGCGCCATGTTCTGGCCGAGAACTCGAGGAAACGTGATTCTTCTACCATCCGAAAACGGGAATTATCTAGCATAATATTGTGTTGCCTTTCTGTTACCGAGCGTTGAATCGATAGTTTTGTTCGTCTGGAGAGTTATGAAAACTTGTTTATTTATCCTTTTTTCGTAAGAGACCTAGTGGTCGAATTTGTAGACGTGTCAAAGACAACTTTAAATTATTCCGCCAGTGAACGGGGGATTCCTTCTAAAAAAATCTATGCTGTAACAACAGTCAGGCTTTCTATACCTACCTTAAACTTTAACCTGCTCGAGATGGGCTCAATTTTCCAGCTCCGTAGACAGCAATTTGCCTCGAGGTCTATCGTCACAAAAAATGCACACATGGTGCTGTGATCATCTTAAGATTGACTAAATTCTAGTTAGCAGGCGGGGGCTCTCTTTTGTCCAGGATACCAGAGTGTACCACGAATGCCCTACTTTTTCCATAAACGGAAATGGCCTTGGTATATTGGTCGCTAAAATCTAATTAAAATTACGATTTTCCGGCTGCTTATAATCCATACGAATATCCATAAACTGAAGACAGATGGAGCTATGCAGGAAGCTTTCAAGAACTATGTTTCTGTCGAGGGACCTTTGACTATATCTAACAGCGTAAAAATGACATCTCCAGCGCTACGAATAAATATATTAAGCAAGCTTTTCTTGTCCTTCGTCGATAATGCCTCAGAGCCTGTTTGCTAATTATAGTATCAAAAGCTCTCCAGCATGCAACGTCTGCTCATAGACCAAGAGATGATTATACCCTGGCTCGTATTCTCAAACACTGCTGGTAACGGATGACGTAAACTCTGGCTTCATGGTGCTATTTGTTTGAAAGCAGTTTTTAAGCGTTGCAACCTATTATTATTATTATTAGCAGTGGTTATTCTGCCAGGAATGTACCAGTTGCTAAAGCGCAACTTTATAAGTATTTGCAAAATGTCCTCAATTCGCCACATTTTGTTGACGGTTATGATGTGAACCATTGATCTGGAAACATTATTAATTTAGGATTTCCTACTTTTGTTAAAGTGGCGTAGATGTTAAATCTAAAAGACACCAGAATGCATGGCGTCTCTTCGTAAATTTGATGAATTCATGCTAAGGTAACATGTTTGAATTTATGACCGCAATCTGGAGAACGGTATCGGTCTCTTATGATTCATAGTGCCATTGTGGCGAATTTCTGATAACTATTATGGCATTAGCTTGCTATGTTTTGCATAAAAAAGGTTATTAATATTTTTAAAAGCAAAGAAAATCAGGTCAAACCATGTTGGTTTTAGAATTGGAACCACGTGTGTAGGTCAAATTAATATACCTATCTAATGTTCAAGTTGCTCATGGGCGTTATAAATGTAATGTCATGGGCTGTGGATTGGAACGATAGTCACAATGAGTATCATATATCTTTAAACGATCTTGTTATGATGTATAGTACGACTGATTTGCAGTATCGCACAATGTACATGATTTTAGTAATTTTGTTAGAGTATTTTCACTTGGGGTTGCATTTACATTACAACATGTTGGTCTATACTTTGGACAGAACTTGACAAGTTACTAATAAAGACGAGACTGGTCTACTGGATGAATTGCCTTTGCCATCTTATGTAGTTTAGTTTATTTTATATATATTATATATATATATACTATATATATATATATATATATTCGCATTGTGTGTAATTTGGTTAGTGTTTATATATCACCGCCCCCGCAACCAGCGATTGTTTATATGTATAATTTCTAGTATAGAAATGTATTATCATTATGTATATATCAAGTGGTTCACAATACCCTAGGATGTGCGTGGGTGTAGTAGTTATGTTAGAGGTCTTGAAGTCGTGGATATCTTTAAGTAACATCATTTGAGGATGTGTTGGCTTGTTTATTAATCTTTTTGGTATAAAATTCACTTCCTCTTTGCTACAGGTTCGCCAATCTCGCACTTCTACACTTTGGCTGTAATAGAATATTTGTTTTTTTCCTGGCAGGTTACGTAAGTTTTTAGGCGTAAAAAAGTGCATTTTGTATGACGAAATGAATGTTAGAATCACAAGAAGTAGAGCCAGCCATTTTTGTATTAATTAAGGTATCTCACATAACACTGATGGTAGTGCGCACAGTTTATCTGTTTTTGGAGTGGTTGTGTGCGCTATGGAGACTGACAAAATTAAAGTATCTTAGACGCTCACTTACATTGTAATAGAAGTATAATCATTGGGTGGTATCAACCACGAATAAACAGATAAATTCCATAACTGCGTATTATATCCGTAAATACGTTAGAAAATCAAACATGGCTCTCTTAATTATACTGGCTTGGTCACATTTCACATATGCCTGCAGGTCAGTAGGATGCTTTTTAAGCCAGGGCTCGTTTGACGTAACACGTAAAAATGTAGCGGGTTGTGTTATGGAAAAATAATTAAAGTCAGTCTCAATAAAGTTTGCTAGTGTAGATTAGTTTTAATGAAGAACAAAATTTGTTTTAAAGAATTTAAATCATCACTCGCGAAATCGACGATTATTTAGTACTATAGAAATAGATCGTTTGCAAGGAATGAATTCGCCTGCTCATTTTAGTTCTTGTTCGAAAACTGCGAGATGCTGCACCGAATTAGTTACAATGTCGATTCCATGCGGATTTCCGATAATGATCTTAATCGCAGTCCCTTAAGGCAGAAAATATTGAAATGTATGGTTGTAATATGAAGAGCTTATGTAAACCACAATGGATGTTGCCTTAATTTTTAGTTTAATTGGTTTTTTGAATGTGTTGCTTGAAGGCTGAAATGACCTCGTCTTGGTCGTCGTTTTTAAATCATTTTTTCTCAGTTTACAAGGATTTTTATAAATATTTGGTAGTAAGAAATCAGTTTTTAATTGCTGATTTAGTAATTTAATAAACTATTGGACGATCATTGCTTTCGCAGGTAGCACAACTGATGATAGTTTTGGTATGATGAGCGACGGGATGAACAAAATAGAATTGGTGTGTATTTAAAGTAGGTAAACTTGATTTCGAATATTGTTATCACCGCCAGCGCGATTATTGTTTACTAAATTTTATGCTTACATACTTTGACTTAATCTCAAAGAATTTTATTTTCTTGGCTGCGTAGAAATTGTACACTCGACATTTACAGTCAATGTACTTCCAGGGTAAGACCCACAGGTCTTATTTTGTTTACTTTATATTAGTGTTGCGGTTTAATCATCGTTTGTCAGTTTGCCGTCGAACTCTGGTGATGATTGTAGCATGTCGAATTGCGTCAGTGTGTACGAATGATGGTAGATATACTATTTAGTGCGGCTTGTTTAATAAGATGTGATTAATGTTTATCTCTTGTTGGCTATCTTTATTTAAATGGTTGTTATAATGATTAATTGGTAATGATCATTTAACGAACCAACTGCGTTAATTCGGATACCTGAAGACATTATTTTGCAATATGAAGACTAATGAGTCCCGTCATTCTGACTGCATCAAATCAACTTGTTCTATTTATTGGAAATGTTTCAATTGTTGCTGAAATTTTTATGTAACTACACGTCGTGTTGATGCCTTCAGAGTGACGAGACAAGTTATAACCGATACATTAGGGATACCTACACGTGCACATAGGAATGAGGAAAGTTAAATGTATTTTAAAACTACGAATTCAAATTGGTTGCCAATTGTAGAGAAGGTACAACTGACAGTTGCTCTCCGCAACGAAAATTATGTGTAGATAAAGAATAGTTTTTATTTTACGGATACACCGAATGTTTCGAAGAACCTTGAAGGCTGTTGAAAAAATGTATTTTTAAAACTAATTCATTTGTCTTTCTCCGTAGTGATTTAGCAATTTTCTAATTAAAGAACATACCTTGAAAAAGTGAAATGTATATATGGGGTGTGTTTCCTGATGTTATGAATGTCTACCTACATCGTATTTTCGTTTTTATTTTTCTACCTGCTTGAAAAAATGTATAGCAGATCACTTGATTTTGTAGAGATACTGAATAGAAATAACATTCAAGCTACATTATATTATATATATTCCTTAGTATACTAAACTTTTGTTGTTTTTCTACACTATCATATATCATAGGAAAGCTTCATTTCTATTAAATGAAATTTTTAAATTTCAATACACTGATTTTAACTCCAATGTATGCTTTTCTGCACAGATGCCGTTCAGCAGTCGAACATTCTATTAAAGGACAAATTGCACTTGGCTCTTCAAGTGGTTTTACGTAAAATTGATCCAGTTTCAACTAATGATCTACGAAGTGTACTGGACAACATTGGACGAATGGTGAGTGTTATCTAGTGTACTTTAATATTTTGTACGGGTTTTATCAAGCAAAATTTCATCCTTTTCACGTTACCAGAAATTTCTGCTCTAATGTTAGGCAGGCCCTGATTGGACGTATCGGCGGTGGTAGTTCACATTGGTTGTACTATTGAATTAAAGTTACATTATCTAAGGTAAAGCCTCCAATCCGGACTTTCTGCACAGATTATACTGTTAAATTGATGTTTAATATGAGCTAGCCTATCAGATTTTTTAACATCTCATAGTGCTGCCGATACACTGAACTGAATGTATAAAACATTAGCCACACAGAAGTTGAGCTATAGTACGAAGTAATCTATCCGATTGTATATTCTGGAAAAATTAATGGGGCTAATGGCATTGTTTCTTCAGTGACACAATTTGAAATTCACGTAAATTCCTTTTGGCTTAAAGTCGTCAAATTCTGGGACGGCATATGTCGACCTGAAATATTATTTAGAAATATACGTGTGCAAGTTTTCGATCAACTTGCGTATGCCCATTGACCAGACGGTTAATTATTTGAGTAAAAGAACATCGCAATATAAATCTGTTGCAAATTAAATGGTGAATGCCCGTCTGCAATGGAGCACCATATCGTTGAAACCTCGCTTGTATGTTCTCCAGACGTATTATTTACGATAACAACTAAATTTTGTAATAGAAATGAGTTAGCCATATACATATCTCTGTGGATGAACAAATTGAGGCAGTTTTATACAAGCAGAAAAAGGCCTGTTCTATCATTGAGCCTTGACTCGAGTTGATGCACGCATTAGATTGATTTTCCATTATTTCGCTCATTGTTTAAATTTTCTGTATTGTTTTCCCTTCAATATACATATTAAGATTTATCGATTTGTAGGTACTTGTGACGAAATGCATAGTAAATGCTCTTGTAGCTGATTAAATTTATTTTTATTTTTACACATGAAAAGGTTACTATGACTGTTTTACAACTGTATTTGAGTTTATTTAATTGCTAACGGATACTGGTTATTCTTTTTGATGCAAATTAATTTTAAAACATGAGGCATAAATTTAAATGAAGCCATTGTATTTGCCTCTCTTTTCACTGAAAATGTTATTTGAGTTTTATCTCCGACAACATTTAGCGTTTTCTTCCTATTCTTTTCTGTTGACCTATACGCACGTATATTTTTATGTATAATTCTGGTCAGACTGAGACGTCATCTTACGAAGTGCGTCAGTCATATCTGAAGAATTTGTGTGCTCGTTTAGTTGCCCTAGATGAACAGAAACAGTCAGCTCTGCAAGAACTGAGTGAGACTGCTATTAACTTAGAGGTAAGTGACCGAAGTCGCTTTCACTTGATATTCATTTATATTATTTCAAACCTAAATAAATCCTGTTTGTTTTTTGACAAAAATGAAGTTCTCCGAAATTTAGTTAGTCCGAATTTTTCGCATAATCTTCAAAAATCTGTAATGTGATAGTTTAAGTGTAGCGCATAAATGGCACCTCAGTGCATTCATGCTTTTTAGATGGTGATCTGACCATAACCATTTTACGATGAATGAGTTGTTTGCTGTGCAAACTAAAATGGTAGATCAGAAGACTAATATATATGCAAGTATGTATTAAGTGTTGGAACCTAGTAACAAATTAGTTCAATTGTCACCACAACAACTGAACTAATTTGTTACTAGGTTCGCAACACCTAATACATACTTGCATATATATTAGTTCTCCGCAACAAACAGTATTTAAAATGGTAGATTTTGATGCGAGAAATAAATATAGTTTGTTTTACCTGGAAATGCTGCTAAATACAAATACTCATTTATATGTTAAATAAAACTTGTGATCATACATGTATAAATCTGTCAGTATAAAGTAAGCATTGTATAATGCAAAAAAGGTAAATCATCTAGTGGACCGTCTTCGTCCTTATTGAGAACTCACCAAGTACCGTCCAGAATTTGCTGCGGACAGAGCTCGATTCTGAGCATGCCTGCTTCGCTTTCTATGACTTTCCACTGCGCCACCTTGCCGCAGACTACACAATTTTTAGTTATAAATTCACGTATGATTTTCTTTTTTTCTTAGCCTCTCCGTCAGGTACTGAGCTTGGAATATTGTCTGTGGCAAATTCTGGACGTTAGTTGATGAGTTCCCAATAAGGACGAAATAGAACAAATGGATGAATGGCCTTCTCTACATTATGCAATGCCTAGTTTATGCTGACAAATTTATGTATATATAATGAGATTGGTATTTATTTCAAGATAACGTCCGTGATTTAATTAACTTTATTCACCTCCCGCGCAACCAATGATCATATAATTTGACCCATTTATGTGATTTGCCGAAATTTTTTTGGAAATTTGTCGCAACTCACAGGTAGGCGGATAAGAATTTCAATGCTCCAAAACGAGCTTCACATGGGAACTCGCCATAAATCAACTTCTGTAACGCAGTTACCTGTCAAGACGTGGATATTCTTAGTCATTAAGTATGCGTTTTAAGCTCATTTATAGTACTTCTTAATTTTCTGGACATGTTTTGTACATTTTGTAACCAGATTGATTATTGCTCTTGTTGTTTATGCCTCTTTAATAAACCTATTGGTTAACTGATTTTGCTCATGTGTTTTGTTTGAAATATTTACTGGCATATTTAAGGATTGAAGCTGTATATACTTTGAAAAGTTATTTGGAATTTGTTAGTTATTTTTACTTTGCCCTATTAAAGATCATTAAATGGTGTATATTGCTTTTCGTCTGCTGGAGAATTGTTTCTGCTTGATTGTGATGCTAGAATCAGCGATGTTCTGAACAGCGTTTCTTTTATTCAAATCTACCAACACTGATTTAGTTGTTTTAAATCTGTCGCACAACTACTGTCAGTTGCCATATAAGAAGTCAGTAATTGTGTAATTATATAATTTATATTATATACGTGTTGCGAAGCTGTGAAAGTGTTATGTCTGTTGGTTTGTTTCATTTTTGAATTATAACATTTATTATCGTCAAAATCGCAACATTACAGTTATACCCCCATGTTCGATACTTTCCCTCTCCTCTTCAATTAACACTATGCACACTACATGAGATTATATATTCTGGGAATTTGAAATAGCTGCAATTTTACTGAGGTAAGGGTGGGTCGAGCCTCCGGAGGAAAGGGACGAATCCGCACCCAGCCAATATGAAGACAAACTTAATGCGATATTAGAACTGGGGATCACTCGGATCTGACTGTAGCTTTGATAATTCTATCTCAAGATCGCAAACTTGACTAAAAGAATAGATATCATCGGATAGTAATAAATCACTTCCGGAATTCCACTGGAATGATAATCACCTTTTCAAATTCTTGAATTTGTCATTAGCTGCTGGAAACAGTACATGATGCTTATTCAAGCATTAATTTAATCACATCCGTTATAACGGTAACGAATAGTCTATTAAGTCAGTGGACACACTTAACAATGTATCTTTATGGTAGCATGCAATTCAATCATGTTGTCAACTCTGTTGCTGCAGCAGTTGTTTATAGCTTAATTTGAAACCATATACATCTTTCTAGATTTGGTGCTCTTTTAATTGCGAATCTCTTCGAAGGCAGTTGACATTAAATCTCCGTAATTTCACTTTGTTTAATGTAAACGTGTATGTAATTACATATAACAAAATGCTGCAATGTTATATATATATATATATATATATATATATATATATATATATATATATATATATCAGAGTTAGAAATACAGAATGCAGTTCTATCTTTTAAACGTCGCAAAGCAGCAGGCCCTGATGATTTGCTTCGGGATTATTAAAGGGTGATGGCGATATAATTTCGAGAGCGATTGCTAACCTTTTACGTAGTTTGTGGAATGAGGAGAGCGCAACACTTGATTGGACGAAGTCGACCGTCGTTCCTATCTTCCTAAAAGGCAATCGCAATTCGTGTGATAACTATCGTGGTATAAGCTTGACTCCAGTCATGCCTAGGTTGTTTGCTTCGATTATCCTACATCGCCTTAGTGCTTCACGTGAATTACACACTAGAGAAGAAAAAACCGGATCCCACGCAGGACGAGGTTGTAAGGTATTATTTTTCCGTTAAGGCACATTCTTCAACTACGAAATGTATATTATTGTCTAAAACGAATTAACACAACTTTACAAACAGCAGTGGTGTTCGTCAAGGCTGTCCACTTTCTGCCTTTTTGTTTAATTTTGTAATCTTGACTATACAGACGATATCTTACTATTATTCAACAGTTGAGATTCTGCTCGGGCGATCTTGAATAGATTAGCAGACGTTGCTCCGGCTTTCGGTATGAAATTTGTATCCCATAAATGTAAAATACTTTAAAGGATCACCCACTAGTCACTCCAACTCTGCGACTGCAGTGTGATGATCTAGACAGTTTACGGGTTTACATAACTTGGAAGCTCTCTCAATAACGAAAGCTAGAGTAGCTTTATAGAATCTTCGCCATTTATGCTGAAACGAGAGTATTTCAATTAGCCTTGAAGGTCGTGTTTGCAATGCAACTGTATACGCAGTTGTGTTTTACGCTAATGAAACTTGGCCTCTTGAAGTTAATGATTTTAGACAGTTGTTGGTATTCGACCATCGTTGTTTGAGAAGCATAGCACATGTTGGTTACCAACACCGAATAACCAACGTTGACATCCGTAGACGTATTTTTGTATCTGTCAACAAATGCTCTTCGTTAGAAAAACAAATTAGGCTCCTTCAAATTCGTTGGATCGATTACGTTTCGCGCATTTTCTCATTTCGATTGCCCAGAAGCGATCTGTTCTCTCAGATTGGCGTAAGAAACAAGATGGGCAGATTTTGCCACGGCAGAAACTTTTGAAGTCAGTTACATCTAAATTGGGTAATATGTGACCCACTCGTCTGCCACGATAGGGTCCAAGTGCGCATCATTGTTCTTTGTTAGAAACCTTTGGCGATATGGCATCGAATCGGAATCAGTGGCGATATAGTTGCAGATGTCTAGTAGAATCATCCATTTAAATTTATTTTCTTAGGGAAAAGTTAGCTGCGAGGTTTTGCTTGTTTATGACGTGATACAGTGAAAGCCACAAGGAAGCTGTATTGCTGATGTTACCTTGCCTTAAAGCTGACTTGGCCTTGGTTGTGTTGTGTAGAGGTTTAGTTTGCTTCACTTCTTTGAGGTATCTAGGTAAATATTCATAGCAACTAAGTACTCTGTCTTTCTCTCTCGTATACCTCATTAATAATTTGTGCGCCTACATTATTATTTTAGTCGTTATAGATCGTGCGGCCAAACTTATAATCATGTACAATTTATGCGAGTTATTTTCATGTTAGTGCGGCACTACAGCTTTTTTATGTATACGTTTTGATTCTCGCTAGTCAGTTTGCCGTCTTACTCTGATGATGATCATGGAAGGTCAAAGCGCGTCAGTGCTTTGCGACTGGCGGTTGTTTTGTTATGTTGTTCGACGTCTGGTTAAATACAATGGGATTGGTGTTTACTTCAAGCTCGCAAATTTGATTTAATGAAAATTATCTTACATCGGTTGTTTGCGTATGGCCTTTGTTCTGCATAAAGCTAATAATAGGTGGCCGAATTGTGAAGTCAAATTTTTTCTCTTTTCTTAAATCTTTTTTTAAAGATAGTGATTGAAATCTGTAAATTGATTCACTTTTCGTTCTATCGCTTACTTTAAACACCTTTTATTTAATTTTTTAGAAGGAACGTGAAAAAAATGTGGAATTGACTAGAGAAGTAGAACGACTGAAGGCGTTACTGTCTACGTTAACACAACCGAATATTAAAGGGTAGGCAAATTGCCAATAATAAATCACAAAGTGTATTATTTATTTTTATGATTAAACAAACATTGGTTGCGTGGGCGGTGATAGAAATTACTATAATGTACTTAATGCGTCAGTTGTTTGTATAATTTTTTGTTATCAATATTGTAAATCACAAGTCTTGGTTTATCGTGACAAATTTATTACAAAAGAATTTATACACTCTAGTTTAAATGCCCGGTCATTCGCAAGATCTTATCTTCGCTTAACTATATGGTGCAATATCTAATAAGTTGAAGAACGCAATTTAAAATAGATTATGGCTTTTTGTTTAAATATGATCTTATCTTCGCTTAACTATATGGTGCAATATCTAATAAGTTGAAGAACGCAATTTAAAATAGATTATGGCTTTTTGTTTAAATATGACAAGGTCGAACAATTAAAAGTGGTATTGCACTCCCGAACGCAAATAAAATCCATGCAATAATTAAAAGATCATTGCAATTCAGTATTCTGTCGTGTTCTGATATTAAATTAAACGAACATTGGTTGCGCGGGTGGTGATAACAATTGCTATAATCAATATTGCGATCTTGATATAACCACCTGATTGTTTATGTACATACATTTGTCAGTATAAACTAATTATTGTATAGTGTAGAAAGGCAATTCATCCAGTCTAATAGTTTCGTCCTCACAAACTGTCCAGAATTTGCCTCTGACAGGTCTCGAACCTGGGCATGTCTGTTACGCAGATGTAATATAACTGTACAACTCATACATGTGATGAAAGTTGTAAAACGGTGAAATTCTTGATTGCATAGGCATTGCACAGTTGACATTTACGATCACGTTAAAGTGTTTTGCGAGACTGCTAGCAGCAAAAGCCACAGATCTGATTTTACTGACCTTAAATATGTAATGTGGTTTAATGTTTGTTAGCTAGTTCGTCATCGTTCACTAATGATGCTCGTGGCAATTGGAAACGCGCCAGTACACACGACCGACAGTAGTTTTTCTATGCTTCGCGACAGAACGAATAATACTGGAATTGTGTTAATCTAAGTTATGCAAGTTTGTTTTAAAGAACGCTATTCAATATTTGCTGGTGAAGATTCATAAAAAAAGAACTAACCTTCCAGTATACGATCAAACTCGACCGTCCGTAAAATCGGCATCACGGCTAAATAGAACAGACGACCAGCGTGTTGCAATAAAATCAGCTGTAAGATTGACAACATTTTGGATCAGCTTCCGAAACTTTAGAACTAATAGTGATTACTAATAATAAAATTTGCATATTCTTTTCTATTATCAAGGAAGTATTTGCGCAACTCAAAGACAAAATGAAAAAAAAACAGATGAAATTCCTGGATATTTATTAAATGTAATAGACAAAAATGCCAAGATTGGCTGAATCAGAAGTTATCGATGGCAGCGTAGTAAAATCTCATGCCTTAATTATACTATGTCAGGCAGTGATATCGCTAAACTGGCACATCTTTCAGCAGCGATCGTGCGACTGGAAAAGATGCGATGTGTGTCTTTTTAAATGAGCTTGAACTTCACGTAGAACGTTTTATCACTACAGTAATGAATTATAGGGTGCAGAATATTGGCTTGTTCAGTTATCAAATAAAAATGATTTTGAATTCCGATACACGTGACCGAGGACACACTGGTGATAAGCAGTCAAAGTTTTTGTCGCGTATAAAATTATATCTCTGTTCGCTGTGCAGATGATCAATCTAGTTAACCTCGGGAGCATCTATTAAGTTATTTTGTAATGATTATCGTTGTTTCTTTGGCTCTTTTCCAGTCGAATTATGGTTTCTCAGGTGTCTGAACAAGTTTTTACGCCATTCCGGGTGTTTTAGTGTGTTGCTAAAAAATGTCTAAAATTAAACGACCATTGGTTACGCGGGCGGTGATAACAATTATTATAATGCAGGTTGCGGTCTTGATATAAGCATCTGACCCATTAATCACTTACATATGTCTGTGTAAACTATGAATTGTATAGTGGAGTGTATAGTCCTTATTAGAAACTGTGCGGCAGGGTGGCTCAGTGGTTAGAGCACCAGATTCCGAAGCAGATGTGCTCAGATTCAAGCCCAGTCCGCGACAAATTCTGGCCAGTACTTGATGAGTTCCCAATAAGGACGAAACCGGTCTACTGGATGAATTGCCTTTTCTACACTATCCCATACTTAGTTTATACTGACAAAATGTAAGTACTTTATGTCAGGTGTTTATATCAAGATGGCAACCCTAATTATAATAATGTCTAAAATTGACGTTTTTATAAAAGTTTGTTTCGTGTTTTCAACTTTTCTATTTCATCTCTTTCTCCGTGTATTTTTGAGTATTTTTATCGCGTGACTGTTTTCCTGATTTCTAATGTACTTTATGTGGTTCTATCAAAGATTTGATAGAAACGCATTTCCATTGGGACGAATACAAACCCAGCCCGATCGAAGACGAAACGAAAATGGAACTTGTGATCAATCGGATCTTTGTGAAACTGTTAGTGAAAAGCTACAACCCGCGAACGCAAAACGCGGCATTGGAAAATATCAAGCTGGCACTCCTCAATCAAATTTCAAAAAATATCTATTTTACAAACACCATATATCTGAAAAATACAGACTATTGTATATGACTGTGAAGCATCAGTAGGTAACGATTTTTATATTGCTACCCGTGATGATGGCAATGATGATGATACGTAATGAAAATCATCTCTATCCACACACACACACACTATCGAGTTATTTACATTACTTTTAGTTAGCACGGGCTAGAAGAGATGGCGCCTACATCAGGGATTTATGTTTTTAACAAGGATCCTAATACGTATGTAAATAAATTTTACTGTATTACGCGCATGAATTCAGATAGGCGTATTTAAAGTTGAAATTTTAGCTTCTGTTCAAATAATTTCTTTTAAAAATAATGAATTTCTTTGCTCATAAGGTAAACAATACATGAACTGTCGATAATAACGGAACAATAATGCACATTAAATTTTAACCTTCTATTTAAACTGTTCAGAACTGCTACATGAAATATATTTCATGCATACAAGCAATTAAATCAGTGTTGTATTAGGATTTGATCTAAATTAATGTCGTTTTGCACAGACAGTTTGACGGTTGATCATATATAAAATATTAATTAATAAACATTGAAAATTTTATTTTCCAGTGAACTAGTTACTAGTTTTATATAATTAATCTTGTGAATTTTCAGTAATTTATGTTTTGTAAGATCTTTATTTCAAAATGCCTCAGCTATCAAATATCAATATGCTAGTTTTACCTGATAATTCAGGAAGTAATTATAGCCAATTTTCGACCGAGTTCAACTTTTGGCACTCAGCACACCGTGTCGTTATTGTTTGTTCTAGATTAGATTTGTAGATATCTTTAGTGATTGTTACCCAATTTCTTAGTAGCATGCATCACGGATGTAGAGTTAAAGGCCACCAACGCGCATATAGCTTACCCAAGAATGAAGCATAGACTCCCAGACAGAAACGTACAGAGAAAGTAACGCTAAGGCGTTTTACTTCTGTCACTCAGCAAGCAGTGTCGTTCATGGTTATTCTAAATCGGATTTGCAGATACTCCTTGTGATTGATTTCAATAATGAAATCTGTTTGCTAATTAAACTTTTCAACAACACGTCTCACGGATGTATGGTTAAAGACCACCAACGGCCAGTCGATCAAAACAGAGTTTGGCCAAATCCCAGAGTATCGTTAGGCCTATTTTGTGTATTCCCGTTGATGTGTCATATTGTATGGTAGTCTTAGAGTTCCTGGTGAAGTATGGATCGATAATTGATAGCCGAAGGTACCATGATAGTCCCAATTACGAATTGAATTATAATTACCTTTTTCACCCAAGAGCAATGACGCGTTCGAATCCACTCATTCATGAGTGCGTGAAATGGTCAACAGTTTTCCACAGATTATACGCATTAAAATATTAGACTCCATCAATACAATCAGACTGCCTAGGCGGCACTATATCGCAACTTAATGCCCATTAGTTTACGTCTGAACTCGACCCTTAGAGCAAAAAAATTATTAAAGGTAGCGAAGGACATTTTTATTTCAATACTAGAGTACGTTATCGTTCGTCTTAGTTCTAGTCGATGGGATTCACCGATACATATTCAAGCCAAGCAACATATTGGCGTTTGTAGGTTATGTGGTGATTCTCGTGTCCTTAACAGTTAAATTAGTGATCGATATCCTATTGGCAATGCGAAGGATATCATCGATAAAATTGCCGAACGTAAATGGTTCACAGTGTTTGACCTAAATCGGCATACGATCAGTTACCGATAGTGGTCATTATTACTTTTTGACTAAATGAATTTCTTTGCATGTCATTTCTGTGTAATGCATCACAGGGATTTCAGAGGTAAAGATGACGTTGTGTTCTCCCATTAGTACTATTTGGCATGCAATCTAGATATCGTGATAACATATAGGCATCAATTACGCAAATCTTATTTGGTCACAATCTAGAACTCCCTGTTGACAGGATGGGCGGTTTTAAGGTCAATGATGAGCCAGCAGCGCCGGTAGTTACACAGAAACCCACCAGAGAACACCAGCTGCTAGTTTATATTTAGAAGGCATCCATTTGTAAACAAGCACATCCGAATCAACGCAGTCCAGTCTACACTGAAGCCAGAGTATATTGAGCCTCACCCGATAATTGAGCGAAATTCAACCTTTTTCGTGGTTAATTACAATGCAAGTCATAAACCTGTATCCGTTGACAGATTGAAGCCTACATTTAGTTCTGTATTCGGGTCCCAATTATTACAGGAAATTATAGCAATCAAGAACAAGTCATCTTCATGTCAAACGTACTGTAGTAGGTAAAAGCATAAAAAGCAAAGTATCATGGCCGGAACCACCTCAGAGCATACTCAAAAAGCGAGATAAAGACGCTGTCCCCTAGTTCGATTTAAAGAAACAAAAAGAGGGAAAGAGATAGAGAGAGAGATTGTGAGAGAGAGATAGAGATAGAGATACGGATATAGGTAGAGATAGAGAGACAGAGATACAGGTCGAGAAAGAGATAGAAATAGAAATGAAGATAGAGATAGAGAGAGATAGAGAGAAAGAGATACCGGTCGAGAAAGAGATAGAAATAGAGAGATACAAAAAGAGATAGAGAGAGGTAGAAATAGAGAGAGATAAAGATATGGATAGAGATAGAGAGGGATAGAAATAGAAATAGACAGAGATAGAGAGGGATGGAAATAGAGATAGAGGTAGAAATAGAGAGAGAGAGAGAGAGAGAGAGAGATAGAGAACGGTAGAAATAGAGAGAGAGAGAGAGATAGAAATAGAGATAGTGATAAAAATAGAGAGAGATAAATAGAGAGGTAGAACTAGAAATAGAGAGAGAGAGATAGAGGGAGAGAGAGAAATAGAAAAAGAGAGAGATAGAGATAAACATATGGATAGAGATAGAGAGGGATAGAAATAGAGATAGAGAAATAGATAGAGATAGATAGAGAGATAGAGAGATAGAGAGTGGTAGAAATAGAGAGAGAGAGAGAGTAACGGATATAGGTAGAGATAGAGAGACCGAGATACAGGTCGAGGAAGAGATAGAAATAGAAATGGAGATAGAGATATAGAGAGATAAGGATATAGATAGAGATAGAGAGACAGAGATACCGGTCGAGAAAGAGATAGAAATAGAGAGATACAAAAAGAGATAGCGAGAGGTAGAAATAGAGAGAGATAAAGATAGAGATAAAGATATGGATAGAGATAGAGAGGGATAGAAATAGAAATAGAGAAATAGACAGAGATAGAGATAGAAAGAGAGAAAAAGATATAGATAGAGATAGAGATAAAGATATAGATAGAGAGGGATGGAAATAGAGATAGAGGTAGAAATAGAGAGAGAGAGAGATAGATAGATAGAGAACGGTAGAAATAGAGAGAGAGAGATAGAAATAGAGAGAGAGAGATAGAGGGAGAGAGAGAAATAGAAAAAGAGAGATAGAGATAGAGATAAACATATGGATAGAGATAGAGAGGGATAGAAATATAGATAGAGAAATAGAGATAGCGAAATAGAGAGAGAGAGAGAGATAGTGATAGAAATAGAGATAGATAGAGAGAGGTAGAAATAGAAATAGAGAGACAGATAGAGGGAGAGATAGAAATAGAGCTAGAGAGAGATATAAAGATATGGATAGACATAGAGAGGGATAGAAATAGAGATAGAGAGAGTTAGACAGAGATAGATATAGAGAGAGAGAGAGATAAAGATATAGATAAAGAGGGATAGAAATAGAGATAGAGAGAGTGCGATAGAGTTAGAGATGGATAGATAGAAATAGATTGAGATCGAAATAGATGGAAAAAGAGAGATATAGAGAAAGAGATAGAAATAGAGAGAGAGAGATAAATATATAGATAGAAAAAGAGAGGGATAGAAATAGACTACATCGTTTTAAGAATTTCAAGTAGGTTTTGTCACTGGCTAAATGGAATTGGTGTTTTCTGTAATGTTCGCATACCTGATTTACACAAACTGTATGGCTGGTTTGGATCGTTAATTAGTTGTGAAGCACGAGACATTTGTTCATTGGATTCCATACTTTATTGAAAGCTGCGTCTTGATTATCTTCTAATCGTGGATGTTCTAACGTCTACCATGCATAAATTTGTTATTTTATCCTGCTTAACCATTCTGTCTGCTATGGATATTACCATTCTTCCTATCATAAATATACGCTGCTTTTTTAAAGTATTTCCTAGTAGTATGTAATTTCAAAGAATTATCACAGTACATCTTCTTAAAAAACCTAAATTAAACTGTTTGTCATTAAATTTTTTATGTAATGGCTTAGACGGCACTTCAAAAATAGGGTTATATTTTATCGTTTGCGTTTTAATATACTATTATTTATGAACTGAATCCTTAAAATAATTATTTTAGCAAACTTCGCTTGTCAAATACGTTAAACGATAAATTAATTATTTAATTTAATTTAAAATAGTTTATGAATCCTAATCTGAAGGTTTTTTGACACCCACGTATAAACTTACATGTGCTTTTTCCGGTATACATATTCATTAAACTAAGATTATATTGCATGACTTAGAGACAGTAATTTGATGTAGATGAATAATTTTCAAACATCGAAATTCATTGGCAATTTCTATTTCATTAACTGATCAAACACGCAAAAGTCACAATTACAGCTGCCTTGCGAAGAACTCCAGACTAACTTAAAAGATTTATTACATTTGGGTTCATCTACAAGATCGGGTTCCCATTCGAATTAAGCAAGTTTCCTTCTTAGTACCAGTGCAGAATCATTGTCCTTATGCATATTGTAAATGTCTATCTTTCTATTCTAATCGTCATTAAATTAAATGTAGATGCAAGGGAGGTTAAACGGCATGCCAATGGCTTTTTCTCGGCTCTCCTTGTTGGAGATGAAGACATCCACTTTTGTATGCTGAGCTCATTCGGAAACTTCTACTGGGTTGAGACATATAACTTTATCAAAGCCACCTACATTTATTACTTTATAATCTGTGAAATACGTTGTATGCTTAAGATAGTACCGTTTACTTAGTTATTTTCTATTCGTTAAAAGTCATACATTGTTTTCCTCATTATTGATTTTGTAGTTTAAAAATAAAATCTTGTTTAAGGATGCATTTTTTGCGTCAGCTGTGAATCTGAGTTGAAAATTAAACCAAATAAATTGCTCTTCATTTTTTTCATATGATTATAACGTTTCTTCACAGTGAAATGGATTTCTCGACGCTCGATTTACACGACCGTGACAATGCAATGACATCTTCAATTTCTGGTTAGTAAAAGGCATTATTAGCCTCAGTTTTTTGTTTCAATGCGTTTGGTACGAAAAATTCGTTAATAAGTACAACATAAATTTGTAACCTGAATGCGTTGCATATTATTATTTGGAACTTTCCTATCTTCAATAAGGGAATATTTGTTTGAAGTAATTGATATCACTGAAGAAAATAATTAAACTAACAGTAGTTGTGAGGGTGGTGATAACAATTACGAACAAACAAACAGGATGGGCCAACTGAAGAAGGCTGCCGATAGTAACAGCCTAAATATATTGTTAAAAAAGAAAACACCTGGAATCTTTACTGTGTTAGTCAAAACGCAGAGCAGATAATTTTGACTAATCCAGTTACGCAACAAAATTTTGTTTTCAAAAAAAATCGATAGACTGACAAAGAAGTTAAACGCGTATTCACACGACTGTGGACTACTTGATAGGTGAATTGAAGATAAAATCTTCCCTAGAACTTAAAAAATTATGACTTTCGGTTTGTTTCAAAAAAACTTCTTATAAGGAAGTAAGAGCACATTAATAAAAAAAAGAATAATTGCCATTTATTTCAAGACTACTAAACTTCATTTTACAATCTTCCATTTATATAAATCCTGGTTTTTCATTGATTATGTGGGTGGCAAAAAATATGGCACGATTTTACTTCTATTCATTATTTGGGCTAATTAGTAAGTGTGGATGCGTATGTATCTGTGTGTGTCTATTTGCGTGTAAAAGCCTTTCTTGCTGTATTGCAAAATGATGTCCGAGATCTGGTCATTCTTGTATTGATGGCTTAAGAGTTAACCATCTGTTCGCATTGTTGGCTGTTACGTGTACGAATGTTATTTTTCTCAGTATTGTCTTTCGTTTCACCTTGGTAGCAACACAGGATGTGCGGATTGCAGTGTTTGAATACTCATTGTTTTGAAATTTCTGTCGCCGTATTTTTTTTCCTCTTCGGTTTGTATCCAATCCGATCAAATGTCTGGTGAGTCTGGTCGAGGTGTTGCTTGGTCTTGCCTGGATGCTAATAAATTGTTTTTAGGCTTAGTGATTCGTGGCCAATCGATTAGAATATCATGTTAATGAAACACTTTCGAGCTAGCAGATGAACTGACATTTAAAAACATTCTACAGAATGCAATTGTCTTCGCTCGACGTTTAATCTTTGTTTACGATCACTCCGCTGGATAAGACAATGACGACCTTGTGTGAACTGATTAACAATGAGTTTCATGATTTTCCTATCAGAATGTACAATAAGTGGGCAATTGAAATTTGAAGGGAAATACTACCGTCAGATAAATTTTGTAGCTATGGGAAGCTGCATTTCACCACTCTTGAACAAACGAGCCTAAAATGTATAATTTACAAATGCGCACTCCGCTGTTTATGACGTGATACAGTGAAATCCACAAGGAAGCTGTATACCTTATGTCGCCTTGCGCGAATGCTAACTTGGCCATAATGTTGTTGTGGAGAGCTTTTATATAACCATTTCCGTGAGTTATCCTGACAAATTTACTCATAATAACAAGGTATTGCTTCTCTCTCTCTGCCTCTCACTAATAATTTGTCTAAATTCACTTATATACATTTTTTCACTCCTTATGGTTATATGGCAGTGAAACATTAGTCACTTTTGAATTTTGTATGGCTGGACATGATGATGATGATGCGCACTCTACATAAAGTATGTGGATGATATGTAATTATTCATCCCAGGCTCAACAGACCCATCCGACATCCTCAAGCAAGCCAATGGAGCCGATCCAGACAATTCTTGAGGAAGAGAAAGATAATATTTATTCCTTCCCTGACATCGAAGTCGAACAGAAATGGTATTTTGACATTGGCCGTACATAAAAACACACTTTCAACAGGCATTACATTCATTACAACAGCAGTGTGCGAAAATCTCACAAATGAACCGTAGTTAACTACCTAGCAAACATAATCAGGAAGATGTGCTCTGAACACAAGATCAAGGAGGAACTGGGCTACCTAATAAAAATTTTGTTAATGAACAACTACCCAGAGCGGTTGACTGATGTCATCATCAGAACACGTCAGATTCGAATTGGAGAGAATACTGTCAAGCAGGTTTTCCTAAACTTACCATTTAGAGGAGACGTACCGGTCTCAATAATCGCACAGCGGATAAATAGAACAACCAAGGAGAATTTTACCGTAGAAATTGATTAAAATACTCGGCACCGTCAGGAAAATCAGCAATTTCCTATCATATATTGGAAACGGGACACCCAACCAAATTGGCCACTTTCTCAATTCCACAAAAAGCAAATTCATAGCAATTATATATATATATATATATATATATATATATATATATATATATTTATTTATTTATTTAAAGCTCCATATGAAACACCAAGCGCCAGGTCTAACACATCAAAGTGTAATCAAAATGATATTTTGGATATTTGGTTAAAAAATGACCAGATCTCAGACATCACTTTGCAATACAGCGAGAAAGAATTTTTCACGCAAACAAACACACAGACAAATACGCATCCAATTACTAATCAGCCCAAACAATAAATTGGAGTAAAATCAAGTCAGATTTGTTGCCACCCACATAATCAAATGAAAACCCAGAATGTATATAAATATATATATATATATATATATATATATATATATATATATATATATATATATATATATATATATAATAGTGAATTTTAATAGTCCCAAAATAAATGGCCATTATTCACTTTGTTATTAAAGTTTTTTCTTCTTCATAAGGAAAATACTGTTTAATATTCGAAGGCAACGGAAATAATAAAAATAAACTTTTCTATATTATCTGATCCTCGTTGTGATTAACACAAGATTGTCCCCAGTTCATTTTTAAAGTGGTAATTTTTGATGTTCGTATTCGCTGAAATGAGGTACTGGACTCTACCCTCTGTTTGTATAATTTTGTTCATTACTGCACTCACCAAATGAATGAATTGTAATATTTTACATGTTCTGTGAATTGTATAATTTTTGTTTCTGAATTAATGTCGCACTATATATGAATTTTACTACAAAATTATAGTTATACGATTACGTCCAGGATAATGAACTGTCCGTTTGTCATACGTTATTTGATAATTTCTATAGTACACGTGTTGCCTAGTTCCATCTCTTACTGATGAATAATGTAATTACACGTTTTCCTGATACTATATAAACTAGCCTTTTACTTATATAACAGATATATACTGTTTGTTGCGGGGATCTAATATATATGCAAGTATGTATTAGGTGTTGCGAACCTCGTAACAAATTAGTTCAGTTGTGACCAGAAGGATAAACCAAAGGCAGAATGAACAGAAAGTATAATCTCATGCACATTCGTTTCGTGCTTACTGGCGACTCATCAGTAGGAGCCGGTAATACGCCCTTTAACCACTATATATTTGGGTTTAGAATATGGGATAATAAGACGGTACAATCTCCTAGACGAATATGTAAACCTGCAATAGTGAACTAACATCATATAAAGTCTACGACAATGCGACTTCAACGGTAACTCACACTATATAATATATATGCCGAGTCTGTAAAGGATACTAACATTATGGCTATTGTGTTAGTAACCGATACCAACATTATTGTACCGAAAAGGTACATGGTACTAACACTATGGTTACCGAGTCGGTACATGGTACCAACATGATGGATATCAATTTATGCTATAGTTCAACGAAATTGAGAATTACAACTATTTCTGCACACCTGTTACTCCAGTAAATCCATTAACTCTGGCCTTGATCGATAGCAGTTATCACATTTCGCAGTAAGCATGACATCATTAAATTCAATATATAACAGATAAATACTGTTTGTTGCGAAGAACTAATATATATGCAAGTATGTATTAGGTGTTTCGAACCTCGTAACAAATTAGTTCAGTTGTGACCAGAAGGGTAAACCAAATGCAGCATAAACGGAAAGTATAATCTCATGCACATTCGTTTTGTGCTTACTGGCGACTCATCAGTAGGAGTCGGTATTTAATGGCATACCGAAGCGCCCAAACACTGAATCCTGAATAAAAAAAGCGAAATCATTTTATTCAACAAAGGCGATATATATAATAAAATAAAACTTTAATTGATTGCGCAGGTGATGGAAACTATTCTTTAAATCAAGTTTTCGAGTTTAAAGTAAACAGTGAAGAATGTGGGATAATAGGACGGTACAATCTCCTAGACGGAATGTGCATGAGATTATACTTTCCGTTCATGCTGCCTTTCGTTTATCCTTCTGGTCACAACTGAACTAATTTGTTACTAGGTTCACAACACCTAAAACCTACTTGCATATATATTAGGTCTCAGCAACAAACAGTATTTATCTGTTATATATTGAATTGAATGATGTCATGCTTAACGCGAAATGTGATAACTGATATCGATTAAGGCCAGAGTGTATGTATTTACTGGAGTAACAGGTGTTCAGAAATCGTTCTAATTCTCAATTTCGGTGAACTATAGCATAAATTGATATCCATCTTGTTGGTACCATGTACCGACTCAGAAACCATAGCGTTACTACCATGTACCTTTTCGGTACAATGTTGTTATTGGTTACTAACACAATAGCCATAGTATTAGTATCCTTTACAGACTCGTTATATATATATATATATATATATATATATATATATATATATATATATATATATATATATATATATATTATATAGTGTGATTTAGCGTTGAAGTAGCATTGTCGTTGACTATATGATGTTAGCTTCACTATTACAGGTTTACACATTCGTCTAGGAGATTGTACCGACCTATTATTCCACATTCTTCTACCGAATATATAGTGGTTAAAGGGCGTAATTCCGGCTCCTACTGATGAGTCGCCAGTAAGCACGAAACGAATGTGCATGAGATTATACTTTCTGTTCATGCTGCTTTTGGTTTATCCTTCTGGTCACAAGTGACCTAATTTGTTACTAGTTACTGCAAGCCTAATGCATAAAAACAAGTTATTTCTCTACAAAAATCATGTTAAATATGATCTTTTTAACGGAGTACTATATTGACTATCAAGCAAACGTGAAAGTTGATGTTGAACGAGACCATAATATAAGGCTTGTCTTGGTTAGTAGTCGTTGCTGTTCTTCAGTGCCCTGTTGTTTATATTCTTTACAGGTTTAACAAATGGTACATTTAGAGAGCTTACTTTGAAGTTTTAGTGTAGAGGGCTTTATTCTAAATTAATTGTAATACTGCTTTAATACTCACGCGTATAGAAGACTATCGCCCAGGAATTGCACCTATTATAAAGTCATCAGTAAACACAAACGCATTTTAATATGAGATAACATCTTTAATTCATGCTGGCTTACGTAATATCCTCCTGATTTCTGCAAAAGTGCTGTAAGGCACGGAAATTGTTGCAAAATTAAGAGGTCAAATCTTAGCCTGTGATCTTTGAAATATTTGGTAGAAACCCACAGTGAATGAATATCAGTACTGACTTAATGTTTTCTTCGATTTGGGCGCAGCACCGAAGCCTTGCAAATCGTAAGTCCTATGCACATCCCCAGCGTATCAGCAACAGTCGCCCTGCCAAAAGAAAATGGGAACCCCTCTCTTTGGAGTGTCGTCAAGCACCTCAAAACTCCTTATCAGCTGCAAAATCTTCTTAGTTAAAATAACGTTGCAAACTTTAATTTTTACTTATTTGTTTATCATGTGAATATGTTATATTTTTGTTCTTTAATCGCACACAATTAACAGGTATCAATCAATCCGAAGAGTTAGGCTGTGAGAATGTAAATGAGTCTGGCACACATGCTAGTGTACCATGTAGTATGATGACCGATATCGCTGAAAACTGTTCATTACCGGCTGATCAACAAAAGGATTGTTATGATATGTCGTTGAACGGTTCTGAAACTCAGGAAACATTGTATGCACCGAAAGATGACTCAGTCACAAATGAAATGCCAACAAGCAGTGCAAAACAGGTTAGTAAATCCTCCTCTCTCTTTCTATATTTATTCACATTTTTTGTTGTAAGGAAGGCTGTTTGAATTTGCTAACATCTATTTGAGGCTTATTCTTAGCCCTCCGGCAAATTTGACTGTAAATTTACGACGAGTGTGTGTATAGTCCGGGTCCAAAAACGTATTCCATAAAGAAATGACAGTTCTGGATGCAACTAAATTGTTTTAAACTAATTACTTTATAGTCTAAGTACTTTACTTTACTTTACTGCGGCTGACTCCTTTTGGAGGATAAGCCGGCTCCAGTGACATTTCATGGAGTTTCTTGGGAATTTGGTACAAGTGGTGTCCCCTCACCACTCGGCTTTTTGATCGAGGACGCACCTCTAGCCTTTGCACATCCAAGCGCAGTCTGCAAGGCAGCAGTAAGTTGCATGGTTGCCGGTGGCTGTTGAGAGCTCATTCGCCATTCGGAAGTACGGGGTACTGTCCAGGAGTATTCATGTCGCTCCTAGACAAAAACTTACAAACTTCTCGTTCGTCATATTAGAGAACTTGGTTTGGCGTTGACAACTTCCTTGTTATTGCGTGTGCGCAAATACAGCCGAAAGACGTTTTATTCAGCGTATTTATGCTTGCCGGCTCAAGATATTTCTATAATGTTAGTTTCGAAGCCCATAACGCGTAGACAAATATGGTACATAATGTTCTGTAATACTCAAATAATCAATTTTATCTAACCTACAGGCTAAAGCTACCAAATTCACACTTTGATTTTAAATTCACGTATTAAATGCGTTGATATGAACATATTTCTTCGATCTCATGAATCGTGTTGTATTTTGCAATACAACAGTTGTCTGGAGAAATATTTTTCTGAATTTGAATTTGTGTGCGTGTGCGCACACATGTGCAAATTAATACCTTAAGATAAACGTTTTTTGCAAATTTAAAATGAATTCTTTATGTGTTTTTTAAATTTCATCAATGAAACACATAAATAATATTTAATACTTTATCGCATTAAACGGACAGTCTCAGAATGCTAACATTACCGAGTTGCGTACGAGTGTTAATCTGATTTTCGCATAAACGCACCGGCAAAATATTTATTATATATTTATATTTTAGTTTCTTTTAAATCAGCTTGTCAGGCTACGAAGACCACTCCGTTGGACGACTCGATCCGTCGAAGAGCTAGACCAACACTCTCATGTCCGGAAGCTATTGTTCGATATGTTGGTTATTTGATTACTCCGAATCGTATTTTCACTTATGAAATGGCACATGGATAATAAAAAAGTTATAGGAATCTATTGTTATAGGTGGACCAGTAGAGATACGTGTTTGACTTATTGGAGTTGGCTATCTTACCTACATTGCTTAAGATGTTAAATGAAACTTACTAATTAGATCAATTTTTTCTTTATTGGATACTTAAGTACTTGTTATAATTGCCGCCTCAGAGCATCCAAATAATGAGCATTTGCTTCAGGGCTTTACAACTCATAAACTGCCCCAAAGCCGCGTACTACAGGTAATTTTCAGTTATATTACAAATTATATCTTCACTTCAGATAGGGCCTATTTGACATCGCCTTTCATATTAAGTTCCATCTGACCACCCATGATCTGTTATTATAGAACAGGCAGCATGTCACTTGTGGAAGTGACATTAAATGAAAGTATCACAGTAGGATTTTTATTGTATATGTATAAATTAAACAAGGCATGGGATAAAACTAAAATTCATCAAGTAGGCCGATTTCGTCATAATTATACACTAATCAAGTACTTGCCAGAATTTCATAGCCATGTTTTGAATGACGCCATGGTTGAGATATAATAATATAAAGCAAACATTCATTAGGTTTAAGTCTCGGCCACGGAAATTCTTACAAGTGTTTGATGAATGCCCAGTTAAGACGAAACCGGTCTAGTTGAGTAAATGCATTTTCTATCATATGCTTGCCGCATATATAGATGCCGCTATCAAGGTTTCTGACAGAGTTTCAATTTAAATATATTAAATCTTGCTTTACAAAAGGATTTATTTCAATTATGTCGTTTATCAAAATTTGATGTTTGCCTATTAATTCTATAAATTAGCCTATTTATAAAATATGATATTTTTATTTGGGTGTATTGGTTTCCGGGTTTCAATTAGCATGGTATTGTGGTCTTGATATTTAAAATATTGTCCTTCATATCGCAGTGGTGTTGGATTAGGCTACCAAGTAGGAAAGAATTCTCATGCTAGGGTAAAGAGTTTTCTGCTTTATTTTGTGAACTGATACCAAATTTGGAAATCTTTAGCTGATACAGTTGAACAATTGCCGTAAACAAAAGAAATTCAACGATGTTGGAGTGCTTTAGACATTGCATACGTAGACGAATTGTAGCCTATTTTCTGCACATCCGAAATAAGATGAGCATTGAGCTATATTACCATTTAAACTAGACGTTTCCAGAGTACACGTGTTAAACGTAAAATAAAGAGGAATGCCCACAGTACAAATGTGGGCAGAAACAATTAAAGTCACTTACATCCAAATTGGGTAGTATAGGATCCACTCGTCTGCCGGGATGGGGTTCCCGTGCACATCACAGTTCTTGGTTAGAAACCCTTAGCGATATGGCAGCGAATCGAACTCAGTGGCGATCTTTTTGCAGATGTATATTAGAATCATCTTCGTAACTTTCTTTTCTTAGTAGAGCAAAGTTTGCTGCGAGGTTCGGTTTGTTTATGACGTGATACGGTGAAATCCGCAAGGAAGCTGTGTTGCTGATGTCGCCTTGCCCGAATGCTAACTTGGCCATAATGGTGTTGTGGAGAGGTTTAGTTTGCCTCATTTCTGTGAGTTATCCTGATAAATTTACTCATAGTAGCAAGGTTTTCCTTCTCTCTCTACCCCTCTCCCTCTCTCGTAAATCTCAATAATAATTTATCTAAATTCACTTATATACTTTTTTTTCACTCCTTATGGTTATATGGCAGTGAAACAGTCACTTGACTTTTGTGTGGCTGGAAATGATGATGATAATGATGACAGTACAAATGTTGGCGCATTTTCTACTTCAGGAGCGTTCTCAATTGTAATTATCCTTCAATCCTTTTGAACTCGGGCATATTAGTATGACTAAAGATGATTTCCATCTTCGGATCCTTGTAAATTATTTAATTTATTTCATTACACGAGCGAAAAAATTTCAAACATTTCCGGAACGACTGACTAGAGCTCAGTGGTTATCATATTGTAATTTAAACTGGCTCTTGTTTTCTATTAAATCTTTACACACGCTTCCCTTTTTTGCATGCCTTAATCTGTATTTCGTTATATATTAATGTGTCCAGAACTATTACCTAACAAGTTTTTATTTTTCGTATTTAGATCAAAATTTGTATGTTTTATTGTTTAAAAACGAAGTAATATATTTCATAATATCACGTTTCGGTTTAAAGGCAAATGTTGTTGACCAAAAAATGGATACTGAACAGGATCGCATCCAGGCAATACTTCGAAATGAGTTATCACGTGCTTTTGCAGATGAAACAGTTCGCCTTCAGAACATGATAAGCTCCCAAATTTCAGAAGCTCTAAAAAAGCATCAACCGTCAGTCGAACACGAACACGAAAAAACGACAGTACCACAAACAGTGGCTGAAGAAGTGCCACAAAAAAATGAAAAAACACTAAACCTGGATTTTGATGCTTCGCAGACCAATCCAGATGCCAAAAAGAAAAGTGGACCTCCTTGTAGTCAAAATGCCGACAAAGCTAATAATAATCAGCAGCAGACATCGGCGAAAAAAGAGTCAACTTCGGTATGCATGCGTGGATAACATAATTATTTTACAAATGAAATAGGATTTCTATAATCTGTTGTTTAATCACTTCTGTGTTAATAATAGAATATTTGTCTGAGTATCCATTTATATATATATATATATATATATATATATATATATATATATATATATATATATATATTGTATGCCTTGTTATAAGTAATTTAATTAAAATGTACGTACAAAATGTACGTGTGTATGTATGTATGTATGTATGTATGTATGTATGTATGTATGTATATATGTATGTATTTATGTATGTATGTAATTATGTATGTATGTATGTATTTATTTATGTATGTATGTATGTATGTATGTATGTATGTATATTTGCATGGTAAACTTTATGTATATCCGCATTTGTTGCACGCCTTTATATAATTAATAATCAGACAGTACGTATGTATGTACGTGCTTATATGTATGTATGTATGTATTAATGCATGTATATATGTATTTATGCATGTGTGCATGTGTATATATGAATATATGTGTATGTAATTATGTATGTATTTATGTAGGTGTGTGTGTATGTATGCGTTTGCGTATACATATGTGCCTTTATTTCTGTATGTTTGAACACATGCGTATAATTAATTTGGCATCAACATGTATATTTCTTTGCATAATAGCCATTTTTACGAGCTTCAAGTATGTATACTACTTAGTAAATCATAACTTTCTGTTCGATATTCTAAAAAAATGGATGCAAACACTTCTGGTCGCGTCATGATCTATAAAGTGTTATTACGCAACTTTTAATCGTACGGTGGCTTTCATCAAGGATTTCAATTTTCCCATTTTTGAGTTTTATAACGAAATTCATTATGAACTTTACTCCGCCATGCATTCCGGTTGTATACATCGAAATCTCAGGAGGTAGATTTGTCGACAACTACAACGCAAATAATATTGCTTCGTTATTCGACAGTCAAGATTCTTCCGAGATTATTTTGAATAATAGTTAGTTTAGTCATTATCACCATTATTTTTACCATGGTCAGCAATATAATATTTTAAAGAAGCTAATTAGAAATTATTCTAAATAGTTTTAATAATACTGATGTGAATAATAATTTACATAAAGCAAAAATATATTAAAAGAAAGTGATTTATAAAAAGGAGGATTTGGTTTACCTTGATAAAACACAAAATGAGGCAACCTACACGGCATCATTATAGCCAAGTAATCTGTAGGGCAAGGTTTTCACTCTATCGCATCATAAACACGACCTAATCTCTCGGCTAACTTTTTCCATTAAAAAAGTTTAATATGGTGTTGCTATTCGAAATTTGCAACACGATCGCCACTAAGCTCGACTGGATGCCATATCGCGGATCCCATCCTGACAGACGAGCGAGTCTTATACTTCTCAATTTGCATGTTGTTGAATTAGGCTACTTATGTCATGTCAAAATCTTTCCACCATGTTTCTTACGCCAATCTGGCGCTAGGTGAGAGAATGATGTAATGAGCAATTTAATTGAAATCATCTAGAAAATATGATCGAGTCAACGCAGTTGGTGGAGCCTTAGTTATTTCTTGGCCGATCTATAAAATGCGACCACGGATGTCATGATTGCTTATTGGTCGTTGGTAGCCCGTACATGGTCAAATGACTGTAGGCGTCTAAAATCATGAACTCTAAAAAGCCAAGTTTCACTAGTGCATGTATCACTGCATTGTACACGCGACCTTTAAGGCAGAGTAAAATAACGAAGGCTAGATTCTCGTACTCACCTCGTCACTCATATTACCTGAGTTATTGAAATAGCTACCAAGATATGTGAACCTATCAGTTACGTCCAAATTATTTTAGTATGAAATTTATACCATGTAAATTTATGATATAACTAGAGACTCCTCTGTTGTTCATTCTAAATCTATCTCGAGGACGAAAATTTAGTTTAAGCTAACAGATCTACATATCATGGTATCTGTTCTATTAACTCAGAAATGGGTTTCGATGCGAATATGGTAATTATATTTCTTTTACGGTGTATTGTCTAAAACTATTACTTTAGTCATTATCATTAATATTTTATCATTTATATGCGGAAATGAAGCTTTGGGTTTTAATAGTTATTGTATTGATGTTTGATGATGATTGTGATAATTTTCTTCGGTTTAGTAATATTTAATGTAAAACAGTTTTAGTAATAAACCTCTGGTTAACTAGATTTATTATAAAAAGAAGCATAAAAATTGTTGACCGTTTTAATTGTCCTTTGATAATGAAAATATGCTTTAGTATATACCAAATAGATTTGCATTAATGACTGTTTATTACGCAATTTGTTGTCTTACTAGAAAGCGGGACATTTCCCGCCGCATCCACCATTCTTCTTCCCACCAAATTCAATGTTTCCAGCAGCACCATTTCTTCCGTACCCTCCAATACCCCCGATGGCTCACATGCCTAGCACAGTACCACCACCTTTTGGCGGTGACCCAATGTCGTTTCTTCATGCACCTTTAATAAACGCTAGCAAATTAGCAGCTTCAAGTGCGCGTTTTGCAGCAAATGCGGCTAAGCAGGCCACTGAAGCAGTACTGAATGGTGCTGATGCCTCAGCACAGCATTTTCGCGACGAAATGAGCCCCCACACTGGGTTGTTCTACAATGCCTACGATAACCATTCTCAGAATTGTGATGTAAACTCAAAAAGCACCAACGTTAAAGACACGTGCGAAACAACTGAAACTTCTAAACCGGTGTCGAGCAAAGTTAAGTCTGCTAATAGTACATCCGAAACCAAATATGAGGACGCCACATGTGAGGAAACCGATGCGGATAGTGTGACTTTCGACACGCAGCGTGATGACGCTAGTTCAGCTCCAAAATATGGTTCATCGGCACAGGCATATGGTAGGTCAAGATTTTGTCTGTATTTAAGACTTACTGATCTCAAATAATTTATTTATTTAGTTAATAAATTGTGTTAATTTGTGGATAACTTTTGCAAAATTTTATGTCAGTCTAACACACACTACACTTTGAATGAGCTAATTTTTTTAAAGTTGGTGTTATTTCTCCGTTTTTAATTTTTCTGTCATATATAGTATATATATATATATATATATATATATATATATATATATATATATACATTCTGGAGGAATGCACCATCGTACGGTCATGGAGCTGCTACTTGTTTTCTCCAAATCAAATTTTCCAATTCTGATTCTACTATTTAATGTACATATAGAGAGAAAGTATATATATATATATATATATATATATATATATAGGTAATTAGCCTCACGATAAATGATACTTTCAGTATTCTTAATTGATTTTATCTTTTTTACAAGATAGTCCTGCAAAACAGATAGTCCACTTAATCACAAAAATATCTCCCGTCTATTAAAATCAGTTAGCAAGTAAAAAGGGAAGAATTTAATCAAAAGACAAGACAGAAAAATGACCTAATTAACGAAAATGAAGACATTTCTTACTTTTGCATTAAGAGCACCAATTAGCTTAACTGCTACACCGAAAATATTATTCTGCGCATGCAGGGCCAAAAGTATCACTAAGAAGACCTATATAAAGTGTACCTTAACTCTGGAGGAAGAAATTATGTAAACTTAAAGTACCTCCAGTTATTAAGTAATCAGCTAAATGATTTATACTAAGTGGATAGATTACCGAATCCGAAGCAAATGTGCCCCAGTTTGAGCTCTGTCTACGACAAAGTATATATATATATATTTATATATATATTTATTTATATGAAGTTCGCAACCTTGATTTAAATAATACTGCGAAATTTTTCACGTGCTTCCGCATATGCCATCTTATTATCCATTAATTATTGGAAGTGAGAATTATTTTTCTAATCCAGTTTTCCCCTGTTGTCTGGTTAGCATAATGACTAAATATACTTTACTTCCGCAGCTGCTATTCATGACTGTTTGAAAACTAAAAAAAATCACAGAAAAAGATGAAGGTGATTAACGAGCTCCCAACTTCGTTGCTGGCCAAGGCTGTTACGATTGAAAGAAATGAAAGATTGTAAAGTTTAGAAGTCTCGAAATAAATGGTCATTATCCACTTTCTTATTAATGTGTTATATATATATATATATATATATATATATATATATATATATATATATATATAAGGAAAAATCTACTTAATTCTTATATTCTTTTTAATCAGTTCATGTTGCTCAGCCATTTGTTAGTGTCTCATGGAGCGACGCCAAGGGAAATATGCATAGTGCACATTCTGGAGGAATGCAATCATCGCACGGTCAAGATGGAGCCGCTACTTCGTTTTCCAAATCAAATTCTTCCAATTCTGATTCTACTATTTACGGTACAAATAGTGAAAGCGAGCTTAGTATTTCTGCCAGTAACGGTAATCAAAGCAATATTAGCGGCAATGAAGTAAATGCAAACTTAAATTTATCAGATGGAATTCGTGTTTACCCAGACGAGGTGCATGAATCAACTGACGAAAGAGAGAGTACGAGAAGAATGGAGCCGAACTTCTCCACAGACCAGGTAACGATTAGCCTTGATTATATCGTGCAGTCTACCTAATTCTAATGTCCTATGTTTTATATATCTATTAATCTAAGGCGCCTTAATGTTAATGACATTAATATAGCGAATTTCATACGGTACGAGTGATTGGACATGAAATTAAGAATGATACATTCCTACAAATCTCTTTCTAATTTCTGACAATTTCTAATTAACTTAACATCCAAAAATGGTTGAATTACGTCCATTCGACTCGCTAAATTTAGACACTTACCAGTTCCTCGTCACCATGGTTCTAGATCATTAATATATTATCCAGGAACAGTAGGTACCATGTTGGTTTCAGTGGAGTCTTATCCGAAAGATTATTTTTCAAATTCTGCATAAAGATATTTACTATTGGGACTGACAAAGGCTGTGCCATTGGGACACCTCAAATTTTTTTATAAAATTCTTTCCTAAATTTAAGATAATTAGAGGAAATACACATAAACATCATCTCCATGACATGTCCAATCCTCATTGTACATATATATAGACAATACAATTAAACAATAATAGATTGCGCGGGTTGTGGTAACAATTCTTTGAATCAAGTTTACGAGCTTGAAGTAAACAGCAATCCCCTTGTATTTAACCAATCGTCGAACAACATAACAAAACTACCGTCATTGTACTTCCTTCTAATATTAACGGGTGATGAACTAGGACACGTCGAAAAAAATCCAGGGCTTCTGGTACTGATAGTTTCGTGTACATATATACTACATCTAAACTTAATAATCTATCCTTTTCATCTATCACACATATGAAATTTAAACCAACTGATACAAGTCTAAAAATACATGATTTAAGAAATAGGAATATTTTATTATCATACGACACAAAAATTTAGAAATTTTATATGTTGGGGAGTGTTGAGCATACACAATAGTTCTTAATGGATTATGAGGCTCGTGCACATTAACTAAAGCATACACTCTTGGTGCAACTGTATCTCTTAGTATGAATGTTACCATGCACCGAATCCAATTCTTCACTAGCAATCATATTATTGATTAATAATTTTACTTTCCCTTGTAGCCTATCCGTTGGGTTTTTTCTTACTTTAGTGTATATTTATGCATTCCTTAACTACTGTAACATTTTATTATTATAATCGGATTGACTCAACAGAACAGGACAAGGTTGTATAGATAATATTTTTACATTAAGGCAAGTTATTGAACAGCGACATTTACCTCACCGTCGCACAATAATTGTCTTTCTAGACTTCAATGGTGCACTTGACTCGGTGGATCGCAATTTTTTATTCCAAATTTTGCCGAAAAGTGGTGTGCCCCCAAAAAATTGTTAATTTTGTACTCGCCCTCTACACAAATACTTCTGGTCGCGTTATGGTCTACAACGAATTAACGCACAACTTTACAACCAGCAGTGATGTTCAAGGCTGTCCACTTCCCCCCTTTTTATTTAATTTTATAATCGATGCTATTATGAACAACAGTCTTCCACACATTCAAGATGCAGGTGTTGAAATTATCCCGGGCGGTAAACTAATCTATCTTGACTATGCAGACGATATCGTACTATTCGAAAATCGAGATTTTGCTCAGGCAACCTTGTATAGAATAACAGACGTTGTTCTGTCTCTCGGTATAAAATTCACACCCTCTAAATTTACGATACTTTTACAGCATTACCAACCACACACTTCACCTGTGCGACTGCAGAGTGAAAATCTAGACACAATTGGGAGCTCTATCAATATCTTAGGCAATACGTCTGACGAGATGAGAATGAGAATCGCGAAAGCTAGAGTATTTTTCTCGAGCCTTCGTCTTTTACAGAGAAAAACGAATATTTCACTCTTCCTTAATTGTCGTGTTTACAGTGTATCTGTACGCGCTGTTTTACTATACGATAGTGAAACTTGGCCTCTTAAAGTTGATTATTTGAGACGCTTACAGGCATTCGAAGCATATCATATATTGGTTACCAAAAACAAATAACCAAAGTTGCAAACAAGTCCTCGTTAGAAAAAAAATAAGACTCATCAACTTCGTTAGCTCAGTCACGTTTTGCGCATTCCCTCAATTCGATTGCCCAGTAGAGCCATTTTCTCATGCAGCGCCAGATTGGTGTAAGAAACAAGGTGGGCAGATTTTGACATGGTAAAAACATTTGAAGTTACTTATATCAAAATTGGATAGTATAGGACCCACTCGTCTGCCAGGATGGGGTTCACGTGTGCATCATAGTTCTTGGTTAGAAACCCTTCGGGAATCAACACCGAATCGAGCTCAGTGGCGATCTTGTTTCAGTTGTCTAGTAGAATCATTTTCGTAACTTTCTTTTCTTGGTAGGGCAAAGTCAGCTGCGAGGGTTTGTTTTATGACGTGATACAGTAAAACTCCCCAAGAGTCTGTATTGCTGATGATACATTGTCCTAAAGCTGTCTTGGCCATAATGGTGTTGTGTAGAGGTTTAGTTTGCCTAATAATTTGTCTTCCTAAATTACTAATGTCGTTGTTTATAGTTTTTTCGCTTATTATGGGTATATGGAAGTGAACAATTGATCACTTTTGGTTTTTGTATGGCTGTGCATGATGATAATGATTTTTCGCTTCAATGAGTATTATTTTAAGTTTATCTAAATCAGGAATCAGAGTATTCATAATATTTGTGTGCTTGCTTAAGAGACCTGCCATACAAATTTAACTTAAAATTTAATTTAAAACGAAAACATTTAGGAATAACATATTTAAAAAAGATTTTAATTCAATATTTGACACGCCTCACGTGTTGCTTCTTTGTTGAGTTTATCTATTATACCATTTAACGGCGTTGTATCTATAATTTCATATCAAATGTTGTTTAAGTGGAAAAAAATCTTTCATGTTGGCCATTTCCAAAATAGCATAATTAATTACACATCAGAACATGACGACAAGCTCGCTAACGTAGGTCATACCGCGCTTACTAGTAATCGTTTTGTAAAGCTAATATGCAGCTCTCACCCGTTTAATCAATTCAGAATAAACATCATTGTCTGTTTATAATGATATATATAGGCAATACAATTAAACAATAATTGATTGCGCGGGTGGTCGTAACAATTCTTTATATCAAGTTTGCGAGCTTCAAGTAAACACTAATCCCATTGTATTTAACCAGTCGTCGAACAACATAACAAAACTACCGTCAGTCGCACACACTGATGCGTTTCGACTTTCCATGATCATCATCAGAGTACGACGGCAAACTGACTAGCGAGGATCAAACCGCATTGAATATATATTAAATTAATGATCATCGTAGACAGCAATATATCAACAAAAAAACACACGCTTTACTGCAAAATAATCACAAGAAACTATAAGCGAGAAAAAGTTAACTATTAGACAGAGAACATATCTACTCTAGACGAAAAGATTTTCCTGGCAACTATAGAGGAGGAAGGCTATTCATGTATGTCATATTTTAAATCAGTCACCATTAATTTGTGTCATTTTATTTTAGCGCCGTCTGGTAACATTCGGGCTGATACCACAATTTATGTTTGCTGGACCATTAATAGAACTCTTAGGGCAGTAAAATCTTGATTGCTTTACATTTAAAGATGCCTAGCTCGTTCTTCTAATTGATTGATGGGTTCTTACTGTTTCCGTCACTCTGAAACCGTCCCATCAATCAATTAAAAAACGCTGTGGACCTGGAAATTTAAAGTAATCAAGATTTTACCGACCTACGAGTGATATCTATTGTCCCGCAACCGTCAGTTGTGGTATCAGCTTGAACGACGACAGTACTACGCAAGATCCAATTCCTTTTAAGTCTGATAACATTGAATCCAGTCAAGTTCAGTTTTTTTTGTTTTTTTCATTTAGGAGGTGCCAATATGCCCTAACTGCGAGAATCGTTTCTCTTCTCGTGTCCAACTTGAGCGACATCTCGATGAGTGTCTTGAATAAACGCTGTTTAACAAATGGAGAGCAATACTGCTTTTCAGCATAATCGTGTTTAACGTTAGCGTACAAACGGTCATCTAAACAGTTATCTTTCAAGAGCAACATTTTAAAATTGTGTTGCGGAATTCCTCGTACTCACAATGGATTCTATTAACTAAACATCTAACCTTTTAACTGTCTGACTCATTTTAGTCAACCTATTTTAAACATTTCACGTCAACTTCGTGTTTTTTCTAAGGTTTCGAAAACATTTTTCATAGATTCGTATTTTTTCTTTTTTATTTGCAAATTAATGGTTTTCTCATACATATATTAAAATATTATGGGACGAATAGAAAACGAGTGGATTCAACTTTCTGTAATTGATTTTTTCCATGCGTGTAAGATTTGCAATGCTCTCGAATAAATAAATGCCCTGTGTTTATAAACTAATATTTTAATTACTGCTGGATATATATAATAATTCAGCCTGACAAAATTTTCTTTTTTGCCGATTAGAATAGTAAAATGAATATATATTATTGATACTTTAGTTAGTTGTGTCTAATTATGCCGTCATAACATGCACAAAAACTGTAGTATGAGGGCATAAGTATTGCTCTCACCCGCACACTGCATTCACAGCTACCTTTTTGGTTCTTTTTTGAGGAAATAAAATGTTTAATTTGTTCATGAAGCCCTTCAGAAGCCATCCGGACATATGGTCTGGATCGTCGACCTGATGAGAATACTAGTGCTATTTAATTTTATCTTTTGCACTGGTTACCCACGAAATTAGTTTTTTTTCTCGTTTTAAACGGCTGTTAGTTGGGCGCGCCACATGTCGTTTTCATAGTATAGTTTGGCATACGAGGGAATAATTCGGGCTCCTTAATGCACTCGGTAGCGTGAATATTTTTTTCGCAGTAACTTTTCTAAAGCAGAGAACATATTTATTAGACGCCTTTTGTTTTTTAGTCTCAGCTAGAGCCTAATATTTCGAATCAATTCAAGTGCTGATATGTGCTCTCTTACCGTAACTTATTGATATTTTTACGTCACAATCGTTTGTCTAATCGTTAAAATGATTCGAGCCCTTGCTTTATAAACATTGTCTGATAAGCTTCTCCCTATTTTTCTCTAATGGCCTGTTCTTTTGCAACACAGTGATAAAATATTAAAAGACATAATCTATTGGCGATGCTTTCGTTAGGTCGGTACTAAAAGTAAGCTATTTCTCACGAAATATCAACTTTGGTGATCCAATCAATACTTTTCGTCGCCAAGATGCGCCAGCTCGGAAAATGGGAGTAGGCGCCACCACCTTAATACCAGAGTATAGTTCCCAGTAATATAAAAAGAACAAATTCCCAGCTGCGATTAATTTAGACGGAAGCTGTTCGATTAAACATAGTACATAATTTATTCCGTAACCTGTATAGGTTTTGAGGTAATGCAGATGGATTTTAAGAAGCCCATCCTTAATATGATATTTTGTTAGCTGGTTCGTTTTTAATTATCTCCAAAAATGAAGTTATTAATTTTAATATGAACAAATTGACTACAAATGCTCAATCTTCAAAATATAGTGTTATGTTTATTCATTATATGGAGACACGAACAGAGTGCAAAGAAATTTGTGCTGATGGAGATATCTGGTGCTTCATACTATTAAAACGGGCGGTTTTAGTTACATAGAAACGTATCGGATACTTCATTTAAACCAACCAGCTTTTTTTCTGTAGAAAGTATTCACTATTTATTATTTCAGTTCCCACACGTGGACAAAGTTTGAATTCTTAGCTGTTAAACATGCAGAGTTGTTCAACATATCCAGATGTATTCACATCTACACGGATTTATTTTATTTCAATCAGCTAACGTATGATACATGGTTGATTTTTTCTTCAAATATGCTATTTGTAAAATGAACAACATTATTGGGCTTGTGAGCGTGATAAAATTCGCTTTGTCAGAAAGCTGCGTTTCTTTATACTTTCAAGATACATTGGTAATAATGTTTTATCTGATTTATAGATTTAAAATCATTATTTACCTATTGTTTAGCATTTATAATATATCTGACAAATCTAGACCACTTCACGTATAATGTTATTTGAACATATCCCATTTCCACAAAATACTACCAAATTAGTTATTCATTTTAATAAATTCTGTCATTCTGTTGTTTTTCGTGTTATTAGTAATATTATTGTTATCTGTTGCTTGTATGCGCGAATAAATTAGCACATGCACGGTACCCACACACTTACTTTTTAAGATAAAATAAAAGTGAATAGTACAAGTAACGAGTCTCCGCAGGCAGCAAAGTTTATTCGAGCTTATTTTTTTATAAAACTGGTTTTGAGCTAGATGTATGGCCTTGAACTAAGTGTTCGTGAATTAAGTCGTCACTAAAGGTCCTGGCAGTTTTTTGGGGTTTCTCATCAAGGATGAAGCTGTGATCACATAAATGGAATGAATTTAGAGGTTTACGCAATATTTAGGCTATTAAAATAAAATTATACTTTGCGCGACAGTATTTGTAACATTTACATATGAAATAAATTTTATTAATAGATATTTACATCAAAATTACTTGCCTAGAATCTCGAGCCTTCTATAAAAAGCACAATGGTGGATCCTTCTTATGGAGTAAGAAGGAGCAATAAAATTTCGTGCCCGTTATTTATTTAGGAATCCCTAATCCAGACTGTTTGAAAGTTAATAATATAAAAATTCTTGCTATTATTTTACTATTTAGTCTAAGTAGCCCACTTATCAACAAACACGAATATGGCAAAGTATGAAGTTCAAATCAAAACGAAATAAACAGATGTATATAATTAAAAAATTAACGTGATAGATATATTTTTAAATAAAACCTTGCCGTGTTTTTGTCATGAAAATAAAAATCGAACGCTGAAGAAACTAAGAAAAATTTCACAGAAACGTCAAAATGCGTCACATTTAAACATTTCGGCTCCCAGAGTAAAATTTGGTATTTTAAAAACTAAATATGATAGAAAATAGATGTCCAGTTTAGTTCGAAAGTATTTTTCGTATTTACACACTAAACAACCAACGAAGATGATTTATACATTATGAATTAAAGGTTTTTGTCTATCAGATATGGTATCCCGCAAATGAAATAATGAAAAAAGTAAGATTTTAAAAATTTCCTACACCAATAGGACGCTTTTCAGTCACATTCTATCAAAACGATTATTTAAAAATTTCACTGTGAATATTGTATCGTTTAACAACTCCAAATTTGCATTCTGGTAAGCGCTGAATAAGAATAAAAACGGAAAATTTTTTCCCTAAATTATAATCAAGCAGATAAACTGATTAGAATCATAACCTACGCATTCTTTGTTTAACTCTTTGGATAGCCTACCTGGAAGAAAAAAATGCGTACATTTTTACTTTCAATTTAAATAAACAATATTCCACGAGGATAGAGTCAATTTAGATATGTAAACGCTCAAGAGAAAATCACTGGTTGTACTGTATACTTGCGAACTTTCGTAGGAAGCCCTTATTTACATAACATAAAGATCCAATAATTTCCAATAGGAAATGCTGAAATGTAGAAAATGAAAGTTTGACGCGCTAAGAAGCATTTTTTCCAAGTCGCTATTGTATTATATGTTTCATTGATTGGCAAATATTCTACTTTCTAATAGTATAAATCCGTGACATTATCTCACTTCATTGCACACCAGAGCCAGGAAATTGTATTGGAGAATTTGTCATGAACCTTAACATTAGAGTCGGATACAGTCGTCTAACTAATAAAAATTACATTGTTTCAGTCGATTCCGCACACTACTTTCATCGTGCCTTTGCCACTCGAAAATCTACGAGGAAGACGAACAGCGGCGTGTAACTGCTTTACTAGTGACGCATACTTGTAGCCATGTGTCAATTGGTTTTTCTGGTCCGCCAGAGGTCCAGGCAGGCGGCCTGCTCTTCTCTTGAACATAAACTTTGATTACAACCGCAGGTTAATAAACTACTGGGTACAAGTGTAAATGAATTTATCGGAAGCTTGATATGGAAATGACCGTTTTCGAGAGTACAGAATTTCAAGCTCTGCTCGTCAATTTTAAATCCAAACACCAAACTATGCAGTGTCTGATTGTTCATTGTGGTAAGACAACAAAAATATTGCCATAGCTTATGAGAAAGCACATAAGCGCAATCAATGCAGGTAATATATAGGTAGTTATCGTTGTAGATTTTAAGAGCTCGTTGTACATCAATGCAGGTTGATTTTAAGTGCTGAAAGTTTGCAATCTGAATAGATCAATTACCATGATGAATTGTTTATCCCCCAATTTTGATTAGTTTAAACCCGTGTTTAATGTAATTGTCCTACAGAAACTTGTTTTGTCCAATTTTAAATATGTGAAGTTATGTGAAAGCTTACAGTATATTTAATTTTCCAATAGAAAATGAGTTCAGTTCACACTGTGTATGAATTTTCGTCTATGACAGTCGTTTAGACGAAATAATGGATGCAGGTGTATTCCTACAACAAAGCATCTTTTACGATTGCCAAGGACATATAGTTCCTTAGGTAAACCATTAAAAAGTATGACTTTTGAAATAAACGATTAAAAAAATCGAATTATATGTTATAGGCATTAATCCTTGCAAATGTTTACATAAACGCCTAATTACGCCAATAGCCTGAGAATTTCGTTACTGCTTCTTCTGAAATGTAGATGTTCTTGTAATATCAGTCGCAAAATGAAAACCGGATCCATAGTACAAATCAAGAAACATACGCTGCCACGATCGGGAAACCATTTGGAATGATGCTTTATTTGCATAGAGTAGCTGCTTTAGCCTTGCTGCCAGCTATCTATTGACAACATAAGCAGAAACCGGTTGCTACAAAAATAATAAAAGTTGATAAAAACAAAAATTTGCAGCAGTCGTGTTTAATTGTAAGTTATTTATTGAGCTAATATTTTGTTCTACTTGTTAAATATTAGAACACTTGTGCATGTGCACACACGCCTAAACGGATATCGTAGTCAATAATTCCGTGAACTCAAGTAAAGCCAATGATCAGGTTAAGAAAAGCATCAGTCTTGAATGTAACGCTCTCGCGAAACGCATTAAGCATCCATCAATAGAAAATAGTTTAAATGTCATACCTAGAAACGAGTATATTAGGCAGCAAGTAGGGAAAGGCTAACAAAAAACGCAAGCTGGTATAATACTTAAAATTGATTGTAGTGTGTGATACGGGTAGTGCGAAATCCAAGTTTTCAGAGATCGAAAATAACTAAGCAATACTAGATTACTTTACGATAGTGGCTTGCGTGTGTAGTCGCGACGCCTGCTGGTGAACAGCCGATAAGCCCGCAACTCGTTAATGGATTTGCAGATTTTGTTCAGTCTCGTTTAATTACGTCCACCTGGCCCTACGCCAACTAGCATTACTAGATACGCCTTTTCCGACAATTTATGTCGCTGTTAGCAATGGCCGTGACACTGTATGTGCAACTGTATTTTCTTTAGTTTGTTGAAAATCTGATCGAAGGTTTGCTGAATTTAGTCGAGGCGGT
Organism: Eudiplozoon nipponicum; assembly: GCA_029291075.1. Lineage (NCBI taxonomy): Eukaryota > Metazoa > Platyhelminthes > Monogenea > Mazocraeidea > Diplozoidae > Eudiplozoon > Eudiplozoon nipponicum. The sequence continues at coordinate 141,997 of JAQBSW010000171.1, read as the reverse complement.
GTTTGACGTCGTCTGGATGCTAGAAAATTTTAGTTTGGTTTTGTGATTCGTGTGAGTCGATTAGAATATCATAATGATGTAACACAGAAGGTTTTGGGCCCACAAGCTTTTTGTTTTATATAAGCGCTTCATATATATATATATATGAAGCTCTAAATATAAAACAAAAAGTGACAGGCCTAAACATTCAAAAGTTTCGACACCTGACCCATTAATTGCTTACATATGTCAGTATAAACTAAGAAAAGGCACTTCATCCAGTAGACCGGTTTCGTCCTTATTGGGAACTAGGAGATTGTACCGTCCTATTATTCCACATTCTTCTACCAAATATATAGTGGTTAAAGGGCGTAATACCGGCTCCTACTGATGAGTCGCCAGTAAGCACCAAACGAATGTGCATGAGATTATACTTTCCGTTCATGCTGCCTTTGGTTTATCCTTCTGGTCACAACTGAACTAATTTGTTACTAGGTTCACAGCACCTAATACATACTTGCATATATATTAGTTCTTCGCAACAAACAGTATTTAACATTAATTTATATAATTAAACGAGCATTGTTTGCGCGGGAGGTGATAACAATCATTATAATCAAGATTGCGGTGTTGATATAAGAACCTGACCCATTAATTACTTACATAATGCAGTATAAACTAAGAATTGTATAGTATGGAAAAGACAATTTATCCAGGAGCTCGGTTTCGTCCTTATTGGGAACTTATCACGTAATGGCCAGAATTTACCGCGAACAGGGCTCGAGCCTGGGCACGTCTGCTTCGGAATCTGGTGCTCTAACTACTGAGCCACCCTGCCGCACACAACACAATTTTCGGTTATATACTATCTAATAAAACTTGTTTAATCTTTTTTAAATTGTTATTTTAGATGGAGCTCATATGGCATCCATTTAGGCACAAAGTTACAATTAACCATCCCCAATCTGTCATTACTGAACAGACATCACACTACATGGGGAAGTGGTATCGAAATGGACATTTATATAATTAAACGAATATTGGTTGCGCGGACGGTAATAAGAATTGCTATAATCAAGGTTGCGATCTTGATATAATGGGTCAGGTGCTTATATCAAGATCGCAACCTTGATTATAGTAATTTTTATCACCGCCCGCGCAAAAAATGTTCGTTTAAATATATAAATGTTCATTTCAATGCCACTTCCCCATGTAGTGTGGTGTCTGTTCAGTAATGACAGATTGGGGATGGTTAGTTGGAACTCTGGGTCTAAATGGATGTCATATGAGCTCCACTTAAAGGAAAAATAGGCTAATGAAGTTACATTAGTTAGTATATAACTGAAAATTGTGTGCAGTGTAGTGTGCGGCAGGATGGCACAGTGGTTAGAGCACCAGATTCCGAAACAGACGTGCTCAGGTTCGAGCCCTGTCTGCGGCAAATTCTGGCCAGTACATGATGAGTTCCCAATAACGACGAAACCGGTCTACTGGATGAATTTCCTTTTCCACACTATACAATTCTTAGTTTATACTGACATATGTAATTAATTAATGGGTCATGTGCTTATATGAAGATCGCTACATTGATTATAGTAATTGTTATGACAGCCCGCGCAACCAATGTTCGTTTAATTCAAAATTTTCATCAACATGATATTTTTATTGACTAGCCACAAATCACAAAACCCAATAACAATTTACTAGCAATCAGGCAAGGCCAATCACTCACTGGACCAGATTGATCAAGCCTTCGACCAGACTGGCAACCAACAGCTGCACATACAGTGTCACGACAATGGCTAACAACAACAGAAATTTCAAAGCTATAGAAACATTAAACACTGAAATCTTCACACCTTGCGCTGTTACCAATGGGACAGAACAACGTTGAGGAACAAGGCGAAACGAAAGACGACACTCAGGGAAAAACATTCGTAGACGTATCAGCCAACAATGCGAACAGTTGGTTAACTCTCAATCCATCAATATAAGAATGACCAGATTTCAGACATCACTTTGTAATACGAGAAAGACCCCTACACGCAAACAGACACACACACATACACAATTACTAATGAGCCAAAACAAGAAATAGAAGAAAAACCGAGTCAGACTAGTTGCCACCCACATAATCACATGAAAACCCAGGATGTATATAAATGAAAGATTGTAAAGTGATGTTTAGTAGTCACGAAATAAATGGCCATTATCCACTTTATTTTTTATCTTCCTAATGATATATATATATATATATATATATATATATATATAAAGTAATCGTAGAACTGATCATATGGTTGTAAGCAACATCCACTTACCGGCTGCAGCTTAAAGTTATCATACATGTCAACCAGCTCCTGCATGTGGTACTCATAGAGGACGGTAAACAATAACAGCGTAGGATCGTGTTTACGCGCGCATTCGATACAGCGAACCACCAATTTTTTGTCTTGTGCCGTCACAAAAAGGAGATTGAAAACTTCGACCTGATGGAAAATGTGAAATATAGTAAAGTAACATTTGTGCTGACAAAAATTTACATGGTAAACAATATTTATCCTCTTCCACGATTGAATAGTACAATAGGTCTAAAGTGAATCTATGCGCAATGAAGTTACGGAGCGAAACTCGCATAATAGTGCTAGCGTTAGCATAAAATCTTTCTGGTATCAAACACCAAAACTTTGCCTCCAGAACAAGATTCCATCAGAAGAAATGGTAGGTCTTCTGAACAGATTTATAATTTTATCAACTAACTGTACGCAATCGATGCTTGCACGGATGTTTAAAAAGTTCTGGAAATGCAGTTCTTGGGCCATAAATAAAGGCCATTTAAATTTACTTCGATTGCACAAAAAAGTACAGCCGCCATCAATAACACGTTTACCCTTCATTGTTTGTTATTTGATTACGAGGGAAAACTGATAATCGAGAGGATAATCGCTATTAATAGATTATTTTTAAAGCCTATCTGTGTTTTTCAACCCCAGTTGTCGTTTATACAATGTACACTTACTTCAAATAACATTTCTGAGATTGAGATAAACAACAATGAAATTGAATTTAACCAATCGAACAATATAGCAAAACTACCGTCAGTTAAACGTACTGACGCGTTTCGACCTTCCTTGATCATCATCAGAGTACGGCGGAAAATTGACTAGCGGGGATCAAACCGCACTGCATATGTATGGTAAGCAAAATGAGATATACGGCCCTCACATCTAGTAGTCCCGCACACATGGTATTTGACTGGAAATTTCGGCTGCACCATTTCTATGCATCCACGAATGTTAAATTTCAGCAGTTTTCGCCACATGCATAAAGGTTGTTATTCAATTAAAAAAATCATTGAGTGCGCGGGTGGCGTTAAAATTTCTTTAAATCAAGCTTGCGAGCTTGAAACAAACACCGGTCACATTGTACTCTTTGATTGCTGGTAAAGGCAAGCGTGTTACCTTTAATAACGCTCGTAGTTTAGCTGCATTAAATGTGCGTGTTAATGCTGCTTCAACTTTCTTTTGTGCCATTCGGGAAACTGCATCCCCTTTTAATGGGATGTTTAAATAGACTTTTTTCTTTTCTGGCCCATAATACGTCTGTTTTCGTTTAATTCCCCTTTCAATAATTGTTTCAATTAATTTTCACACTATGTTCACATATTTCTATCTTGTTTTGCTTTCCAATTTATATATAAAGATATGTTCATTAGTAGATATTTGAGAAGACAATGCGAAAGAAATGTTTCTTATATCTGATAAAATTTCTTTTTGTTTTTGCACACAGGAAAGGTACAATGAATATATATATATATATATATATATATATATATATATATATATATATATATATTCATTGTACCCTTCCTATCGTGCAAAAACAAAAAGAAAATTTATCAGATATAAGAATATTTCTTCTCATAGTCTTCCAAATATCTACTCATGAACATATCTTTATATATATAATATAAATATATATATATATATATATATATATATATATATATACATCAGGGCATTTGGGGGAACATTTTCATTCTTGTATGTACAGAACATGTATATAACAATAAGAGAACAGAAACAGTATACTGAATGAGTTGCGTTTCTCCGTGTTGCAATGTTTTGGTTTATACTGAAGTATATATATATATATATATATATATATATATAAATTGTATTCAAGCTAAAACGAAATAGACAGTGTCGTGCCACAGATGCATTTATCCAAATTTAACGTCACCAGTATAGATCTGATTTAAATGAATTGTCGGTTATATTATAACGAAAGCAGATTTTGGACGAGTATAGAGTACATTACATTTACTCTCGTCGAGTAAAACACGCAGTTTGTTTCAATTTACGATCTATGCTCGACAATAATATGTTCTTACGCACCACGTTAATAATTCCTCTCTCTCTTCACACAAGTTTTTGCTTCGATTGACTCTGGATCTATCGACATGGAACTAGTGCTGAATCCAAGATCACACCGTTGACTAAAACAATAAATGTAATCAAGCAGGAAAGTAACTATTTTACACTTAACTTACTAACTCCTGTAAAGGTAACGAAACCAGCAAGCAAGGTCTATAGAAGATTGCATAGATCTAGTTAAAACTGGCATTTCTGCCCAGCACAGAATATATGAGACTACTAGGATGTTAAAACCGAAGATTATCATGTCAAAACGGGTTATATCTCCAATGTGGCACGAATGCTTCCGGTCAGGTTTCAATGTATTATAACGATGATTAAAGAACGGCGAAACGCACCAGTATGTGCAAAGTATGGCAGTTTTTTGAAGTGTTGTTAATGGTTCAATAAATTAGGATTGGCATTTATTTCCATTGAAGAAAACATGATATAAAGGTTTAATGAGTATTGAAATATACGCATGATTTCACGTGCATTGTTACTGTCGACTAATATGATCAGTTGATCGAAATTGACAGCAGACTTGCAATAATTCATGTTAAATATGCAAGAAAAACGGATGACAGATTCACCGTGTCGAACTGAAACGCATAAATTAAAATTAATTTATTATTGAGGAGAAATATATGACAAATACAACTTACGTCACAATCATTGCAAACATGGGCCACATCATCGGCTCGTTTTCCGTGACGCTTTAGCACAATACCAAGACGTTCCAGGTAATCGATAATCAGTTGTGACTGTACCAGACTTCGCATCAAAGTGTGCCTTGTAGCAAAACAGCGTTTACGTGTAATGAGTTTGGTACGCGAAAAAATCATAACACATAATAATATATGTGGATAAATACAAGCAACCAGTTAGAAATGGCGATGGAACTGCCCTCATCTATGCGTTAATTTAATTTAATAGCATACCAAAGCGCCCGAACACTGAATCGTGAATTTAAAAAATGCGAAATCATTTTATTCAACATAGGCGAAATTTATAATATAATTAAACTTTAATTGATTACGCAGGTGATGGGAACAATTCTTTAAATCAAGTTTTAGAGTTTAAGGTAAACATCAATCACATTGTATTTAAACAGTCGTCGAACAATTTAGCAAAATTACCGCCAGCCGCACGCACTGAAGCATTTCCACCTTACATGGTCATTATCAGAGTACGACGGCAAACTGACTAGCGAGGATCGATCCGCATTGTATATATAAGGAAAGAAAAATTAGATATGCGGCTCTCACCTTTAAGCGATAGCTGAAAAAAGTTAATGTTCGTGACTTTATAGAAATTGTGCAGCCGACATTTCCAGTCAAGTACAATGTATGCGAGACTATTACAGGTGAGTGCTGCATATCTAATTTGGCTTTCCATTCATATGCAATGCGGATCGATCCTCGCTAGTCAGTTTGCCGTCGTACTCTGATGATGATCATGGAAGGTCGACTGGCGGTAGTTTTGTTATGTTGTTCGACGACTGGTTAAATAAAAAGACATTTATAATGGTGATTAAAGGGTGTAATACCAGCTCCTACAGTTGAGTCGCCAGTAAGCACAAAACGAAAGTGCACGAGATTTTACTTTTCGTTCATCCTTCTGGTCATAATTGAACTAGTTTGTTACTAGGTGCGCAACACCTAATACATAAATGCATTTATAATAGTTGTAGGAACGATAGACCAAAGTCTATCGGTATTTAGGTCGGAAATTTCTATGGCTTATGACAAAATCAGTAAATATCCAAAGAGAAATATTTCTCGTGTGTCACAAGCAGAATAGAAATAAATTTGTATTGTGTGCTAAGTGAAGCGAAACTACTCACGGGGCATAAGATTGAAGCTTGCTGCAAAAACAGGAAAAAAAATCTTTGGTGAAAATTTGAAGTTTGGTCATTTCATTGGAATTTGAAAATAGACAGCCCATCTGCTGTGACATGAAACAAATATGTTATTGAGTGTTTCGAGCTTTCAAATAAAATAGAACGCTGGATTTACATATAGTAATAAAACATGATCAAATAGGCGAAGGCTTGCTGAGTCCGTTCATACGTGATATATATATATATATATATATATATATATATATATATATATATATATATATATATAAATTTCTGGATTATCTAGAGCACTTATAAACCATGACGTTTAGAAACATGATATAATACGATACTTAATACAGAGTTTTGCTGTCAAATGTAGCACAATGGCCAATAAAAATTATATGGAAAGGAACAATGATTTACACGCAATAGTGGATAATCCAACATTTTCAATGGTTATTACTAATGATGTAGAAGTCTTCGGAATGACAGGAGCAGTAAAGAAGCAGCCATCACGGAATCTGTATTATATGTATTAGGTGTTGCGAACCAGTAACAAATTAGTTCAGTTGTGACCAGAAAGATAAACCAAAGGCAGCATGAACGGAAAGTATAATCTCATGCACATTCGTTTCGTGCTTACTGGCGACTCATCAGTAGGAGCCGGTATTACGCCCTTTAACCACTATATATTTGGGTGAAGAATGTGGGATAATAGGACGGTACAATCTCCTAGACGAATGTGTAAACCTGCAATAGTGAAGCTAACATCATATAGTCTACGACAATGCGACTTCAACGCTAACTCACACTACAGAATATATATACCGCGTCTGTAAAGGATACTAACATTATGACTATTGTGTTAGTAACCGATACCAACATTATTGTACCGAAAAGATACATGGTACTAACACTATGGTTTCCGAGTCGGTACATGGTACCAACATGATGGATATCAATTTATGCTATAGTTCACCGAAATTGATAATTACAACAATTTCTGAACACCTGTTACTCCAGTAAATCCATACACGCTGGCCTTGATCGATATCAGTTATCACATTTCGTGATAAGCATGACATCATTCAATTCAATATATAACATTTACATACTGTTTGTTGCGGAGAGCTAATATATATGTAAGTATGTATTAGGTGTTGCGATCCGAGTGGTGAGGGGACACCACTTGTACCAAATTCCCAAGAAACTCCATGAAATGTGGAGCCGGCTTATCCTCCAAAAGGAGTCAGCCGCAGTAAAGTAAAAAAAGTAAGTAACAAATTAGTTCAGTTGTGACCAGAAGGATAAACCAATGGCAGCATGAACGGAAAGTATAATCTCAAGCACATTCCGTCTAGGAGATTTTACAGTCCTATTATCCCACATTCTTCACTGTTTACTTTAAACTCGAAAACTTGATTTAAAGAATTGTTCCCATCACCTGCGCAATCAATTATATTTTTATTTTATTATATATTTCGCCTATGTTGAATAAAATGATTTCGCATTTTTTATTCACGATTCAGTGCTCAGGCGCTTCTGTATGCTATTAAATTAAATTAACGCATAGATGAGGGCAGTTAAATCGCCATTTCGAACTGGTTGCTTGTATTTATCCACATAATTTATTGTGTTAATATCTTTTACAGACTCGGTATATATGTTATATAGTGTGAGTTAGCGTAGACTATATGATGTTAGCTTCACTATTGCAGTTTTACACATTCGTCTAGGAGATTGTACCGCCCTATTATCCCACATTCTTCACTCAAATATATAGTGGTTAAAGGGCGTAATACCGGCTCCTACTGATGAGTCGCCAGTAAGCACGAAACGAATGTGCATGAGATTATACTTTCCGTTCATGCTGCCTTTGGTTTATCCTTCTGGTCACAACTGAACTAATTTGTTACTAGGTTCGCAACACCTAATACATACTTGCATATATATTAGTTCTCCGCAACAAACAGTATTTAACTGTTATATATTGAACTGAATGATGTCATGCTTACCGCGAAATTTGATAACTGATATCGATCAAGGCCAGAGTGTATGGATTTACTGGAGTAACAGGTGTTCAGAATTAGTTGTAATTCTCAAATTTGGTGAACTTTAGCATACTTTGATATCCATTGAGTTTTTACCATGTACCGACTCGACAGCCATACTTTTGGTACCATGTACCTTTTGCGCAACAAGGTGAAACTGTCAACTATACTGGGAAAAATAGCAACAGTGAACAATGCGCACAAATGGTTAATTCTCAAGCTATCAAAAACAATAATGACCAGATCTCAGACATCACTTTGCAATACTGCGAGAATGACCTTTACATGCAAACACGCATACACACAAACACAAACGCATACACAATCACCAACTAGCCAAAACAAGAAACAGCAGTAAAAACGAGTCAGATTTGTTACCACTAGCATAATCAATTGAAAACCCAAAATGTATAAATATGTATGATTGTATAAGAGATGATTAGTATTCACGAAATAAATGGCCTTTATCCACTTTGTTATTTGTGTTTTCCTAACTATAAGAATATATATATATATATATATATATAAATATATATATATATATATATATATATATATATATATATATATATATATATATATAGATAACTAACATAGTTCAAGTTATAGCAAAATGTTATTCTTATCAAAAATGGAATAACTACAGTATCGAGCGAGAGGGAAAACAGACAAACACAAGTAAACCAACCGCGCAATTGTGTAAGAAGGCTGAACTACAGATTAAATATTAAATAAGCAGAATTGTGTGCACAATTAATGGATCAATGGAAGTGACTGCACGTGGCATAAGATGTACCACATCAAAGCGAATACTCCAACCAATTACCACACAAATTACTGTACGCGCATACATACACATACACGTACAATAGTCACTTATTAACACTCTATAACACGTATATCTTAATATGTTAAAATTAGTAGTTTATACTTTAAAATCATTTGAGCAAGACCGTGATAATCACACTAATCAATGGAAGTCTCAATAGAAAAAAATATGATTCCACAGAGCAAGCGAACAAATAAAAGCCGAAAATACAAAAATTAATTTTCTTTCTCTGCTAGACATTCTGACTATAATTACGTAATGTCAGTTTCTCTCGAATATTATATAGTATATTCTTCATGAAACGATAGCCCACTTAAGAATCAAATGTAAGCCTTTGTTGTGGACAACAGCCGATTTTTATTCCGAGAATACTTAACTATGCATTAAAATCTATTAGTTATGCCTATTATGGATAATGCAAGCAGGCAGCACCATGATGGAAGCAGACTTCGAGCTGAAGTCAAAACAAAACCCGCCATAAAATCTGGTGCGACACAAAATCAAAAGCGATTGAGTAGCTTTGACAAGCAACGATGGCGACGGAGTGCATGCATCTGTTTGACACGCTCTGCCATGATTGGCCAAGTTCGCTTCTATAGCTATTAGTGAACTTGTTTGAGGATATTAGCAATGTTCACCTGTGATGTAGCACACATTAAACTAATGTAACGATATATAACAGTTAAATACTGTTTGTTGCGAAGACCTAATATATATGCGAGTATGTATTAGGAGTTGCGAACCTAGTAACAAATTAGTTCAGTTGTGACCAGAAGGATAAACCAAAGGCAGCATGAACGGAAAGTATAATCTCATGCACATTCGAATGTGCATGAGATTATAATGTAACGATAATCGGTAGGAGCACTGATTTCAGGTATTTTTGCGAATGAGCATAACAATGACACATTAACTTTTTAGGATAAATTTATCCCACCAGAGTTCGGCAATATGCTCCCACAGATACTTGGAATTCTTCATTCCACCAAACTTGAAAATATCTTAAAGAAGGCAACGATTCTGGCGGTTTTGCACTCCCTCATGAGACAGTAGGTTCTTATCACTTTATCAAAAGAAAGAAGTTGTGACGGCCATTTCGTAACAAAACTGAGGGATCATTTTAGCTGTTAAAACGTCATTTGCAATATGTGGTTGATAGAGGAGATATTACGAATGTTTAATGAGCTGTGCTACAAAAACTAGAGGCTCTCGTAATGTCTTGGCAGTATGATTACGGCTAATACGTCGGATCTGAGCATACCATTGAAAAAGATAGTTTTGCTTGGATGCAGCTTTCTAGTCCTTAGAAAGAGAGTGCGATCTCCTTCGAGTTTTATTGCACATTCTGCATATTGAAAAGTGTTGGTGATAGTAGAGACAGAAAATTTATTAGATTCCATTGTCAGAAGACAAGTCCAGGCTCGATCACGTCTTCTCTTAGCGTTTGCTTAGTTAACAGCTGTAATTAAAGGAAATCGAGTGGAAAGCTTGTTGCACATGTATATCAATCTTTAGTCAAATATTTAACTTGAAAATAATTCACTGGCTTTTCCCATCTAAGCTAAATATACAAGGATAAGTGTTACAAATATATATATATATATATATATATATATATTTCTGTACGTTGTTAGATCTCTGTCAGGGCGTTTTGGCAAGCGGAGAACTGAAACTGCTTAGTGAAACCTGGCACTACACTAGTCATAGCCACACCAACTCTGCAATTTCTCTATGCCGATAATCACAATAGTGCAACCTCAGGTGGCTCAAAAAGGGCCATGTAGCCATCAGAAATGCGACATATGTCCATAGTTCTGACGGCAAAACTGAGAACCTGACAATGGTACTTTTTAGGGCAATACACATTTAACTGATAGTGTAATCCATATTTAATATCGCAATAAAATTTAAAACATACAATACAAGTTATATCAGTTGCGTGGAAAATTTATACATATCCTGTTTAGTCATAACAATGCAATTTTTTTCCTTTTACCGTAGACAGACTTAAGCCTTCATTTGCGACTAGCAACTAAATAAATAAGGTAACAAATCGTAGAAGTTCTCTTCAGAAACTTCAAATGATTGTAGACTGCTGCACTCCTATTCGCCATTTTATAATTGCAGGGTGAAACGGCAAATGTTGGTCAGACTTCAAAAAAGTGAAATTTACATGGTACACAGCATAAAATAATGCACACTTAAAATTTTACAGAATTGGTAGTTTGTTGCAATAAATATTCCACAAATTGATGGTGGAGGATGCATACCATCTTGAAAGGGGAAAATTGCAAAGAAACTTACTTAATAAGTTCGTAGAGTGATGGCTCTGAGCATCTGACATTTTTGGCCAATTGCCAGCTGAGATGGATCATGGGCACAATAGACTTAAAATTCTGAAGTTTGTTGAACTCATATCGTTCTAAAGCTAATTGGTATTGCCTTGAGGTCATTGGTCCGACATTCCATGCGATGTTATTGCACCAACCGATCGCCTGAACCCAATGCACTGTTCCGGCGTTGATCCATACAAGATCACCGGGCCGTTGTATGAAGCGGTAGACTGGTACCTCCTCATTGTACAGTTCCTCCAAATCAGGCCACCATGAGCCAGTCAAATAATCGACCTGATTTTTATGAAAGGCGGCAAAAAATAAACAATAACATAATATTGCGCATAAGTATAATGATAAATAGCCTTAAGTTTAATTCATATATACCTTCGTAGAGTATAATAGTTCTTTGTTAAAAGATAATAAAACGGTTTTCAATGACATATTTAGAATATTTTTGCGGTAAATTAAATGTAAATCAAAATAGTATCATACTGCATCGTGATTTACTTATTCAAGTGACCAAAATTGCATTACACTTAGCCTATATTTTCCATAACTAGAAAACGATTGGTAATCGTGTAATTAGCTACCGATTAAACAAATTCAATAATAGTTAAATAAGAAGACAAAATAATGCAAAAAATTTCACGTTTCTACACTGCCAATTACGGCATACGTGAATAAAATTATTAATTAATTGTTAAGTTTTACGATTTTAAAGCCAGCTGTTATAAAAGCAAGAGGAACGCTTTTGCAATATTCATAAATAATTGGTTACCAAAAGCCAAGGAACAGAAGGACATTCCAAAGTCAATGTGAGCAAAAAGTGTAAACCAATTGGCACATGCTCTTCATGCCGACTATGTATTCATCCTGAAAATCCACTCTAAATACACAATATCATCGGTTTAGAATCAAGAATTAAAATGATCATATAATCCTGTAGATATATGATAAAATCTAAACATTACCAAAGATACAAAAATACAATATATCAACAAGATTATGACTTATATGTTTTTGGTAAGGTGAACAAATACATACGCCGTTTTGTATTAGGTATTGCGTACCTAATAGCAAATTAGTTCAATTAGAATCAAAAGAATGGGCTAAAGTCAGCACGAACGAAAGATAAAATCTCATGTACGCATGCATTTCGTGCTTACTGACGACTCATCAGTAGGAACCGGTACTATGACTATGTCCACTATAGATCTGGTCAGTAAATGTGGAAAAGGTAAACGATACAATCTCCTATAAGAAGGTCTTCAAGACTTAATGGAATTAACTTCATATAGTCTTCAAAAGTGCGACTACAGCATCTTGCCTATTGAGCAACTCCTCAGTAATAGACTTGATTGCTGCATGCAGAAATTGACACAGGACATTTTCTTTAAAACCAGACAAAACATCTACTAAGCAAAGAGACGCGCAAATTGCACGCGATTCGCTGTTTGGTACAGTGTGCTTGACTATCATATATATATATATATATATATATATATATAAATATATATATATATATATATATAATGAGATGCCTACTCTGTACCGACAAAATATATATGAACAAAGCTTGTTTTTGAACTTTAAATCAAAATTGATTCTCCAAGTGTCACGGCGTCTGCATTATAATGACAGACCGGAGATGGTTATTTGGAACCTTATGTCGAAAGCAATAATAAATAGGATCAATCTGAATAAAGTAATGACTTCAAATATAAATTGATGTATAAATGAAAATCTCATGCAATGTGCGACTTTGGTGGCGTAGAGAGTGAGTTGCAAGTCTGAACAAAATTCGCTCTCGTTCAAGTCCTGCCATGACATTTCTCGCAACTACTTAACGAGTACTCAGTAAGGACGAAAATAGTCTACTTGACAAAGTGAATGTTCCATCATATACAATGCCTAGTTTATATGGAAAATAAACACGTATTATGTTAGGAAGATCGGGTAAATATCACTGAACACAGAAATAACATTCATTCTGAACGGGATAACATAGATAGGATAGAATTTTAATGTATAATGTATACAAAAAATAGTATGTGTACTAGAAAAATTGAACATCTACAGCTGAAATCCACAAAATTTTACCAAATCAAGATTACATGCTTAATAGCTAAACTCATGAGACATGCAATTTTGACTATATTTGCAAAAAGCACTTGTGTAATTTAAAATATTCCATTAGCAAGAGGTTGAGCAAAGCCTCATCAGGAGGCACAATGCCTTGTTCACCAAATCGTTCGAATTTATACTTATACTAAAATTCCAACAATTGAAATTGAAAAAAAACTAGCACTAGGAATTATTTAATCAAAGTTGCGATCATGATACAAACACCATTCCCTTTATATATATATATATATATATATATATATATATATATATATATATATATATATATATATATATATATATTGCTGTGTAAACTAAGCATCGCAAACTTGATTTAAATAATTGTTATTGTACTAGATGAAATGCTTTTTTACATTACACGATGTTCAGTTTATCCTGACAAATTTATGTATATATATATATATATATATATATATATATATATATATATATAATGGGAATAATGTTTATATCAAGATTGCAACTTTGATTTAAATAATTATTATCACCGCCAAAGCAACCAATGTTCATTCTGGGGATCACCACTCCAATCATCACATATAATTATGATCAACCACACCAACAAAAAGGAATTTAACAAATGCTGATTTATAGAGGCACAACAATAAAAAAAGAAATGATATTACAATACTACTACTACTACTACTAATACCGCTACCACAACTACTACAACCATCACTACTACTACAACAGCTTCGATTCCTTCTCATATTCTTGACCCTACTACTATTACTACTGCTACTGCTACTAATAATAATATAACTGCTACTACTACTAATCCAACTTCTACTTCTACTCTTAATCTTGCTATGATTACTAATACTACTACTCTTACTACTGCTACTACTATTACTGCGAGTACTGCTGCTCAAATCATTACAACAATAACTACTAATACTAATAGTACCGCTGCTATTACCAAGAAATATTATAAGTACATGAATAATACCTTGGTTGAAAATCTGGTCTCATTCAGCCCAATTGGATTGTGATGGACATCAGTGGTCAAAAGCTTTCAAGCGCCTAAAACCTTTGATTCAAACTACCCAAGTCGCATTAGCGTAAGACTAAATGTCTCATACATATGTATTGTAGAAACGATTTTAAGGCAAAATGAAATTAGCTCGTTTAGCAATAAATAGCGAAAGTTAGAAAAGGCAACGATAGCTTTTGCATTTTTCATGTTCACTTTTAGAATTGTTGTTACGGCTATCGCGATATGTGAACATGTCAATTACTTCAAATTCTTCATTTTGAAGCTAAAATGGTGACGTGAGCGATGGGTGATTTTGTACATTTAGAGGGTGCAAGTTTCATACCGAAAACGATACGAAGAATTTAAAACAATAAAAAGTCTCATGGACAGTAATATTATCTGCGTAGTCAGAATCGATAAATTTGCAGCTTTGGAGAACATCGATGCCTGCGCTCTGAATACATGACGTACAATCAAGTTGCATCCTCTAGCTCTAGAACAGTTGTGGACAAAATAGATTTTGTAAGAACTAGCTGTTTTCCATTCGTGGTGAAGCACATATAGCGAGTTAGACCATGCATCTATTTGTTGTAAAATAAGATTTACATCTACCGAAAAGATAGTTTAGAATAAGTCTCAAATAGTAGATAACAAACGGGTACAGCCATGTTTACAACTAAAATATGAAGATATAACAATTTAAGTTTACTGGTTTTGATGTTGAAAACTCGAAAATATTGTGGATGAAGATATAATCTACGATACATAATGTTAATATTTTTATTGTAGGTTCCCGTAGAATTCGTCACAGAGTCGAATATAAATTCGTGGAATCTAAAACCATGTACCAAATTCTTACTTTACTTTACTGCGGCTGACTCCTTTTGGAGGATAAGCCAGATCCATGACATTTCATGGAGTTTCTTGGGAATTTGGTACGCGAGGTGTCCCCTCACCACTCGGCTTTTTGATCGAGGACGCACCTCTAGCCTTTGCACATCCAAGCGCAGTCTGCAAGGCAGCAGTAAGTTGCATGGTTGCCGGTGGCTGTTGAGAGCTCATTCGCCATTCGGAATTACGGGGTACTGTCCAGGAGTCCATGTAATCCTGTGGCTGTTGAACCCTTTTGTGGCGGGGAACACGCCGAGTCATGGTGCCGTCGTCGGGCTCATGTGGTATTTTATAGGAGATCCGATTGCCGGTCGGAAATCCACCACGCCCTGGTGACACCACCGCCATAGCCCCGTTAGCCCATGTATGATCGGCCATCGAGACATGGTTGACACCGTCGTACCACGTTGAGGAGGGGATGGACTTTACGACGGATGTACCAAATTCCTGTTACCTTGGCTGATAATAATAGGCACAGATCTATTAAACACTAAATTAAGCAAAATATGGAAGCTGATATTGAATCTTTATAGCATAAAAGACTAATGAGATAGAATAACATTTCGCATCAGACAATAGTCAAATTTTGGTCCAATTTATTCACACAACAGGTCAGACAAAATTAGCTGCACGCAAAACATCAAATGATCTATATAGAATCTCGTAACAGCAAAATTTATAGTCTTTATTGGTATGCAGAACACATCAAAACCTATTTTTGGCATTTGCATAGGTGCCTATTCTTCAAAATATGATCACTTAAAAAAGTCGGATGCGTATCTAGAACAAGTTGAGTTACAACAATAAAAATGAACCACGCATGTGAGAAATTTTACTCTATTCACTTGATTTATAAATAGGATTGCCTTGTTTAAAAACAACTGTTGTCATAGCATGTGTGCGTGTATTTATAACTAAAATGTATTTCGTTAAATACAATTATTACACATGTGCACCTATCTAAGTGAAACTACAGTAAACAGATGATGCATGCGCCAGACTAATGGTTTAATTCTTAAAATTTGAAATTAAGAAATACCAGAGTGATCTCAATAGACAGGGTGGAGACATGATGCACAAAATCAAATGCTAGTAAGTGATCAAATTTAGTAAAATAATTAAGATATAAAATAAAAAATTAGCAAAATAAATTAACGAATGAAGAAGCAGTTTATTGAAAAAATAGATAAGTTCTTTAATAAGCGTTCAACTAAAAAGAACCCTAAATTAAAATAACAATAAACAAAAATTCAAAAGATGAAATTTAGAAGAATTGTATTATCACTAGTTGGTTAACCAGTAATGAGATAATAAACCCATCTGAAGCCAAAACCCTCAATCATTTATTCGAGCTAACTTCAGAATCGGGGTCGTACAACCGTCTTTTCCAACAATAATTTAATGCTATATTAATAGTTGTACGTGACGATTTTTCCACAGCTGTTTCATTCATAATATCATCCTGTGAATTATTTTAGATTGATTCCCTAATAAATATCAGCATCCTGCTACGTATATTAAGGCAACTGATTTCACGTTTCTGATTAATTTAAAGTCCGGTAGCAGCATTATCCTACGATATACCTTCGCACAATTGGATTTTATGTACTTTAGATAAGAATTTAATTTTCTTATTACACCCATCGTTATCGCTTCTATTAAATTAAGAGAATAACCATTAACCCTGAATGTATCACATAGTCTACCTAATTTCGATTTACTATGCTCTGTCTGTTGATCTAAGGCTTCTTATTGTTAACGATTTCAAGATACCGATTTACATATAATACGGATGATTTGACTTGAAATTAAGTATCCTTCTAAAAAAATATCTCTTTCCAATTGCTGACCATTTCCGATTTACTTCATATCCTAAAATAGTAATACAACATATGATACCCTTTTAAGAGTAACTTGATGTTCAATCATTTGATTCATTAAATTTAATAAATTTCCTATTTCATCCTAACTATGGTTCTAGGAAAATAATATGTCATCGAAGAACTGTAGGTGCAATGTTGGCTTCAGACTATTTTCCAAATAAGGCATAAAGATGTTTTCTATTGGAGCCGACGAAGGTTGTTCCATTAAGAGACACTATAGTGAATTATGATGAATGTGATTGTTTAGTAAGCTAATATACACCAATTTACCCGTACCTGAAGTTCTGAATTGTTGCCGACGTTTCCTAGTTGATCGCTCGTTAATATGAGAAGGGAGTAAAATGACGATTTGACACATTATGGAGATGATGTGTATATCAATGCCATCTAATTATTTTAAATTTATGAAAGAAATTAGAGGTGTCCAAATGGAACAAATAGAAAAAATCTTTAAGCATTCTTCAAATCAAGTTTGTGAGTTTGAAGTAAGCACCAATCCCAATGTATTTAGCCAGTGGTTGAATAACAAAGCAAAACTATGTTGTTCGACGACTCGTTAAATACAATGGGATTAGTGTTGTCTTTAAGCTCGCAAACTTCATTTAAAGAATTGTTACCACCACCCGTACAATCATTGATTGTTTAATATTTATGCATTATTTGGAAAATAATCTTTCAGACAGGACATTACTTAAGACATAATTTTACCTACGGTACTTGGATGACATAGTATTGTACTAGAGCTATGCTGAGGATGAAATAGTAAATTTCTTAAATTTAATGAAGCGAACGAGCGAAATTTAATTTACTCTTAATATGGAATCATCTGTTGAATTACCATTTTTAGATGCCAAGTTTATTAGAAATTGTCATCAATTAGAAAGAAAAATTTCATGGAAGGATACTTACTCGGGAATCCTTCTTAATTTCAAATCAAATCATCCGTATGGTATAAAAATCAGTATCTTAAAATTATTAACGATAAGAATCCTTAGATTAACAGACATAAAGCATTGAAGATTGAAATTAGTTAGGCTTTGGTATATATTCATAGCTCTTAATTTCATAAAGGCAACAATAAACAGTGTCATAAGAAAATGAAATCATTATCTGAGGTACATAAAATCCAATAGAGCGAAAGAAGATTGTAGGATAACGGTACAACCGGACTCCAAATTAATCAGAAAAATAAAATCAGTGGCTTTAATGTACTATGCAGGATCAGTTTTAAGGCAGTCCTTTATCCTGAGCGCTAGACTCGCTAATCAAAAAGTTATAATTGAATCCTTCGAAATTTAAGGAGTGCATGAAATCGCATGCAATAACTGTAGTCTTTTTTGTTGGTGCAATCATGCGTCCGATTAACATGATAAAATTATTTATGTTATGTAGTGGAGTCCGAATACCCTATTAACTGGGATAACTGTAGACGCATAGCGATATTTTTCCGTAACAGGATGACGAGATTGATAAGAGAATCTATCAAAATTAAATCACGGAATGATATTATGAAGGAAACAGCTTTGGAAAAATCCATAGGTCCGACTTGGAATACAGCATTAGCTTATGGTAGGAAAAGGCGATTGCACGAATCAGAAACTTAAATTAGCTTCTGTAAAATATTAAGAATATCGGATTAACATGAACCGTTATCTCGTTACTGTTTAATCATTTATTGTGAGTACAATCCTTCTAAAATGCATCCTTTAACCATTTGGTTATTGTTTAAGGTATTTAATGAGCTGAACGCTTATTAAATTACTATTACCTATTGTCTATATATGGCATAATCTTCCGTTAATTATTTTTCATAAGTTACTTGTTCAACAATCACTTATTTCAATTAACATCTTAATTAAGTTTTCGAAGATTAGATCGAACCTCATTTACAGTGGTTAGTATGAACCAGTTGAGACGTTCAGAGGAAATGGACGAAACCGCACCCAGCCACCACGAAGACTAACTCGATGAAAATGGGGATCAATCAAATTTATGCGAAACTGATAGCCCAAAACGACAACCCACGATCGCCAATTCAGATAAATATCAATGTGACACCCGTACTGTGCAAACATGTAGAAACATCTGGCAGAGAAATATGATGCCACAGTCGTCACACTTATGAATCAGTACAGAATGAAGAATATGCAGATTATCAGAGGTTTGATAATGAAACAGGCAATGCCGACGCGAAACAACGCCAGTCAACGAAAATTAGATCGTACCTCATTTCCAGTGGTTAGTATGAACGATGTTGAAGCCTTCGGAGGAAATAGATGAATTAGCACCAAGCCATCAGCAAGACGAACTCGATGCGTATTTAGAAATGGGGATCAATCGGATCTATGCGAAACTGATAGTTCAAAACGACAACCCACGATAGCCAATCGTGGCAATTACCAATGTGACACCCGAACTGCGCAACCCTTCAAATACCTGCTAGCTCAGTTTAAAATAATAATTATAGAGCTGTAAGACGTGAACTTAAGCACTATTACAAAGTTGATAATATTTTTTGCATCAGAAAGGCTGAAGGGATGGAATAAGTGTTTACATCATGTAACAGCCGATGATTACTTCAAATTGCTTACATAACAGCTCAGAGAAAAATAGAAGTTAGGGAAAAAATAAATATTTTATCAATAAGTCAATAACTACTAAAATATATCGTCTTGATAGGTGGAATAAACACATCGAAGATCACGTTTCTTAGGCCCCTTCATCAGTTCCAATCCACAAAAGAAAGACTGTTTTAACAATGTTGAACGATAATTTGGTACAACCATCAGAGTTAAGAGTACGCAGTGCAATCTTATCTTTTAACCACCTCAGTGCAGCAGGCCTCAATGATCTGCATCCAACTTTAGTTAAAGATGGTCTCAACATAAATTTTGTGTCGTTATCTAATCTTTTTCGTAATATATGGAATAAGATATTGCCAGTTGCTTGGAGCGAGTAGATCATTATTGTGACCTTTTAAAAAGTCAATCGTTATTCGAGCGATATCCATCCTAACATAAGATTGACTTCATTCGTGTCCATGATATTTGCCTAAACCTAAGACGCCTCAGCATTTCGTGTGAATCACATATTAGAGAATAACAAGCTTATTGCGGTCGAGTCGAGGTTGTATAGATAATAGTTTTATCTTAAGGCTAGTAATTGAACAACGACATGCATATCGCCGTCCCACAATAGACATCTTTCTAGATGACAAGGGTGCACCTCAATGGAACCTATGTTCTATTCAATATCGTGTGAAAAGTCGTGACAACTAAATTTTTAAATGTTATATGTGCTCCCTACACATACACACTTTTGTTCGTGTTAAAGACCCCAATGAATTAACAATCAACTTGACTACTAGCCGTGGTACTCGTCAAGGATGTCCACTTTGCCCAATTTTATTTAATTTTGTAATAGATGGCATCGTAAACTATATTCGTCTACACGTTCAGGATGCAAGTGTCGAAGTTCTCCCCGGCAGTAGATTCGACTATGTTGACTAGGCAGAACATATAGTATTATTTTTGACAACCGAGTTTCTACCCAGGACAACTTGAATAGATTAGCAGTCATCGTTCCTTTTTTCGGTATGAAGTGTGACTGTAAAATCTGGCCTTCTTAACTATGTTTTATGGACTTGCTCCAATAGAAAACGTTCTTTCAATACCTATTTTTTCATTTCTGAGTGGGGAAGAGTTAACTGTGAGGTTTGGTTGTGTTTATGAAGCGATAAAGTGAAAACTACAAGTAAGCTGTATTACAATTTCGTATTGCGCAAAATCTGACTTGACAATGAAGGTGCTTTATTGAGGTCCTGTATCCCCATCTGACCTAGATCTTCCTTTCATAAACAACTCTTTTTTTACAATTCACTGTTTAAAATAATTATTTTTCATTATTATTATGGCTATTTTTTAATTTAAACTCATAATAATGTGTCAGTGAATCATCAGTTATTAAAGACTGCTGTAATACTGTCAGTAATGATGATGCCATTTCAGCGCTTCACGTGAATCATATACCAGTGAAGAACAGGAATAATTCCGGACATATTTTTTTGTATAAATCCTAATTTAGCATAAAGGCAATATGTAGATGTTTATTAGATTTAAAAAGTGTATTTAACTCGGAGGAATACAGCTTTTCATTGAATATTCAATCGATAATGGCTTGCTTGGTAGATCAAAAATATTATACGTGCTCTCTACACAAGTAATTCTGGTCGCGTCAGGGTCTACAATAAATTATTGCACAACTTTGCTACTAGCAGTGGTGTTCGACAAATATATCCACTTTCTCAATTTCTATCCACTTATGTATTAGCTGCTATTATGAACCATACTCTGCCATAAATTCAGGCACGCGGTCTATAGCACAAGTCTAGCGAGCACGATATACTCAGAATATCTGGTTCTGTTGGAGCATCAGAAGAGAGCTCCTCGCCAAGCACAAGCCAAGAGCTAGACTTTGGTTCTCAAAGGCAGTTTGATAACACTTTATGGATGTGACAACCTTGAGACTTAGAGAGGCATTTTGAAATGTTAGTCCAATGAACAGGCACATTAGTCTTCTGCGAGTTAGACAACTTTGAGATCTAGAGCGATACTTTACTTTAAATCAAGTTTGCGTGCTTGAAGTAAACACCAATCCCATTGTATTTAACCAGTCATCAAACAACATAACAAAACTACCGCCATAGAGCGATAGTCATATTTCCAATTAAGGCTTCTTGAATTGTAAGTCCATGAAGCAGACACAATTGTCTTCTGCGAGTTAGAGGATACATTAAGTTACATATAACACGGACACAAACAGCATCATTCACAAGCGTTTTAAAAATGATAGTTTTAAATATCTCATATTTAATTTCATCCAGAAATGAGGTGACGATTGGTTACGAACTGAGTTAGAAAATCAGTGATATAGCACTGAAAGCATTATACTTGTCAGAGTATTTGGTTAAATGTAAACCTTCTTACATGCCACGCATACGTCAAATCCATAAGAAGTGGCTCGACATTTCGATTTCAGACATGTGCTCGGAGTGCCAGAGTTAGCATGCCGCCACAACTTATAACAAAGAATGGTGGCTTAGTGGTTAGGAGTTCCCAACAAGGACCAAGCTGGTCTAGTGGATGAATTGACTTATCTAAACTATACAATTCTTAGTTTATACTGACAAATGTATGTATATAATGAGTCAAGTGGTAATATCAAGATCGCAACCATGATTTAATTAAACGACGAACTTGTTGTTTGTAAAAAACAGAAATGAACCTTAATGAATTTCTAACAGACAGCTAACTGAAAAAGGTGACAAAATGTTAATAAGACAAGATAAGGCTGCGCTACGCTTAAATTTGACAAAATTGTACAACAGTTAAAATAAATTCGGTCAAATGTAGCAGTTGACAATGCGAACATAATAAACTATACACTGCGCGTTAAGTCAACATTTTGAATTTCACGACTACAGAAAATTAGAATGCTCAGGTTATTTAAACATAACATATTTCAACTCTACGTCAACTATGCATACGCTTCCAGATTTTATTGATTTACTGCAACATAGCAAAACAGTATATATTTGATTTTTATGTGTAAACGTATGTAAATAAACAAAATAATTAAGCGATCACTGATTGCGCTTTTACAATATTGTAACTACTTACATTGTACTTTTCACAAAGACGAAAAATTACACCCCAGTAGTGTTCCGGTACGCAGAACCACTCGCAGTCACCTGGACCAATGTTAATGTTAACTGAACAAAAATTATTGTTCTCTTGATGCCCAGGAGTACGCGAGCCAGGCACCTACAAAAAATATTGGCAAAAAGTATGCGAGTTAATTACCATTAAATCGCGTTAAGCAGAGGAATGATTATTTAAGCTTACGAAATTTACCAATTTCATTATCAAAT
Source organism: Eudiplozoon nipponicum (assembly GCA_029291075.1). Classification (NCBI taxonomy): domain Eukaryota; kingdom Metazoa; phylum Platyhelminthes; class Monogenea; order Mazocraeidea; family Diplozoidae; genus Eudiplozoon; species Eudiplozoon nipponicum. The sequence continues at coordinate 118,717 of JAQBSW010000171.1, read as the reverse complement.
ATAGAAGTATTTATGGCTGCCTCGGCAATATCCACACGTTTGCAAAGAGGAAAAAAGGAGATTTGTAAAGACGACGAGTTTATTTTAAAAAGCGAAAACTGCTGATTGGTTGTTCGAAATGCCACCGACGACGAATACACAAGATCTTCGCACCAGCAATGCATCGCGATATCTGATATCGTGTGGCTATAGGATACGTGAATATATTTTTCACTTATCAGTGTATAGTAGTGCTATGGGCATAAATCTCGACATGATTTAATAGTTTGGTGGTGTGAAATCTCCAAAGGATCAGTCTGAGTTTAGGAACACCACTTGGAAGGAGCACTTCGTTAGTCCTGATTTCCATCCAAAATTAGGGTCTACATTTTTAGACCATACTAGATCAACGAATTCCAAGAACAGCTAATTTCCATGTAAAACTAGTTTATATTTTCACCAACTGCAAGACATCCTCAGCTTATTCGAGGCCATCAGGCTGGCCAAAGCCACTGATTTCCATAGGCCATTATCGAAGATGCAGTCAAGAAAGATAGGCAAAATGACACCTTCTTGTCGATCAACAGAATATTAAAAGTGATCCTTAATAGTACCAATATAGGCTGATAAGTCATTACAGTAAGTGTAATGTAGCCGAACAATTTTGGACAGAACGCGACCACTAAACCTAACACACCAGAACATATTGCGCGACCCACAATCGATATCGGCCGAGTAGTGCAGATAAGCAACGATAGTTGGCCGCAACTTGCGAACGAGATGAAATGCATGAAGCTTATCCACGTGCATTATTACCATGCGAAATCCTTCTTTTGTTGATCTAGATCACCACTCAATTTCCACTAATGCTTCAGAGAGTAAAAGAACTGATAAACTTTGATGCGACACAGAATAAACTGATCCTAGGATAGTTGACCGGAGTGTTACTATAACCTTTTTGTGAATGGTAAACAGACGAACACTTTTTCACTTAATTGGAACAGCTTCTTTCCTCCAGATTACGGCAATAAATGGTGATAGTAGCAATAATATTAAGTTAGTTCAGTTATTTTTGAGCCATTATTCCATCACATTTGACAACTGTCGGCGCCTTTGGAGTTCCCCATATGGCTGCAACTCTGTGTCATATAATTTACCATAGAAATTTTGTTAACGATCTCGAAACATGATCGAGAGTTCACTTCATCGCTAACCATGCTGTTTGATATGTGTCGCACTAGGCGATTTCATAAGTTCTTGAAAAGCTGTACATCAAAATGTGGAAGCGCCAATACTTTTTTAGCAGAATAACCCCGATTTCTATGTCAGAACTAAGCATGCAATTCGGAAAGGTTGTAAGAACAATTTCCTCTTAGATTTCCAACAGATGCCGCGTGCTCAAAAGCTTTGCTGTTCATAGCGGAAGCAAGAATATTCTCGTTTGATCGCTGGAATACAAAACGAGGCCTAATTAAGCTTCTCCTTGATAGCGTTCCAGACTTTATTTGGAATGCTATCGGCTGAAGTTACACGGGGTCCAGTAGAAGCGTAGGAATTCTAGAACTCTTAATACACACTTGTATTCATTTTTCCGTGCACGAATGGTCAGATAGAATAAGGGCAACCACTTAAAGCTGAGTTTCAATCGGATTCTAACAGCTATCGGACTGTGATCTGATACACCGATTGAGCTAATATAGAACTCGTAGGATGTTCTCGAAACATGGCTAGAGTACAATCATCATCCGCTTACCAGAATATCGTCCACTCGAATGTAATAGCATGTCCATAAGCAATCTGCATAGTTTACGTTGCTACTGCTTCGAGCTAAATACCACATGTGGTATTGAAAAATTGATTTAGCTACTACCGAGTTAAGGCCAAGATCAATATCAGAGAGCCTGATGCTCTTGTAGTAGCTATTTATGACCAAGGCCCAATGCTCTTGAACTCGTTTTCCTACGTAATCGTCCTGGTGTAGTCCTAAAATCATCTAAAAGCATTAAATTTTTGAACGCAACTCAAGGCCAGAAATCATTTAGCTTATTAACAGAATTGCTGAAAGCTCGCGCGTATAATCTACATACGTGGAACATTGCATAGATGAGACGATAGCATATAACAATCCAATCGAGTAAGATTTTCGTTACAATGATGAATAACAAAAAGTAAACACCATGTCTGGCAGGATCACATTAGTATTGGGATAGGAGAAGAATCATTTTTTCTAGTGTACTAGGTCCGCATGAGTTGTAAATTTAAATACTCGAAGCAACTCTGAATTGCGGGAGACAAGCAATCGGTATATACCACGCTTATGCAATTTGTCAGTATTGAAGAAAAAGTGACTACCTCGCGCGGCAAGAGCCAATGGATAAAATAATTTTTAGCCTAAGTGGAAAATGACGATCAGCAATGACTGCTTAAAATACAGCCTGCGCATTACGCAAGACTCTGATACAAATGTGCTTCAGTTCGAGTCCCAGTCGTGGCAAATTTGGTAAATACTCGATGATTCCCAAGAGGGACAAAACCTGTCTACTTTACGGATTGCACTGGCTAAACTTTGTAACGTTTGTATCATGCTGACTATATATATATATATATATATATATATATATATATATATATATATATATATATATATATATAATATGTAACAAAACCCTGCGGATCGAGCTTAGACAGGCAGTTAGTCGCTGTATACTGTTGATGACGACAGTCATATAATGCTTTATGAATGGTTATATTATTGGATTAAAGTTGATATAGATACAATCAAAAGTCAAAAAATGTAAGCCCACCAATAGGCAGGCTTTAGCCAATAAAACTCGCAACTATATAAAAGAACTTATCAGTACTAAAGGGAAGCACCCACTTGCCTCATGATAAAAATATGCTTCAGAAAGCTCTGTTGAACTCTCGAGTTTCGCCATCGCTATCAAAGGCCCACTGTCATTGTGTTTCTAGATAGCTGTGGCGCGCAGAGTATTGTGGCGAATTATGTTAATTGATGGCCTTCAGGCCAAAATATTTCGACTCTTTGAATCATGTACTAATAGCTATTTGACCTTCGTTTGCACAAATTGAGGTCACCCCTAACATTTTGTGATTGGTGGCACGTTCGACAAGCATGTTTCGTTGCGCTAACCCTGTTCAATTATCTTCGCGATACAGTCTTTTTTGAGATCAATGTAGGGCACCTTGTGGTGGCGATCAGTGGTGACAGTCGACTTGATATATTCAAATAAGCTAACAATGTTTTTTTATAAGCGGACGAAGATGAGCTCCAAAAAGACATTAACTTAGGTCAGCAAATATTTAAACGCAACTGTCTGAAGCTAAATGTCACAAAGACGGTGGTGATAAACATTTTTTCCTACGTCTAAGAACATGGGAAATGACATACTGCTGGAAATCGTAAACAAATACATCTACTTTGGATTCAGGGCGAAACCAGATGGGTCGGCTTCTACTGAGATTTCTTCAAATTAGTTATCCTTCTGCAGCTACATTTGGTAAAACATATTAAACACTTTGGAATGGTCCATTTAATGCCATAACAACCATAACCAACGTGGCAAAATGAAGTAAAATTACGGCCCTGATTTATACTACTGGCGTGAAAGTGATCGAATATAACTGCCGAGGCCTCAACTGCTTGGTTTTAGCCATTGTTAGATGAGCGTCAGGAGGCATAAATCTGAGCAAAATTTACAGATTGAGCAATTCACTCCGGCCACCATCTAATGTGCCCTTAACGCTGAAACTAGTTAAGGAAAGCTGACTGCGCTGGCTAGGGAACTGTCAGAGAAGACAACTTGTACATCACGCTCGACTGTCGACCGAGGCAACTCCAACGTATTTTGCAGCCAGGCATTACTATTCGCGATATCGGTTACTTGAGTACGCCAACTCTAACAATTACTAGCCAAGAGATAATTATACTGAAGGAAATACGTCGGAATCTATCGGAAACCAGGGTCCAGTGTAGAGTAATAGTTACTACTGCTTTACTGGCATTGTACCTGAAAATTACTCTGCGAGAGACCTAGATCGTAGTGTATACATAATCCTCTTTAATAAGTCAAGGTTTGAAGAAAGACCATCGTCAATACTACATTCTCAGTATCGCAGGAGGAATGCCGCTATTATACTCGCGCTGGGGTTCAAGCTACATTTTTAGCCATAAATTGGTTTAAAAAGGGCGCCATCCTTTTTGGTTACAGAGGTCGGTGCACTTTTAAAGCTTTCTCTGCGAGATACACGTATCTTTTTTTTGAAGGCTTACATAAAGTCCCAAACATGAGCTTGATTAATCTAAATAAAAACACGATTTGTTTAAATAATACAAAATTCCAGTAGAACTTTCCCGTAGGTCTTCGTTGCAAACTGCAATATTTTATGTCGCGACAGTCAATATTTAGTTGGCCAAAGAAACAGGCACATCCAACGCAAAACATATTAAAAAGTGTAGTTTTCGAAATGCCAAGTACAAATGGAATAAGTAGAATGGTAGAGTTAAAATTAGACTTGTCAATTAAAATTTCTACCGAATGTACTCGCGATCATTCTGTTGAAATTTATTACATCTAGACTTGATTTACTCCTTCATAACTCACTTTTCTTTTACATTGCTTTGTTTTAAATTACTGTCATCAAAAAATTTTTCCAGCCTAAACGTAATATATCTATTTATAGTAGTATGCAGCATCTAATAATGCACATGTATACGTAAGGCAGATAAAGTACAAAACAGCAATCTTAACTTATTATCAACCAATTGCTTTTGGTTTAGGTATATGATAAACGTGATCCAGCAACAATATTTTTTACGCATGCCTACAGACCGATTTCCAGTAAAGCACTTTTTTCTTAGCAAACGTCAGACTGACGTAAGGCACATGGGGAGGGGATAGGTTTTAACAAGCAAAAATATTGCAATCAAAATAAATTAAACTACGCAGCATAGAACCAGCTTGTTTACGAGGATATGGTCTACTGGCTACCATAGTTCGTGACTGAAACTCTGTACTACATGACAAGGAAGCTGTATTGCTGATGTCGCCTTGACCGAATACTAACTTGACCATAATTGTGTTGTGGAGTAGCAAGGTATTTCTTCTCACTCTCGTAAATCTCACTAATAATTTGTCTAAATTCACTTATATACTTTTTTTCACTCTTTATGGTTATATGGCAGTGCAGCATTAGTCAATTTTGACTTTTGTATGACTGGACATCACATCGTCTTCAATGGCGATCTTGACGAAAATTTAAAACAGTTTCTACTTAACTATGGATAGGCTTAACTGTTAAATTTCGCCTTGTTTATGAAGCGATCAAGTGGAGACCGCAAGGAAGCTGCATACGTAGGTCGTACGCTTTGCAGAGGTCTTGACGACCAACTTCTATATATTATCTACATAGATTTTTTCATCTAGGTCAGATTTAACTAACACAGGCTGAATTTCAGTTGTTTTTTTTCTTCAAAATAGTTCGATGGCCATTGGCGGCTATCTTTTTCAGTTCACTCACCATCAAAAGCTTAAAAAAACAAACTAAAACTTATGATAATGCGTGAACTGAAGAAGATGGCCGCCAAAGGCCGTCGAAATATTTTGAAGAAACAAAACTGGAATTCAGGATGCTTTAGTCAGATTTAATCGCACATAAACCATTCTTCTTTTACATTGCTTTGCTTTAAATTACTAATTTAGTCATAAAAAATTATGAATTACTTCGATAATATTAACAACAACAACAACACCCACAACAATTGTAATAATATTTTTGTTTGTATAAATATTTGTTTTTCTCTTGGTTATTCGGCATTGAAAAATCAGTTTTGTGACGGAAGGTTTGAGCTAACATATACTAGAACTCTAGCACAGGAAATTGGCTGAAAAAACCCAATAAAAGAATAAAAATACTAATGCCAAATGGATCAAAGTTAAAAGAATCACAGCTTTGATCATAGCAGACATTCGGTCAATAGTAACCATAACGTCCAATAAGGCTTAAGCCAGAGTCACAGCTTAGTTTTAAGAAGCACTTCGCAACAACACGGTGGAATTATAAACGTTAATATCAACATAATGAATTGACCAGCTCTACGCACCATAGTATGTCTATTTCAATTTTTCAGTTCACTGTTGTTATGTCGGTTGTATTTTTAAAAATAAGTGAATTTATCAGTTCCAATGTGGTTCCATGGACCAATTCGGTAACCATAGTGTTGGTATCCTTTACAGGCTCAGTATATATATATATTATATATAGTGAGTTGACTTTGAAGTCGCATTGTCAAAGACTATATGAAGTTACCTTCCTTACTGCAGGTCTACACATTCGTATAGGAGATTTACCGTCCAATTTTCCTATATTCCTCAAGCCAATATATAGTTGATATAGGGCGTAATACCGATGAGTCGCCCGTAAGCACCAAACGAATTTGCACGAAATTATACTTCCCGTTCATGATGTATTTGGCTTATCATACCGTTTATATTTTAACTAATTTGTTACTAGGTGTCCAACATCTAATACACAAGCAGTATCTAACTGTTATAAATTTAATTGAATGGCGTTATAATTACCGCGAAATATGATAACTGATATCGGTCAAGTCCAGTGTATGAATTTTCTGGAGTAACGAGTGTTTACAAATAGTTTTAATTCTCCATTTTGGTGAATTTTAGCATACATTTAAATCCATTGCGTTGGTATCATTGAACTTTTTGGCAACCATCGTATTGGTATCCGATACTGACACAATAACCATAGTGTTGGTACCCTTTACAGGCCTGGCACGTATATAATATATAGTGAGTTAGCTTTGGAGTTGCACTGCCGATGATTTTATATGAAGTTGGCTTCACTACTGCAGTTTTACACATTCGTATAGGAGATTGTACCGTCCTATTTTCCCACATTCACCACAAAAATATATAGTGTGTAAGGAGCGTAATAATGGCCCCTACTGAAGAGTCGCCAGTAAGCACGAAACAAATATGCACGAGATTATAATTTCCGCTCATGCTGCCTTTGGTTTATCCTTCTGGTCATATATGAACCAATATGTTACTAGACACGCAACACATAATACACAACTACAAATCAGGAAAATAGTTGACCGGGCCAAATGTCTCAATACAAATATTTTAACAATTCAAAAAGTATACATTTAAGACACACTTAGTTTAAATTAAAATTATTTGTGTTATATGCGCTAGAGATTCATGAGTGAACCTTGTCAGTACTAATCCAAAGCAATTTAGTTTGCAGAAAGTGGATATATAAGTTTAACGCGACGACAGTTTTTTTAGATGAATAGATGATTCACAACCAATTATAGGTTTAAAATGGGACCATGCAGTGTAAAAATAGCCCACTGCAGTCACATAGTGTTTAATCACTGATAACGTATTCAATAGTGGTGGATAAACGTGGCTAAATAACCCCAAATTGTATTCCAAAAACTGCTCAATGACACTGGGTATAAATGTGAAAAACATACTAGTGATTATGGGGGTGTTTTGCTACCTCTATAGTTGAGCAGTTAATGGAAGCCACAAAACGTACACGACCACGTGGTAGCACTTTTGTTTTTCGCTTTACCGAGGAGAACAGAAAATTAGCTGTTGTTATTTGTACTATTCAAATAGACTAATAAAACATTTCGGATAATTAGCATCGGCCCAGCGAATCATTACTTGATTGTTCAAAATTAATTACCAGTTTGCTTTATTATGCTAGCGTTATTGGATAATTTCAGCAATAATATTTACTATGTGAAACCAAGACTCAAGCGAGAAGCGACAAAATCTCAAATAAAATGCATATAGCACCTGTACAATATATAAATGAAAGAGCTATATATATATATATATATATATATATATATATATATATATATATATATACATATATATATAGAGAGAGAGAGAGAGAAGAAAATAGAGTCTTAATCCATGGATAACATTTATTAATAAATTTTATTTCTCCTAGTATCTACAGTCATTATTCTGTTTTCGCTTCTTTTTTCTCATATTTATAAAATTGGTGAATTTAATTACCATCGCGGAAAATATATGCGTGTGTGTACGCACACATAAGATGATACTGAAATTAATTTATAATCAGTCACGTGATAATTAACGAATATTCTATTTCGATGGCACATGCAAAACATAACGAGCTTCCATAAAATAAAAGAGCATTATTATTAAAAAAAGAGATGATATTTTCGCACACTACAAATAAAGAACAGAACAGCATTAGAAACAAAGTCAAATGCACATAGCGCACAATTATAAATGAATGTGAAGCAATATGATAGCAGACAGAATATTTCAAATCAAATATAAAATAGACAAGCCACTTGATGAGTCGTCGACTGAGGTTACTCAGAAATAAGCATCGAAATATTACGGATCAAGAAAATATGGACATGGCAAATGCGAAACACGACTGTGTGATTATTAAAAACACCGCTGCATAAAGGATGTCTTCTTTTAATCATAGATAAGCAATTATGTGTACATGTAGTTGGTGGTGAGTTTGATGTATTTCACCTTATTAAAATAACAGAATTCGCGTCTTTTTAGTCTTAAAGAAATTATTATCCAACTAGCCAAATCACTGACTGCTTTATCAAATAATTTATTTATTTTGACATTATGAGAAGCACAGCACACAGAAACAACACTGGTATCGGTAGACGTGTTTTTGGACTGGCCCACAAGTGCTCCTCGTTAGAGAAACAAATAAGGCTTGATCAACTGCGCTGGCGTATGTGCCATCAAACCGATCGCCCACTAGAGCAGTGTTCATTCAGCTAACGCCAGATTGGCGTGTTAAACAAAACGGACAGTTTTTTTACATGACAGAAAGAGCTAAATGCAATTGCAAACAAACGAAGTAGCAGCTTACGACTCGTTCGTGTACCAGAGGGGGGGGGGTCCACGTGCGCAGTGCATTACTTGGGTAGGAATTCAGCGCGATATCGCATCGAATCCAGATCACTGGGGATCCCGTTACAGATTTCGAATAGAACCCACTTCTTGACTGTCATTTCTAAGTGAGGCAGAGTTGAATGTGAGATTTGGTCATGCTTATGAAGCAATACAGTGGAAATCGCAAGGAGGTTGTAGTTCCGACATTACATTGTCTTAAAACTGACTGACTCATAATGACTTAGTGCATGGATCTATGTTGCCTCTTCTGTGTGCCATCTGGATAAGTATCGACATATGAACAAGATGCTCCTCTTTATAAATTACTTTTTAACATTTTCTTATTCAAAATTACTTTTTTCCATTTAAAGAAAAATTTTAATGAATAGTTTGAAAAAATGTTCAAATTGTTTCTTCTCATGGTTAAATGGCTGTAAAGCCTTAGTTATTAAGAGCTGTTGCAATCCTGTTTGTGATGATTGGTGTCATAAGTACAGCGCGGCTTAGACTTATTCCTAAAATTTTGTCTTTAAAAAATTGTATTTTGATTGCTGTTCTCAAATCATTTAATTCGAAATTTGGCTCTGCCATTGAAAAGGCACTGTCCAATCTACTGGTGTTAAGCGGGTGCATAAACATCTTTTTACATACAAGCATTCGGTTGGCATTAATATTCCTAGGAGGTTTAGTCGTCATTTTACCCAGCATTACTCAGTCTATTTCAAACTGGATTTTGTGTTTACTACTACTCCCACTAACGAGTAGTATGTAAGTACGACACGGATGCATAAATGGGAATAATTAATTGGTTTTTGTATGTCTCTGGCATACTCCCTGATCCTATAAAAATTAATGTTTCGTCATATAGGAAATGTATAATATCCACATGAATATATGATAACTCATAAAAAAGAATAAATAAATATTAGAAATGTTTGCTTTTGGTCCTAAATTAGTCGATAATTTATACATGTGCGACAGAACGATGTTAAAACCCCAAAAGAACTTAGTTACATAGTACAATATGAGAAAACATTCGAATTGGCTAAGATTGTATGTGGCTAAGTCATGTGTATAAACAGGAAAAGAACTCAGTTATGACTAAAATAAGAAGATACATGAATAGGGAAGAAAATGCGCTTTTAAATTGAAAAATACGGCAAATGCAAACTCGTCAGAACCGATTGTTTATCCAGCATTATCATACAGTAAACTAGTGAACTCATTTATATATTTATGCAGTCTTATTAACGGCAGCAAAGCAAATAGTAATTAAAATATTATGCATGGCGTAATTTGTAACAAGTTAGAGCACAAAGAACCAGTATAATACGTAAAAGTCTGTGCATGTGTTTAGTACTTACTTGTGAATCATCAGGAGGAAAACCCCATCACTTATATATATATATATATATATATATATATATATATATATATATATTTGTTCAAGAAATATTGGACAGATGAGCGATACACTGTTCTAATTCGATGGCGGGAACAATACAATTCTGTCGCTTCATAAATGAAAATACCTCCTTGCATGCGGAGTTCAGTTATTGCGGTTTCTAAGTAAACAGAATATCTTTAGATACAAATTAATCACACGTACGCCTATTTGTCCACAGTAAATATGAAACGCAAGTGAACACGAGACAACACCTTTTACGATAAATTTCTCATAACTTAATTGGAGATAACTTTTTATTAGGTTTGATACTCATAATATATAAGTAAATTTATAGGTCTAATACAACACAAATAACCTACCTTCATATAGAGTTGGACGGTGTTCATTCCTAACAATGGATAGCCGACGTGACTGAGCATGTTGAAGGCGCTGACAACACGCAAAAAACTGGGAAGCTTCGTTAATTCGTGCAACTGGGGCAACCACTTCTTCTCATCCGACAGATCCGAATTGGTACCGAATCGAATAATACGTTTCTTACCGGTACGACCATTTGCATCAGCTACAAGATATGCATATGTGTGCGTATAAGTATGCATCGTCGGAGATATTTGTGCAGGCATATAAGATATTTAGAACATTAATTTGCATGCTATTCATTTAAAACTTATGTTTTACTGCCGTATAAACATTATATTAATATACATTTGTGGACTATAAACGGACAAAACGTCGTCCCTTCCAAATGACAAGAAGCCCGAATACCTAATAGTTTGCAAAATTATATAATAGAGCACACAAACACTGTTGTAAATATTCTCATGATTAAATTTCCTGAAGCATTGCACAATAAAAAAGAAAAATTTATACAATACTGCTTCCGCAACACACGCAATTATGCCACCCAACTCTAAATAGATTAAACCCTCGATTTAATGACAAATTGGTAACTCGGAGAAAACCATGCTAAAAGTGTGAAAAATGTTTTACCGATTAAAACTTTGTTCTGACTCTTTGGTAAACGGTGACGAGTCTGACCTTGAAAATGATATAAATTTCCAACTAACGAGAGCATTCTCTTGACAAAAAGTAATTAATTAACGCAGTTTACCTGTTCCTCACCAATAATATGTCATACTGCCAAAGTATAAAAAGAAAAACAAATAAAATATAGTTTTGTACTATGGCAAAAATAACCATAACTCAAAAAGGTTTGGTCGAAACATGTTCAAAAAAATCTTAGTTAAATTTTCTGTGATTTGCAAAAATCCTGCCTATAGCCAGTTGCTTCTTCAATGAAGGATATAGCTAGTGAGCTGTAAAGAGCGGAGAAAGTAGGCTAGATCGACCGAAACACGCTAAACAAAACAACGAAAATAAACAACATTTTATTGTAATTTTTAAATAATCCATTTTATATAACCCCCAGAATACAATGAAAAGTTACAGAAAATATAAGGAGCCGAGTGCTTATTTTGTAAACTGCCAAATTATGTCAGATGACATTTTGAAATTATTTCGAATTCAAACGTGAGCAACGGAGGAAATTAGATATCATAGGCTATTTTCGCAAGATTACTCCACAGACTGACGAATGGCATATTTGATATGTTCCAAAAACATAATTTCCCAAGGAATCAACAATGTAAAATCTTGTTCCAACGTCATTTTCAGACAATCAGCTAATTGAAGGCTTAAAGAAGAAGGGAAAAGTGAGAACCCATCAATAGAGGCCAAAAATTAAATCACCTGAAAATGAGGAAAATTCAAGATTTACCGACCTATGAGTGCTATCAATTGTCCCGCACAAGAAAAATGCGGTCAAATCCACAACAGGAAGGACAGCACTGCGCAACCGAATTCATCTTTTAAAATGACTATTTTAACATTTATATATCTTTGGTTGCGAAGGGTAGGCGTATATTTATGTATGTATTAAAGTTTTCGTGCTTATTATAAGGTTATTTGATGTAGAAACAGGAAAATGTACTAGTCAACATAAGAATGGAGTGATTCCATTAGGGTATGCATTAAGCTATATAAATAAAATACCATATTTGATTATTTAAAAAAATATATTATCAGGAAAGGAATATGCGTTGAATAATTGAGATCATGTCTATTGTGGACAAAGACGAATTATGTCGTAAATTCTTAACAAACGTTACAATCTTTCAGGAATGTTCATGCAGGGTTCTTATTTGATTCGTGAACCAATCTAATTTTCAATTGGATTTGTGTTTATTTGCAGCAATCTTACGACTGTTTATGATTAATCCGTGTTGATCTGTTAATGTGTACGTGTGTTTTTGAGTACCTGTCTGTGAAACCTAACTGTGAAACAAAGTGATGCTTGAAATCTCGTTATTCCTGTATGGATCGATTGAGTTTGACCACGCTTTCGCTTTTTTGGCGAATGTGTGTACAAATTTACCTTATTATGATATCTAAGGTGAAATTTTTTCATGAGTTTAAATTTGACTCCTGGTAACGCTGGAAAGTATGCAGGTTGCAGCGATAACCGCTTATCTTATTGTGCAATTTCGGGCACTGTCAATAATAATAATAATGATGCCGTTTGCGCGGTTGTTTCTATTTCTGATTGATTGATTGATTGTTGATACTGGTCCAAAGGTTAGTCGAGTTTGCCTGATTACTAGAATAATGTTACTGTTGTTTTTAAAGTTTAATGGCCGGTAGAGTACAATATCATGTAAGCGGAACATGTGCATGTTAAGACCAACTGCTTATTGCTTGATATAACGAGATTCGACCGTTAGATTGCTGCGCGGAACATAGATTATACCTGAACGGTACAAACTTCAATTGAATTATCGGGCATTGTGCCATATGACGTCGTAAAGTCCATCCCCTCCTCAACGTGGTACGACGGTGTCAACCATGTCTCGATGGTCGATCGTACATGGGCTAACGGGGCTATGGCGGTGGTGTCACCAGGGCGTGGTGGATTTCCGACCGGCAATCGGATCTCCTATAAAATACCACATGAGCCCGACGACGGCACCATGACTCGGCGTGTGTTCCCCGCCACAAAAGGGTTCAACAGCCACAGGATTACATGGACTCCTGGACAGTACCCCGTACTTCCGAATGGCGAATGAGCTCTCAACAGCCACCGGCAACCATGCAACTTACTGCTGCCTTGCAGACTGCGCTTGGATGTGCAAAGGCTAGAGGTGCGTCCTCGATCAAAAAGCCGAGTGGTGAGGGGACAGTACTTGTACCAAATTCCGAAGAAACTCCATGAATATCAATGGAGCCGGCTTATCCTCCAAAAGGAGTCAGCCGCAGTAAACAGTAAACAAAAACATATGACGTGCTATAGTCCCCGGGCAACGGTGAATTCGATTAGATCATGCAACAATTAGTTAGAGATGACGTGGTTGAATCCAGGATTATCGTTCGTTTTGGAGCAGTTACATCAACTCGACACACGCACTTTTCCGCTGTTGTAGTTTTACCGAAAAATAAATCAGAATAAACCCAAAATTGTTGTAAGCAAACTCGAACAACCGTCCTTCCGACAAAAATATTAAGATATTCTAAAATCAAAACTAACAGGTCTTGATGGTGAAAATTCGAATGACCGTTGGATGAAGATAAGTTGAGCACTGCACAGTGCAAGTACTACTGTATGTGAAATAATTATTAGATTTCTGGGGAAAAATATGGAGATTTTCGAAACTATACGCCGAATTCCAGCTAGCTTGGCTCATAATAATACTCGTAGTGTTGTAAGCTGCCAATTAAAATGCAGTCTAAAATTCAACCTCGAATTATTTTGGATCAGAAAGGCTGAAGAGATGGAAGAAGTATTCGCCTCAGGCAATAGCCGCTGTTTTTAGCAACTTATCTGCGCAATAGCACCGAGTATATTAAAAGTTATCAAAACTACAAATGATGGTAACAACCATTTAATAACCAATAGCATACGTCGTCTTGATAAGTAGGCTGAACACATCAAAAATAAATTTTCGTGGGCACCTGCATCAGTTCTGCTCCTCGAAAGCATACCTGTATCAACAGTGTGGAATTATAATCCTGAACAGTCAGCAGAGTTAGAAATACGGGATGCAATCCTATCTCATGAACGTCGAAAGCTACAGCTTATTTAGGGATATTGGCCATTTAATTTTTTGAGCTATGACTAACATTTTTCGTACTAAATAAAATAAAGAGACTGTGCTGCTTGCTAAGAATGAGTTTATCATCATTGCTATCTTGAAAAAGGCAATTGTAATTCGTGTGTTAACCAGCGTGTTATAGCGGTTAGATACATTTGTTGCGGAGAACTAATATGTATGCAATTATGTATTATGTGTTGCGAACCTAGTAGCAAATTAGTTCAGTTATGACCAGAAGGATAAACCAAAGACAGCATGAACGGAAAGTATAATCTCGAGCACAATCGTTTCGTGTTTACTGGCGACTCATCAGTAGGAGCCGGTATTATGCACTTAACACACTATATATTAGGGTGAGGAATGTGGGAAAATAGGACGGTAAATCTCCTAGAGTACGAAGTTCCCACATTTCTTACCCTAATATTTAGTGGGTAAATGGCATAACACCGGCTCCTACTGAGGAGTCCCCAGTAAGCACGAAACGAATGTGTACGAAATTATACTTTCCGTTCATGCTGTCTTTTGTTTATCCTTCTGGTCAAAACTGAACTAATTTGTTACTAGTTGCGCAAAACCTAATACATAATTACATAATGTGGATAAAGTTTGATTAAACACACATAATACTCGACAATAAGAAAGCGGGATACGTACATGCTGAAAAATGCGCGTACACAAACTCACAAACAAGTACCAGTTTATATTCAAGACATGTACGACCTTGGTTTGTTTATTTATTTGAGGATTACGAATGTTGCATACAACAGCTTCAGCTATGCCTAATCTTTTTTCGTTTTTAGCTTTGAAGAAGACTGGGAAATCCGTCTGATTTGAGCTGCGATTTTTATAAACAATCTGTTCAGATTCTTTAAATCAAGTTTACAAGCTTGAAGTAAACACTAATTTCGTTGTGTTTGACCAGATATTGCGGAAATGTTCTCCTCTATGCCGGATGTGTGTAGTTTTAAATATTCTTGAATACGGTGCCTTAGTAATAGGCTAGTCAAATCTCCATAGCGCACTGAGCAGCCATGTTATTTATATGAATAAACAATGTTCGACTTTTCAATTACAGAGAGCTTATCCTTCACGTTTAAATTTAGCTTGCACTTGGTAGTATAAGCAAACATCAATTGTATTACAATTAAACAACAATGTCTTACGTATACACTCGTTTCATGCTTGCTAGTATGAATAGGTATACGTAAATGAGATGGCACCGTCTGTCTCACATTTATTGATCAACTATAAATTGGGTCTCATCATAATCACGCAGAGCCACACAAAAGCCAAAAATGACTAATGTTTCACTAGCATAGAAACAGAAGTCGGTCATGGTAAAAGAACACTAGGTCGCCCATTCCTAGTGAGGATTGCTTGTATTCGGACTTTTCCTTCTCATAGGCATAGTATCTGCTTAGATGCCAGTGGCCAAAGTCACCTTCAGCAGCCGAAACTTTCCCTTCGTCAGTAAGAAAGAAACACATGCGTACGTGAGATTATACATTTTATTGCATGCTGACTTTGGCATATCCTCATGCTTCTATTTAAACTAATTTGTTACTAGGTACGCAATAACAAACATATGCAATGTGATTTTTTACAATATATGCATGCATATATATATATATATGTATATATATATGATATATATATATATATATATATATATATATATATATATATATATATAGCGTGTGTACAACCTGGAGTCGCTCAATGCATCACCTGCCAGGTAAATCTGGCTATATTATTTCTTCGAAAGTTAAAATCTTAACTGGAAAAATGTGTTGCCATAAAATAAAAATCAAATATATGTTTTAGGAAACTGACCATCAGCTGGCGTTTGATTGGTCGAAGCAAACTTTTCCTCGCGAAGTGCTTCCATGAACGAGGCAGCCTGATAAGCGCCATATTTTCCTATGGTTGTGTACGTTCTTGGTGATTCGCAGAACCATCGGCTTCGTCCTTGCGGATCCACATTCTCATCTGGCTCCTGACGACGCTGTGTACGAATCTAAGAATAGAATATACATTGTACCAATGAGGTGTGTATATATATAATATCACGTATGCAGACAAATAGAGATAAAAATAACAATAATGTTTATCTCCTTCGCTATGGGTATTTAGCGTTTTTACGTTTATGCATTAAGCAATGGCGTATGGAACGAAAAATTGTAACAAAATTCCCCATTTTATGCTCAATTTCAGAAAGCATGCCTAGTTTACATTTGAAAAATATATTAGGCGAAAGATTAATCGGTTAACAATCACGCACTACAATGAAATTGTGCTGGTAGCTCTATCGCGTGTAAAAATAAACAAATGATAGCTAAAATATGGCATGCATTAAGGAAATAGCTTGTTATCAATAAGGAACATTTTTCCGGAATCTACAAAAAAATGCCAATAGACAATGTAGTGCTCATTTAAAATTTGTCATGAATCTAAAACCATAAAAGTATTTGAAAAATTAAACTATGGTTGAACACATTTAACCAACCAACCAGCTTAATTATGTCTCGGAGGAATAAAATGAAAAATATCTCATAAACCGAAAATATTTTACCAAATTGATCCGTCAGCTTGCAATTCACCTTTCTTATCTTCATACACTGTGATAACGAAAGAAATCCATGAAATCTACCCATGATCCTGTACATCATCATCATCACAAACAGCAATATAGCAGAATCAAATAGTTTACGAATCACTGCCACATAACCACGTCAAAAAAGTAAATATAAGAATAACAAAAATGATAATTATTAACAAAAAATTAATAATGTAAATCAAAATATTTTGAAAAATAAATTAATTAGGTAGGAGTGAATCTAGCCTAGATAGAGAGACCTACATTGAAATGATACAGAAACGGGGCCACCTAGAACTCTATACAACAAATAGTCCAGGCCAAACCAACCGCAAAACAAAATACTATCGGAAATACAGCATTCACGTGTGTCTACTATATCGTCTTATAAAAACGCCAAACCTCGCAGGTAACTCTGCCAGCTTATCTTTTATCTTAGCTTTAGAAAAGCTAACGGGTGTATATTTCGCAATAAAGAAATCCGACAAAAATTGGATCGCTCAGATGAAATTTGACAGCTTATTAGCTCGATTAAATCCTAATCCTGCCTAACTGGAAATAAAGATTAATAGAGAATTACCATTGGCAAACATTCCATATAATAAACATTTTAAAATAAAACCAATTCATATAACGAAGTCAGCATGAATAAAAAATATTTGATTTAATTTGCTGCAAGATGCGCAACATCAAATGAACAATTGCATAAATATTAATTTTCCGCACCAAAGAATATATAGCTTGCATATAAAAATCAAAGCTAAGCTAAGATTAATTGCCTTCTAAGAGTTATAGATGAACGAGACTCAGTTAAGCAATTTATGGTGCTGCTTTCCGGATAAAAGATCAGCAAATTATTATGCAATAAAGAGATGGAGTACAACATGGCGGTATACATAAAGCAACAGAGCCTTCGTCCTTATCATTGCACGTGTAAAGGATGAAACATTAATGGACAAATTTACTAATTAAATATAGGAATATTCCGACAGAATTCAAACCAGTTAAATTATGTTTTGTTGCGGAAAACTAATATATATGCAAGTAGGTCTAAGGTATTGCGAACCTAGTAACAAATTAGTTCAGTTGTGACCAAAAGGATAAAACAAAGGCAGCATGAACGGAAAGTATAATCTCATACACATTCGTTTTGTGCTTACTGGCGACCCATCAGTAGGAGCCGGTATTACGCCCAACATTCTTCACCCAAATATATAGTGGTTAAAGGGCGTAATACCGGCTCCTACTGATGAGTCGCCAGTAAGCACGAAACGAATGTGCATGAGATTATACTTTCCGTTCATGCTGCCTTTGGTTTATCCTTCTGGTCACAACTGAACTAATTTGTTACTAGGTTCCAAACCTAAGACATACTTGCGTATATATTAGTTCTTCGCAACAAGCAGTATTTAACTGTAATATATTGAATTGAATGATGTCATGCTTACCGCGAAATGTGATAACTGATATCGATGAAGGCCAGAGTGTATGGTTTAACTGGAGTAACAGGTGTACAGAAATTGTTGTAATTCTCAATTTGGGTGAACTTTAGCATAAATTTATATCCATCAGGTTGGTATCATGTACCGACTCAGAAACCATAGTGTTAGTATCCGGTACTCATCGATTTCAAAAAAGGTATCAGTTACTAACACAATAGCCATAATGTTAGTATCCTTTACAGACTCGGTATATATATTATATAGTGTGAGTTAGCATTGAAGTCGTATTGTCGTTGACTTTAGATTATGTTAGCTTCACTATTACAGGTTTACACATTCGTCTAGGAGATTGTACCGTCCTATTATTCAACATTCTTCTACCAAATATATAGTGGTTAAAGGGCGTAATACCGGCTCCTACTGATGACTCGCCAGTACGAATTCAAACCAATTGGATATTTCATATCTGAGCAGGACTATATGTAGCATTTTTGATATACTAAATCATAGCCGACCTGGCTTTTGCTAGCAAGCCAGGTCAATCTAAAGGGGGAAATGACTTGGATTTGTCTCGTAAGGAACCTATTCTAATGGCGGAACTTTTTGGGAAAAATAAAACCCACTTATAGCTGAGTTGTCATAACTCCTGCAAAAAGTAACCTGTATAAGTTTAGGTACGCAATCATACTCGTTGGGAGAGTAGATGTGTCATAATTATGCTAAGTTAGATAGAAAAATATTTGAAATTTAATTGTACAACAACTCTCACATGCCTCTCATAACTTTGTACTAGGCAAAGAAAGCGACAACTTTACATAAGCTTCTCAATCGGCTGCCACAACGGAAGGATAGAAGCTAACATTTTATATGCGCGGCTAGCCTAAACGCCCATAAGAGACAATCACAAGGCCACAATCTATGCTCTAATAGAGTTACTCCTTTTTAAAGTATAAGTAGAAAACAAATGGAATATTGAAGCAAAATAAGATTGTGAGATCACAGACAGGAATACCTTATCATGAATAAAGTGATGCTTCATCGCTACGTGTAGACCATGAATATTCAAAGTTATATAGAGGATAAAAATAATATTAGGTTTCCCATTCCCAGTATGGATTAATTATTTGTATTCACAGCTTTCCCCATCCAAGTTGGCCCGCTACGCAAGACTGATGGGAATCTGCCTTAAAACTGACATAGCAAAATGGCGTGTAGAAGTCCAGGCTGCTCCGTTTCTGTGAGTTACCTAGGCAAATAGCACCATCTGGTCCAGATCCTCCTCCTCTTGAATCACCCTCCGTTAACCATTTTTTCGGCATAAATTATTATTTGTCATCTTTTTTTTCATTCTTTAAAACTTTAATTTTTTCCTTCTTTACTCATGTTGGTATGGCAAAAAAGTATCAGTTATTAAAATCTGTTTTATTGCTGTCTGCGGTGATGATGATGATGATGGGCACCATTTGCCCTAGGCATATGGTTTTAGACGCTAGCGGCGCCATCAAACGGCGAAATTTGCACGCCGCATCTGGCACGTTTGTTTCAATTTCAGTACAACCCATTTAACAGCGAGCAAACCGCACAGTGCAACCGAAATCGAGGCCACACAAGAGATAGAACGGCCGCACCATGACAGTAACGGATGATTCATGTTACTATTGCTGGCACGACGAGCTACGTCCCGCTGGTCGCCAGGTCGGAAATTTCAATGGATACGATTGGAAAGACTTACAAGTAATGTTTAGATGAAATGATTAACTGGTAGTTATGTGTTAGGTATTGCGTACCAAGTATAACATTAGTTCAAAAAAGGACTAGAACGATAAACCAAAGTCGGCATGAACAGACAGTACAATATCATGTACACATGCGATTTGTGTTTACTGGCAACTTATTGCTATAAGGATTTTCGTGATTAGTATTTATTCAAAATGGTTTTTATTCGCATTTTTGATTAAGTTTAGCCTGTCATAGAAATCAGAGCGGTGGTATCTTTCATAGACTCGGTATCCACAATATATATTGTGAGTTGGCTATGAAGACACAATAGTAAAGACTTTATATAACGTTGTCTCAACTAGTATGTGAACGCACATACACAGAGAAGATCGCAACGTCCTACAGTCACACATTGATCAAATATACAATAAAATTGAGGCTTAGTGCCGGCTCCTGATGATGAATTATCAGTAAGCACAAAACGAAGTTGTAAATAATATTACATTTGTTGATGCTGATTTTGGCATATCCTTCTGATCCTATACGAACTAAATTGTTACTAGGTACGTAATACATAATACACGGCTGCACACATGGTACTTTCCAGTAATGAAGAATATATAACCTTAATAAGTATACGGTAATTTAAATCGTGACGTTGTGTAAACGTTAAACATTTTTTGATTAGTACATTGAAAACTGAACGAAAGAAATAAAACTAAAAACTGACACGTCAAATGCTAGCCATTTGTTAAATACAAACAAAGAGCGAACATGCTCATATGAACGCTGATAGTTTTGACACATGAATATATATATATATATATATATATATATATATATATATATATATATATACTTTTTTTTTACTTTCTTTACTTTACTGCGGCTGACTCCTTTTAGAGGATAAGCCGGCTCCATTGATATCCCGAATTAAGCCTCTCCATGCCGGGCGGTTGGCAGCCATTTCTGCACATAAAGAGGGCCACGATGACGTCCTCAGTGACGCGGACCATAAACATTGCGTAAACCTGTAGGAGTTCCATGTGCGTCCGATTTGATTGTTGCAAGCCATGTCTTCAGTTGCCCACCCTCTGGCGGCGGCGCCAGTTTGCACATTGACCTGGGTTCATCACCTGCCGTACCAGTTCGTCTTCGGGTTTGCGTAGTACGTGCCCGAACCATTGAAGTCGACGATGTTGGATCCAGACGGATAGTTGCATGATGTCCCCGCATTGGTGACGAACATGCTGTTCTGACACCCGGTCCATCCATCTTTGTCTTTGTGATGTACCTAAGGCACCATACGTCGAATACTTCAAGCTTTTTGGAGTCCTCAGAATCGCAATGGCCACAGTCTCACAGCCATACAGTAGCACAGGGCGAACAGTAACCTGGTAGACTCGGATTGTTCGTTTCAGGCTGATTTCACTTCTCTTCAAAGTGAGTTCTTCAATTGTAAGAGCGCAAGTCTGTGCAAGGTCGATGCGTGTTCGGACTTCATTCTTTGCTTGACCAGGTGGAAGTATTTTTTGAGCCAAGGTACGTAAAAAATCGTCGACTGTTTCTGATTGGGCTGTCGTACACCATGAGCTGCTCATCAGATGAAGATACACCGATGGCGAAGGCTTTCGTTTTGTCGGCATTGATTTACACGACCAACGGCTGATGAAAAACTGGGCCACTTGATCCAAAAACGGTTTGCATGCTCCCAAAGCTGTCAGCAAGGAGAACAACATCGTCTGCGTAACTGCAACATCCGTTAGCCATAGGTTATCTGATACTTGAACGACACAGGAACCCAGTTAGCGCGTTACTCAGAATCCAGTCAACCTGCATAATTGAACAATATGATGGACAAGGGCACATCCCTTGATCGAACCCGTAGTACGCAGATTGAATTCATCCGGATTCTTTCTCCGTAAACACGTACTCTGGCTTTGGTGGCTGCATAGTAGGCCTTGATCAGATTGACGAGTTTTATGGGCATTCCGTCGAGCAGCATGATGTTCCATAGGGAGTCGCGATCAACAGAGTCAAAAGCAGCTCGGAAATCAATAAAACAAGCGACGGTTGGTTGTTGAAATTCGTTGCGATGTTCCAAAACTCGCCGTAATGTAAAGATCTGATCAACACAGCCTTTGCCTGGGCGGAACCCACCCTGATTGGGACGGGTACGGGCATGCCGCTCATTACAGAAGCGGTTCAATAGAATCGACGCCAACAGCTTGGATGCGGTGTTGAGAAGACTGATACCACGGTAGTTTTCGCACCTTGATCTATCACCCTTTTTGGGAAACGGTAGCAGGATTGACATTCCGAAGTCTGACGGGCATGCTTCCTGTTCCCAGATAGAAGAGAACAGTCGATGGATTGATGGCAGTAGTGTGCCTATACAGGCCTTGTAGATCTCCGCAGGTATTCCATCTTCACCGGGGGATTTCTTGTTCTTCATGCGCTGGATGGTCGTAGCGATCTCAGCCTCAGTTGGGGAAGAGCAGTCCACGTCGTAGCTGGGTGTAGATGTTGTAGGTGGTTGCGGTGGGGAGCGGCCACTGTATGGTCGGTTCAATAACTGCGAAAAATGTTCAACCCATCTTGCGATTTTGCCATTGACATCAGAAATCAAGTCTCCTGTTGCGCTGCGTAGAATTGTCTCTGCGTTGCGCTTACCAGATGCTTTACGTATAAGACGGAAGAGACCCCCGAAGTCACCGACGTTTGCAGCCGATTCCATGGCGGAAGCCATTTCATCCCAGTACTGCTTACGGTCAGCCCGAGCAGACCTCGTGGTTTCACGTCTCAGGTGGCGATAATTAGGCGCGTTATTCATCCGGGCATCTCTTGCTTTTTGTGACGCCCGTATCGTGCGTTCAGAGATCCAGTCTTTATGGTGACTTTTGATGGTTCCGAGCGTTTCAAGCGCAGCTTGCTGAGTAGAGAGTTTCAAGATATTCCATTGATGCTCCACATTGGTTTTATCTACGGTATGAGTTCCATCGTCAGCGTAAGTCAACTTTGCAGTGATTGAGGCAGATAGTGCTGTACAACGGGATGGGTCCGTTAGGGTTGCAACATTCAGGCGTCTCGTAGGTTGACGGCGCCGTCGGGATTGAGATGAAGCCTCAATTTATAATAATTTATATATATATATATATATATATATATATATATATAATCAGACGCAAGCTGATTTCCCATGCCTTATATCAGTGTTGCGGTTTGATCTTCACCAGTAAGTTTGCTGTCGTGCAATGATAAAGGCTACTTCAGTAAGTAAACTGACGCTGGTTGAACTATGTTGTCAGACGGAGTGAATAACATAGGATGGATTATTTTAAAAATTTTGCTTCATCCCTAGCCCTAATTTGAATCAGACTAAGTTCCTTGCGAAAAATAGCCAATGCTCAAAATTTACTCAACATTCAAACTTGGCTAACATAGCAATTAAAAAATGATATTCATCATAAAGAAACCTAATATTTAATAACAAATTAAAAGTGCAACATTTGCAGAATTGCGTACTGAAGATTTTACATTAATAGAAAACGTGGGCTTGTTTTTAGTGATAAAGGACTATAAAAGAAAATAATTAGAAGATTAGAATTGGTGTACAAAGGAAACTAGGCGGGAAAGTCTACGAATTCAAGTGAAACAAGACAAACATTCCCATTCATAATCAGATTCAACCAAGCATAATCAATCTTGAAATAGCTCACCTCAATTCGGTGTTCTGGGTTCACCTCAACCAGCGACTTAGTAGAGAATAGACTTAAATCCATTCGAAGTGCAGAAGCAAGGCCTCGAACAACAACAGTCGGCTGTGATAAGCAGTATCGCATCAATTCAGGCGACATGGCATCCTTTCTGTTGTCTAGGTAAATGCTGGGAGTCGGAGGATGCAACAGGAAATGTTTAAGTTGGCTTGGCGATAAACCAGTGGTTCCTGAATTTAAAGAAGACGTGGTCGAGGAGGATGGTGTCGTCGTATTATTAGACGCAGGATTCAAAGATGAACAGCTAGTTTTACCTGTAACAAATTTTGAAGAGTGGTATTTTATTTTCATGCATACAATGTTTGTACTGTTAGTAGCACTTAATTTATTTTATTTCATACTAATTTTCTCGAATGAAAAACAAGTCGATCAAGTATCCAAGATAAGACCCGTCAACTTTTTAGTCAATGCGCGTGTAATGTAAAACGAGTACACCAGTTTCTCAGTGCAGTTCTGCTTCATTGTAAAATAAATTGTATAAATTAAATTAGTTCTTCTGTGAATAAAGCGATATGAACTCCGGCTAAGAGACGCGGATCTATGATTCAAAATATAAAGAAAGAAAACGAATTGGCAGCAAGAAGTACAAAGTCGTACAAATCTCCAATTGCTATAATACAAACATCTAAACAAGGCTCCTTTAAAATAAATTAAATGGGTTTCTAATGTAAACGACATAACTCTTCATTCCCAACATAAAAACACATATATGCATAAATACTTACATAAATGTACACACATATATACATATACATACAATCATATATAGATTTAAGTACATTTTAAAAGATGTATTTATTTGCTCAGTGCTGTCCTTCTTGTTGTGGATTTGACCGCATTTTTCTTGTGCGGGACAATTGATAGCACTCATAGGTCGGTAAAATCTTGAACTTCCTTCATCTTCAGATGATGTAATTTTTGGCCTCAATTGATGGGTTCTCACTTGTCCCTTCTTCTTTAAGCCTTCAATTAGCTGATTGTCTGAAAATGACGTTGGATCAAGATTTCCATTGTTCCTTGACCAATATTTCGAGATCTCATTTCCAATCTCATCAAGATTTTACCGACCTATGAGTGCTATCAATTGTCCCGCACAAGAAAAATGCGGTCAAATCCACAATCATATAAGGATACATACATACATGAAAATATAACCGCATACATACAATACAATGCATACATAACCCAGACATACATGCATACATAAATGGATACATAAATAAATACAGACGTACATACATATATATAAATACATTTTAACACATTCAAGTATACATACACACATGAAAACACATCTACATGCATACATACAATCACACCAACATCCATATATACGCACATATACATATATGCATGCATACATACATACGTACATGCATGCATCATCATAAATACAGTCAGCATATAACCATAAAAACAAGAAGAAAAAAAGGTACATTACTAAAAGAAAGAAAAAATAAGCTAAAATGATTGACAAAAAAGAATAAGATTTTTATTGAAAGATTTTAAGTGATATTTTATGTGGATGTAGTTAATGTGAATGCCTAGACAACATACACAAGTAAAACAAAATAAACCTCAAGACAACACCATCATAGCCAAGTCAGCTTTAAGGCAAGGCAACATCAGCAATACAATTTCCCTGTTGTTTCCACTGGATTACGTCATAAACGCACTCACACCTCGCAGCTAAATCTGTCCAACTAAGAAAATAAACTTACAAAGTTGATTCTACTAAAATTCTTCAACAAAATTGCCACTGAGCTCGACTCGACGCCATATCGCGCAGGGTTTCCAACCAAGAAATATGTAGCTCACGTGGACCCAACCCTGTCAGGCGAGCGGTTCCTATACTACCCAATTTGGATGTTATTTCTGACTTGTCAAATCTGTCCACCTTTTTTCTTACGCCAATCTGGCACTAGATGAGAGGATCAATATCCACTAGGCAATCGAACTGACGGCATACGCCAAACGTGACTGAACCAACGCAGTTAATAGAGCCTTATCAGCTCGTCTAACTAGGAGTACTTGCTGATCGATCGAAGAATACATCTACGGAGGTCAGATTTGTTTATTCATTATCGGTAACCTACATGTGCTATGCTTCTGAAACAACGATGGTCGAACACTTGTAGGCGTCTACAATCATCAGCTCTCGAGTAAAATAAAACTAAAAATACAGATTCACTGTAAATACGACCATTAAGGCTAAGTGAAATATTCGCGCTTCTGCATAAATAACAAATAGTAAAGATAGTTACTCTAGCTTTCGCGATTCTCGTATTCACCTATTCAGTTATACTGCCTGAATTGTTGATAGATCAGGCAAGGTATGTAAACCTGTCAACCATATGCAGAAATACAGGCATACACAAATACAACAAACATATATAAATGTATAAATATGAACATATGCATATATATATATATATATATATATATATATATATATATACGCATACATACATAAATATACTCATACATAGTTATATATATATATATATATATATATATATATATATATATACTCTATGAAAACATGCATAAATAGATGCATACTTAAAATACATACATGTATGCATATATATATATATATATATATATATATATATATATTTATATATATATATAGCACACATTCCAGTAAGTCGAGGTGCTACTAACAGTCTCAACTCTACACTAGAAATGGGGAACCTACGGTTCATCTGCTGTTCATATATAACTACTTATTTCAAAACTATGCGGCAGTGGAGCTTCCAATAAACATGCATTTGTCAGTAGTATATACGTAGATACATAAAAGTATAAGGATATTCATGATAATCCAGGTGATGATAATTTATACCAGTGCTACGTAGATAGTCACAAGTTACCTGCCACGAAACTTGCTAATGAATTCGTGGATATAAGCAGAGTCAATGATGGAATCCATCAGCAGGGTCGAACTGCGCATCCTATTTATTGCTTCAGTGACCGAGATGATTGAACATGTTCACAACCGGCGAGGATCGTGCTAAAGTTACTGAAAAGACTTGATAGGTCGTGCCAGTCGTCAGACCGACAATTTCTTTAGCTTCGATCTTCTTGAACAGCCATGACAATGATATAGAACTTTATCCATTATTCTGCCCAATAGGATTGTACATTTATACATAATTTTATTGATTGATTAAATATGAGAATTGCGATTTCATGGAAATAAGCGCGTCAATATTTGCAGTAAAAATTTGTCATTTAAGAAATGAATTTAACTTAACTTCCAAGAGAAAAATTTAAATGTTATAAAAGGGATGGCCAAGCGCAGGAACATAGAATAAGTTAGTTAAAAACAATATCTGCCTGAGATATAGAACTTTCCAATTTCAGGCATCAACAGTGCAAGGTTACCGTACAAAACTACCACGGTTTTCGACCATGGTTGGAATCCTGGACAGCGCATTAAAGTTAGCACAGAAGTTTTCGGCTAGAAACGATACAAATTCCATATCTAGCCATCAGCGAGTCCCAGCCAAGTGGAACGGGTGAGTTATCATCAAACATGCCGATATAAAAGGCACACAACCACCTCACTCCTGAAAACAGATAATGAGGCTCTAGACGATTCTAGCAATGGCTGTCATAATTTTCCCTACTTACATGCATTATTTCCAGGAAAAATCCGAAGGAAGACTATTGGTGAGACTACCTCCTTAACAGTATTCTTGCTATCATGAACACGATGAAATTTCTTATTCCTTAGTTGGTCCTCGAGTGTCAGAGTGGAAAGACCCTAATAATATTATGACCATGTGGCTCCAGAGTCTTCTCGAGTCCACATTGAAGCTGACAATGATTTTCGTATGTGTTTATGTATTCAGTTATCAACATCAATAATAGTGTATTAATTGGTAATCCTAAAAAGTCAAACATGTAATGAGTTGTTTTTCCCCGCATTTTGCTTGTGCGGGACAATTGATAGCATTCGTAGGTCGGTAAAATCTTGAATCTTTTACATTTCCAGGTGCACAGTTGGTGTTTGGCATTGATTGATGGATTCCCACTTGTCCCTTCTTTATGAAGCCGCCCATGAGATGAAAATGAGTTTGGAACCAGATTTTTCGATTTTTTCCAAATTTTGGAGACTTCATTCCCAGATCCATCTTCAGGGTTGACACCAAACTCAAAGGAAAAAACAACCTATGGCAAGTGCGGTATCCTCATTTTCTGTAATTCCTAAAATATTTCTTATTGTATGCCCTAATATCCGGTCTTCATACCTATTCTCTCACACTCACATGTATACACAAAATTATCCACCTCACCCCCCTTGCACACAACAACCTATACACACATATGTGTACTCTAATTTAAAGTGCCATTTATAGAATAACAATAAGCAAACCATAAGGATTGATATATACGCCCATCAATGATGTCTCGATTTAAAAAAAATTACATTTCTGGACGCGTAGGAGCAACAATTTGAAAATAATTTTAATCATATAGTAGAAATCCTCAAATTCACGGTTTACCTAATCTCATCCTCTGTGCAATAGGTTATAGAGACAGAGAGGTTAATAAAACTGTTGAAAGAATATATTATTATTCTATCGTCTGGACAAGACTGACAACGGAGCCTAAACTAACGAACGGTATCTCAACCAAATACACTTTTATGCTCATATTCTGTATAGATTAATTTTTTATTTCCATTTAAATATCTGCCTAAACCATATACATTTCTATGTATTTATAAACATTGCATGTAAGCAACAAGTATGTATTAGGTGTTGCGAACCTAGTAGCAAATTAGTTCAGTTGTGACCAGAAGGATAAACCAAAGGCAGCATGAACGGAAAGTATAATCTCATGCACATTCGTTTCGTGCTTACTGGCGACTCATCAGTAGGAGCCGGTATTACGCCCTTTAACCACTATATATTTAGGTGAAGAATGTGAGATAATAGGACGGTATCGGTTACAAACACAATTGACATAATGTTAGTATCCTTTACAGACTCGGTATATATATTATATAGTGTGAGTTAGCGTTGAAGTCGCATTGTCGTAGACTATATGATGCTAGCTTCACAACTTCAGGTTTACACATTCGTCTTGGAGATTGTACCGTCCTATTATCCAACATTCTTGACTAAAATATATAGTGGGTGAAGGGCGTAATACCGGCTCCTACTGATGAGTCGCCAGTAAGCACGAAACGAATGTGTATGAGATTATACTTTCCGATCATGCTGCCTTTGGTTTATCCTTCTGGTCACAACTGTACTAATTTGTCACTAGGCTCGCAACACCTAATACATACTTGCATATATATTAGTTCTCCGCAACAAACAGTATTTAAATGTAAGCAACAAGTTGAGTTCCTATGAATCACCTTGGATGTATAATGAGTTAATTGTATAAATGGATTTCGAGCCAATTGTAGAATAATAGGAGTCCTGAGGTAATTATGGATGGAAAGTATTAGCCTGCAGGTAGAAAAAACAGAAAACCACTTAACGGAATCTCTAGCGAAAATTATTATATATTCAACTCTTCTCGAATGGAATATTTAATGAGGTAATTTTTTTTAAATAGGAGGATACCGGGCCAGTTAGATTAGATGTCGTTGTTGACAATCGGAAGCATAAAAATGAAATACTCTCTTTCTTTAAATTTTGTCCCCCTTAATATGTAGATTTAAATTCCATGATTCACTGAAGGTCATTAAATGCAGTACAACACGTATAGGTTCGCTTACAAAACAATATCGTGCAAGGCCTAAGCTGAAAGGAAAAAAAATTTCAATTCATCTAGTGACATTCGCACTACAATAATTGTAAAGAATACAACTTACTTAATTCTGAGGTACTTTCCGACTTCTCAGTAAGCAACTCTACAGCCTCGCATTTAACTTTGTCGTGTATTCTCGATTGGGCAACAGACTGTGTCACACTAACTGTACAATTAATCGCATCAGGTGCGGCAGAATTATTAGAAGCATCTCTATTGTTAAAATCATTCGCAGTAGTCGTCGTAATGCTACTCTTTAAAACAGAATGAAAAATTTCGGGCAACGGAGATTGTGATGTCGAATTAGCAGGTGTTGCTTGAGTGATGCTTGTTGTAACAGATGATTGACTTCCAGATGCAGTTGAGATGGAAGATGCAAAAGCAAGAGCAGACGGAGGAGGGTAGGGTTTCTCCGGAGGGGCAGGTAACGGTGCATTGTCTGGCAAGAGACTATTACACCATGGACCTCCTGCAGCTCCGAGACCGCGAGCTTTGTCAAGCAGCTAAAAAGCAAAAGAAGAATAAAACTGGAAGCATGCATTTTTCGTGCTTTTAGAGATGAAAACGTAATCGGTGTCCACTTATTGATGTGTTATAGATGACGACGAGCAGGCACTTAAAGGAAAGTCATTGCTAGATAATGAGATAGCTTGTAATAAAACGTTTCATTAGTAAGCTATATAGTAAAACTTGCTTAAACTTGAAAGCTATGAATACGTCCAGATATTTTGACTAAAAGAAAGGTAATAAAGTTTACAAGCTTGAAATACGCAGAAATCTCATTTAATTTAACCAGTCGAACAACACGGCAAAACTACCGTCAGCCACACTCATTGACAGTAGTATTGCTATGTTGTACAACTGGTTAAATAAAATGGGGTTGGTGCTCATTAGAACTTTGCAAACTTTATTTAAAGACGTGTTATCACCACCCGTGCAATCAAAGAATGCTTAACTGTAATGGCGAAAGCTTCAGAAAGTTATTGTTCCCGACTTCATAGAAATTGTTATTCTAATCAGGGTTCCGGTCTTGATATAAACACCTGACCTATTAATTACTTATCATTTGTCAGTACAAACTAAGATTTGTATAGTATAGAAAAGGCAATTCATCCAGGAGACCGGTTTCGTCCTTATTGGGAACATCATGTACTGGCCAGAATTTGCCGCGGACAGGACTCGAACCTGTCATTCGAAATTGTGCAGTCGACTTTTGCAATCAAGTATAATGTACGAGAGACCACTAGAGGCGAGAGCCGCATATCTAATTTTACTCTTCGTATATAAGAGTTGCGGTTCGATTCTCGCTAATCAGTTTGCCACAGTACTCCGCTGATTATCGTGGAAGATCGAAACGTGTCAGTACTTACATTTACTTTACTTTACTGCGGCTGACTCCTTTTGGAGGATAAGCCGGCTCCATTGATTTCATGGAGTTTCTTGGGAATTTGGTACAAGTGGTGTCCCCTCACCACTCGGCTTTTTGATCGAGGACGCACCTCTAGCCTTTGCACATCCAAGCGCAGTCTACAAGGCAGCAGTAAGTTGTATGGTTGCCGGTGGCTGTTGAGAGCTCATTCGCCATTCGGAAGTACGGGGTACTGTCCAGGAGTCCATGTAATCCTGTGGCTGTTGAACCCTTTTGTGGCGGGGAACACACGCCGAGTCATGGTGCCGTCGTCGGGCTCATGTGGTATTTTATAGGAGATCCGATTGCCGGTCGGAAATCCACCACGCCCTGGTGACACCACCGCCATAGCCCCGTTAGCCCATGTACGATCGGCCATCGAGACATGGTTGACACCGTCGTACCACGTTGAGGAGGGGATGGACTTTACGACGTGTGACTGACGGTAGTTTTTCTATGTTGTTCAATTGGTTTCATACAATGAGATTGGTCTTTAGTTCAAACTCGCAAACTTCATTTAAATAACTGTTAGCGCCACCCGCGCAATTAATGATTTTTTAAGGGAAATATCTTTGTCAGGAGATTACATCGTCGAATAAAGTAAAAACGGCATTTACAAAAAAGTAAGACTTGGCCGCGCAACGGAACTGCGGATTCAATCTTTTATCGTTTGCGCGTTCTTGTTATATGTGTGAATTTTCCAGGATACTAGTGGTTCTTAGAACCTCACTTAAAACTCATTATTTCACATATCATCCGATATCCACAGTTTATTTACATTTAATAGTTGATTTATTGGCATGCTAACGGTGATACACGGAATACGCGGTGATTTTATTTCTCCGATAGCAAACCACTAATTAAATGTGTGCTCGAAACTACAGCAGTATATTTGACAAACCACACGATTAACTTAACGAAGGAACCTTCTGTTATGCTGGGTTCTATGTTAACTATTCCATTTTGTTCTTATGGAAACATAACCATTACCAAATACGTCTATTAAAATTCCGAGAGTTAAGTAAACAAATAGGATTACCAATTGAAAGGATACTACAGTATAATTAAACGAACATTGGTTGCGCGGGTGGTGATAACAATTATTATAATCAAGGTTGCGGTCTTGATATAAACACCTGACCCATTAATTACTTACATATGTCAGTATAAACTAAGAATTGTATAGTGTAGAAAAGGCAATTCATCCAGTAGACCGGTTTCGTCCATATTGGGAACTCATCATGTACTGGCCAGAATTTGCCGCGGACAGGACTCGAACCTGGGCACGTCTGCTTCAGAATCTGGTGCTCTAACGACTGAGCCATCCTGCCGCACACTACACTGCACACAATTTTCAGTTATATACTAACTAATGCAACCTGGTTAGTCTATTTTTCCTTTAGGTGGGGCTCATATGGCATCCATTTCGACCCAAAGTTCCAACTAACCATCCCCAATCTGTCATTACTGAACAGACACCACACTACATGGGGAAGTCTTCTCTTCTTTCTTTACTGCGGCTGACTCCTTTTGGAGGATAAGCCGGCTCCAGTTCATGGAGTTTCTTGGGAATTTGGTACAAGTGGTGTCCCCTCACCACTCGGCTTTTTGATCGAGGACGCACCTCTAGCCTTTGCACATCCAAGCGCAGTCTGCAAGGCAGCAGTAAGTTGCATGGTTGCCGGTGGCTGTTGAGAGCTCATTCGCCATTCGGAAGTACGGGGTACTGTCCAGGAGTCCATGTAATCCTGTGAAATGAACATTTACATAATTAAACGAACATTGGCTGCGCGGGTGGTGATGACAATTATTATAATCAAGGTTGCGGACTTGATATAAACACCTGACCCATTAGTTACTTACATATGTCAGTATAAACTAAGAATTGTATAGTGTAGAAAAGGCAATTCATCCAGTAGACCGGTTTCGTCCTTATTGGGAACTCATCATGTACTGGACAGTAGTAGGTCCAAAATCCATTGCCTACGAACATGCATATATAAACAGCGGTTTAGGTAACAAACATGGTGGGATCGAGAGGCCATGCTAGTAAGGCAGAACTAATCAGGTCTCTTCGCTTGACTCTGCTCTGCTGCGAGACAACCATAGATTTGTGCCTATTTATGTCTCTTGGTTAGTGAGGGCACGGTGCGACGTGATCATGATACCGATATCAAGAAGAAAAGTATCCAGCAGCGAGATTGTTGATGTAATCCTTGTGTGGTTTTACCTACCTATCATAATTTCCTCAGTAACCTGACGAGAAAGTTGTTTGAGTGACCTTCTGAAACATTGCCCCATCGTTGGAATCAGCGGTGCATAATGATATACGATTTTGATGGCGATTAATATTTCCTAATCATCATCATCAACATCGTGCCCAACCATACAAAAGTCAAAAGCGACTAAGGTTTCACTGTCGTATAACCATAAGGAGTAAAAAAATATATAAATAACAACAGAAAAAATATTTTAGACAATCTATTAGTGAGATTTACGAGATAGAGAGAGAGATAGATAGATAGGCAGAGAGAGAGAGAGAGAGAGAGAAGGAATACCTTGTTAATGTGAGTAAATTTATCAGGATAACTCACAGAAATGAGGCAAACTAAACTGCTCCACAAGACCATTATGGCCGAGTTAACATTCGGGCAAGGCAACATCAACAATACAGCTTCCTTGCGGACTTCACTTTATCACGTCATAAACAAACCAAACATTGCAGCTAACTTTGCCCTACTAAGAAAAGAAAGTTACGAAGATGATTCTACTATACATCTGCAACAAGATCGCCACTGAGCTCGATTCGATGCCATATCGCTAAGGGTTTCTAACCAAGAACTGTGATGTGCACGAGGACCTCATCCTGGCAGACGAGTGGGTCCTATACTACCCAATTTGGATGTAAGTGACTTCAATTGTTTCTGCCATGTCAAAATCTGCCCACCTTGTTTCTTACGCCAATTTGGTGCTGGATGAGAGAACAGAACTCTACTGGGCAATCGAAATGAGGGCATACGCAAAACGTGACCGAGCCAACGAAGTTGATGGAGCCTTATTTGTTTTTCTAACGACGAGCACTTATTGTCAGATCCAAAAATACGTCTACGGATGTCAACGTTAGTTATTCGTTGTTGGTAACCAACATGTGCTATACTTCTCAAACAACGATGATCGAATGCCTGTAAGCGTCTCAGATCATCAACTCTAAGAGGCCAAGTTTCACTAGCGTATAGTAAGACTGCGCGTACAGATGCATTGTAAACCTGCGACTATGTCAAGATCTTCATTCTGCAGTCGCAACGTTGGAGTGAGTAGTGGGTGATCCTGTAACAGTATCTCACATTTAGACGGTGCGAATTTCATACCGAAAGACGGAACAACGTCTGTTAATCTATTTAAGGTGGTCTGGGCAGCATGCTGATTGTCGAATAATAGTACGATATCGTCCGCATAGTCAAGATCGACTAGTTTATCGCCTGGGAGAACTTCAACTCTAGCATCCTGAATGTGTGGGAGAGTGTTGTTCATAATGACATCGATTACAAAATTAAACAAAAAGGGGAAAGTGGACAACCTTGACGAACACCACTGCTGGTTGTAAAGTTATGCGTTAATTCGTTGTAGACCCTAACGCGACCAGAAGTATTTGTGTAGAGAGCTCGTATAATATTAACAAATTTTGTGGGCACACCGCTTTTCGACAAGATATGGAATAAAACATTGCGATCCACCGAATCAAATGCACCCTTGAAGTCTAGAAAGACGACTATTGTGGGACGGTGATATAAATGTCTCTGTTCGAGAACTTGCCTTAACGTAAAAATATTATCTATACAACCTCGTCCTGCGCGGAATCCGGCCTGTTCTTCTCTTGTATGTGATTCACGTGAAGCGCTAAGACGACGTAGGATAATCGAAGCAAATAACCTAGATACGACCGGAGTCAAACTTATACCACGATGGTTATCGCACGAATTACGATTGCCTTTTTTGAAGATAGGAATGATGGTCGACTCATTCCAATCAAGTGGTACGGTTTCCTCATTCCATATAGTATGAAGAAGTTTGGTCAACCTTCCTGAAATTATATGGCCACCATCCTTAAATAATCCTGGAAGCAAATCATCGGGGCCTGCGGATTTGCGGCGTTTAAGAGATAGGATTGCATCGCGTACTTCTAACTCGGATGGTTCTTCGAGACTTACATTCCACACTGTTGATGCAGACATGCTTTCGGGAATCGGAACTTACGTGTGTGACCAAGAAAATTGGTCTTTGAGGGATTCAGCCCACCTACCAAAACGACTTATTTTATCGGTTATTAAATGATTGCTACTATCATTTATAGTTTCACTAACTTAATTTTCTCGAACCTGTTGCGCAAATAAGTTGGAACAAACAGCGACTATTACCTGACGCGAATACAAGGAAGGAATCTAGCAGAAGTATACGAATTAAGATTAGGTAAAGTCAGGACAGGAAGAGAAGCGGCAGTCGGGCCGCAGAACTGAAGACGTAATAAGAATTATTTTTAATTTGTTTTACTAAAGGAACGCCCTATATACGGACAAAATCGGACAAATAATTTATTAAAAATAAAGCGTCTACATCTAGCAAATTATCACCTATTGTGATAGACTGGAAAATTTAGAATATAATCAGGACAGATGACAGACTTAACTGCAGAGTTATCGATAATTAAGCCTAGGCTGGATGAAACGATCACAGTAAATTTTGAAGGAATTCGTATAAATGACCTAAATAATATAGGTGATCAGAACACCATGAAGAGAGGTTTTCTAACCTAGAACGGACTGGCGATGCCGTAATTTTAATGACAGAAGAATACGTGCCAGATAAGGGAAAAATTATCGTTTGGCATAAGAATTTTTCATTAAAGTTAGATTCATTGAAGTGCGTCCTAGAAACAACTACATAACTCTTTCAGTTGTCTTAGTTATTCAATAGTGTGGTACAATACAAGATGCCGGAATTTTTATTTATTAGTATTAATTGAGCAGAAAATATTCTGTTATGCTAGCATACAGAAACACTGCGATTCGAGGAAAAAGCGTAATTCATGAACGCCAGACATGCTAAACTTTAAAGCAATCTGCATGTCACAAGAATTTAAAAAGTAAAACTTCCAGTATAATACAACTAACCTGTCTAGCTGTCATGTTAATACTCAAACCGGCTGTTACCGTAGCCGGTTCTAAAAAGGGACGCGTTAAATAGGTCAATAAATCAACTTCTCCAGCTCGACGTTCGTCTTCACCGACTGGTAAGCGTTTCACTCTCTTCGCCTTTCTATCGTCACCAGTCTTGTTCTCCTCTTCTTCTTCATCATCATCTGCTTCATTGTCATCATCGAAATCACTGGTATCGTAGTCGTTGTCATCTACATCATCATCATCATCGTCGTCGTCGTCATCATCATCATCATCATCATCATCGTCTTGACCAGGTCTTTTAAAACCACTTTTACCCTTCCCATTCCGATCACCACCTGCAGGATTCTCGCTGCCAGCATCCTCCTTATTGGCGTGGTTTGATCTGTTATTTGTCGAATTAGATGCTCCAGCACAAAATGTATTTGAGCCACCTGTGTCACGTGACCCATGACGTTTTCCATCCGTTTGGTCATCGTCTTCTTCATCAAGTTGTGCAATAGATATGGAGTTTTTCGCTAAGATTACTCCTAGAATGTTTGTTCAAAGGAAATAAGGAAAAAGAGTCACGAAGTATATTGTAGCATATAGTTAGCAAGGATGAATCGTAGCCGAAAATATTGCCGGCATGACGACCCTTGGGCCCCAGTTAGTCATCCCGGTAATGGTTCCATGAATCTTACCGGTATTAATGGGATAGGGCAATCATATATATGTTCATGTGAAGCCTCAAGAACGACATTACAACGCAATATCACTTAGTGATAAATGGATAGTGGCGGAATTGGAGTACACGTGCTAGACGCGACCGTCGAACGTCATTTACTGAAGGAAACTTTGGCTAATGACCGTGGGAAGATGATTTCTCACGGTCTTGGTGAGCAAAACATTGTAAAAAAAGATTATATATATAAAAACCATCCACATTTTGAATAGACTGTCGAGTGTCTTTTTACAGTCTACACGCAACAATGAATGATACAAAAATAATGAATCCAAACCGCATCAGCGGTCGCACAGAATAAAAACAGTCGCTTTATCTACGGAGTCTTGCAGAATGTATGCAAATAATCAGGCTGACAGGGTCGCTAAACATAGACTATTTTGTTTGTCACGCGATTGGACATAAATTAAGATAAATAACAAAAATATAAACCAACGACGACTTTTAGTTTTATCTTCGCACCCTTCCCCGGAATACAGCCCATACACTAGAAAGAATACATTCTGCTCCGACTGAGATTCTCTGTTATGAAGAATTAAAGGATCAGATATAGTCTTTGTTACGGACAATATGAATACTAAATTTAGACACTTTAGAGATGCAAAATTTCATTTATGATGCAGATACAATTTACGCACTATACATAAAGATAATTTTGAAATGCGAGCTTTAATAAAATTCATTGTACCCTTCCTATGCGCAAAAACCAAACGAAATTTAATCAGATACAAGAAACATTTCTTTCTCATTAACTCCTCCAGTATCTACTAATGAACATATCTTTAAATATAAATTGGAAAGCCAAACAAGATAGAAATATGTAAACATAGAGAGAGTGAAAAAACGGAAACCAATCAATTGCATGCGTCACATCCAGTTCAAGCTCAATGCCTGAACATGCTTCTTCTACTTGCATAAATCCGGCTGCATTTTGTTTATCTATAAGGCTTCGTATGTGACTAGCTTCCTTTTATTATTGCATTTAGTAATTATTTTGAATGCTACCTCTGGAGAGCATACGTGCGATGTTTCGACAATGTGTTGCGTAATATGGCGTTCTCTGGTGTCCGGAAGCTTGTGAACAAAATTAGACTTTGTAAATGATAGTTATATATGCTGTAATGGCATCCTAGATTGCCGTGCGTTTTGGAGCACGTATGTCCGCTTTCAATATGCGCTCACTTCTTACATTAATTAATAGACCATCACTACAATCAAAATATTAACATTTACTAAAATCCAAATTAACTGTTCTTGATAGTGAAAATTTGAACATAATAGAGTTTAACATAACATTCGCCATTCACAATTAAGGTAGTCCTGTATGTGTTATTATAGGTCTCTGTAGTATAAGTTAATGTTTTTTTAAATACTCGAAACTGAACGCCAAATTTCTCTAGCTTGGCTTATAATAATAAATGTAAATCTTTTATACATCAACTAAAGCTGAGTGAAGGTCAACCAAGAATTATTCTGAACAAGAAGTACCAAAATGACTAAAGCCGATATCGCATAGAGTGGCTGCTGCTATTCGCTATAACCCATTCTCGCAATAGGAAAACGAAGACTAACAGTCCGCGAAACAATAATTGATGGCAACAATAACGACTGTTTCTCTTTAACTACTGAAAAAGGAAAATTTTTCACTTTAAATAACACTCGTAGTTCAGCCGCATTAAACTTGCGTGTTAATGCCGTTTTAACATTATTTTGCGTTGTGCGGGAAACTGGGTCTATCTTAAATGCAATTTCAGTTGAGTTTCTTTCATTTCTGGTCCTGAAAACGCCTGGTTCTTTCGACCCCCCTTTCACAATTGGGTTAATCTAATATCTAGCAAACCTATTAAACAAAAGATCGTTTTTGCTTTAGTATAAGGATCACTTTTTGAATCTCGACTAATCAGTCTGCCAATGCTTGAATAGCAGCTACGAACTGTTGATAGTTTATATTTAAACGGCCCGAAACTACAAAAAGCAAATACTGTGCAGACTCTTCGCTTGTAGATAATGGAGGAGAAAATGATAAATCCTCACTTAAACGACACAAAATGTAGGCCCTGAGGATCTGTTTCCGACTGATTGCTTGGGGTAAGTCTTTCAATTTTAAAAAGCAATCGTAATTCGTGCGATGACCATTGTGGTATAAGCTTGACTCCTTATGTTTATAGTTTATTTTCCAATATAATTCTACTTCGTCTTAGCGCTTCGTATAACAGGACAACAGGCCAGATTCCAACCAGGACGATGTTGCATATATCACAATTTTAGCATAAGACAGTTACTTCTACAACAGCATGTATATCACTGTCATACAATAGCTTTTTTTATAAACTTCAACGGTGTATTTCAATCAGTGGACCACAACGCTTTATACCATATTCGTTTTAAAAATAGCTTGTCTGCTAGATGTGTAAATATTATATAGAGTTATTTAAGCAAATGGATGTGGTCGTGTCCTGGTCTACAGTGAATTATTCGAAAAGAATACACACTTTATACATTTTGTTCTATTCTTTAACAAATGTAATAAATAACTATACTCATTCATACGTTCAGGATGCTGGCATCGATGTTATCCCAAGCGGTGGATTAGTCAATCTTGACTACGCAGATGGAATTGTAGTATAATTTGATAAATGAGATTTTGAATAGATTAGCAGTCTTTGGTAATAAATTAACAGCTTCTAGATAAAAGAAACTAGAATAGGACCATTCATGAATCACTTCAACTCTGCGACGTCCATATGAAGATTTTTAAGTTGACGACAGGTTCACATACCATTTTAATTTTATCAACAACCCAATCAATATGATGAAAAAACCGAATATCTCACTTTATGTTAAATGTCATATGGAAAAAGCATTGTACGTGCAGTTTTGATATACGTTCATGAGACTTAGGCCTTTACAGTCAAAGATCTTAAATGTTCACAGGCATTCAACCACGGCTGTCTTAGAAGCATAAACCGCACAGTCTCGCAAGAAGGAAGATACAACGCTGACATCCGTAGATGCAGTTTAGGTATGCTAATAATTTCTCATTGCTAGATAAGCAAATCGTGCCCCACTGACTGCGCTGAATCGTTATCGTTCAATCCGTTCTATTACACAATAAAGCATAATTCTCTCAACGGGCACCAGATTTCTGTAAACATCATATGGACAGATTTTGACACAAAACAGTTGAAGTAAACCAAAATCGAACTGAGCCGTACTGGAATAGTTCGTCTACTAGGATGAAGCTCACGTGCTCATAACAATTATTGGTTGGATTCTTGCATGATACAGTATCAAATCGTGCTCAGATGCGATCTTCTTACGAATAAGTAGCCTTTTTTCATAATTCTCTTGTCTTAGACTGACAGAGTTAATTGAGAGGTTTGCTTTTGGTCATAAGGGTCCTACCTTTGGCTTAATCCTACCTAATTTTATATACAGTTATTCTTCATCATATCAAATTTAACGAAACTGGTTGGTTTTTACATACGTAAAATGTATTCATAAGTATATTTCTTGCAATAGCCTCTAAAAAAGGAAGCCTGCTCACACAGTCTTAATTAAAACTGGAAAAAACTTTATTGGCTGGTCGCATTTTTCACATGACAAGTTATGCTTAGTTATAGATGTACGTGATATAAAAATCTTATTTTGCACACACCATGTTAGTAAGTGGTCCGAAAAGCGTTGGGACAATCTTTCGCTGCATCTGCCTAGATAGGATTGACTACAGATAAAATTTTAATTATAGATAACGTTAGAAGCAGATTGCAGTGTTACTTCAGCTTTTACATCTAATAGAGAAAATTTGGGGGTGTACGCAATTAAATCAGCTTCACAAGTAAAAACCAATGCAGGACGCAATATAAAGTTCATACATTTCATTGTAGGGAATATACACTGCTCTTTTAATCCCATGTAAAAAAATTCATTTTATCTAACTTATTTTCCAGTACAATAGGACTTTAAACGAACATTGGTTGTGTGGTGAAAACAATTATTATAATCAAGGTTGCGGACTTGATATAAACACCTGACCCATTAATTACTTACATATGTAATTATAAACTAAGAATTGTATAGTGTAGAAAAGGAAATTCATCCAGTAGATCGGTTTCGTCCTTATTGGGAACTCATCATGTACTGTCCAGAATTTGCCGCGGACAGGACTCGAACCTGAGCACGTCTGCTTCGGAATCTGATGCTCTAACCGTACATGATGAGTTCCCAATAAGGACGAAACTGGTCTACTGGATGAATTGCCTTTTCTACACTATAAAATTCTCAGTTTATACTGATATATGTAAGTATAAAATTAGTCAGGTGTTTATATCAAGTCCGCAACCTTGATTATAATAATTGTTATCACCACCCGCGCAACCAATGTTCGTTTAATTATATAAATGTTCATTTCAATACCACTTCCCCATGTAATGTGGTGTCTCTTCAGTAATGACAGATTGGGCATGGTTAGTTGGAACTTTGGGTCTAAATGGATGCCATATGAGCTCCACCTAAAGGAAAAATTGACTAACCAAGTTGCATTAGTTAGTATATAAATTGAAAATTGTGTGTAGTGTAGTGTGCGGCAGGATGGCTCAGTGGTTAGAGCACCAGATTCCGAAGCAGACGTGCCCAGGTTCGAGTCCTGTCCGCGGCAAATTCTGGCCAGTACATGATGAGTTCCCAATTAGGACGAAACCGGTCTACTAGATGAATTGCCTTCTACACTATACAATTCTTAGTTTATACTGACATATGTAAGTAATAAATGGGTCAGGTGTTTATATCAAGTCCGCAACCCTGATTATAGTTATAAATAGAACTTTGTTTACATCGAGCCATTACGTTCTCAAATTTTATATGAGCGATCCAGCTTACGGGAAAATAATAAACTTTAACATTTCAAAGTCAACTGAAAGTTATGAATCTTATTCATCTTGCAAAATGGCTGCTAAGTTTAACACTCGTGATTATCTCCAGAGCATAGTTGGCCACAAATAGGATGAAACGACCATCATGCTTGGCGTACTTCTGCCAATTTCTCGTAGTCAACTTCTAAATACTTGTTTCTTAATTTGGCAGAGTTAACTGCAAGGTTTGGTCTTGTTTCAGAGGAAAACCACAGGAAAACTACATTACCAAATTCGCCTATCTTTAAAGCTGAATTTATCCAGGCTATAGGTTGGGTAGAGATATAGGTGGCCTCATTTCTGGGACTTTTCGAAGTAGGTTTCTTCACCTAAACTAGAATTACTGTCTTAAATTATTCTCCCTTGCATTTTTTACCAGATCTTTGAAAATGATGATTTGAATTATCGTCATAACATGTCGAAGAATAATAATAATTATTATTTATATTATT
The DNA here is from genome assembly GCA_029291075.1 of Eudiplozoon nipponicum. Lineage (NCBI taxonomy): Eukaryota > Metazoa > Platyhelminthes > Monogenea > Mazocraeidea > Diplozoidae > Eudiplozoon > Eudiplozoon nipponicum. Next base: position 76,252 of record JAQBSW010000171.1, on the reverse strand, counting down.
ATAAAAATCAATTAATATTATTATTATTAACATTAGTATTGTAATATATGTTTTTTAATTTATCTTGTGATTAGGCAGCAGTGAAGCATCAGTCTTTAAATGCTTTTGTATTACTGTTTCTTTGATAACGATTATAATGAGAAAGTGGCAAATTTCAAAAGGTATGAATAACATAATCTCATGCGTACATAATAGTTATCAGCAGTCAAAATATATAACTATTGTGTTTAAATGACATATAGCATGAAAATGCGATAATCGATGTCGATCAAGGCCAAATTGTAAGGCTTTACTGGAGTAACAGGTGTTTAGAATGGTACTTATTCTTCATATCAATTAAATTTAACCTATGTACAAAATCAAAAGTTTGATATCTTTTAAACCTCGGTATATATATATATATATATATATATATATATATATATATATATATATATATAGCGCGTCGGCATTGAAGACACATTGCTAAAGATTCTAAATAAGATTGACGCTACTAATGCCCGAAAACACATTTAAATAGGAGATTGCAAAGTTCAACTGTCCTACATTTAGTGATAAAATATACAATGGGCAAAAGGCACAATTCCGGATCCAACTGATGAGTTGTCAGTAAACATGAGAGGGATGTGTACTTGGGCTTATACATGCCCAAGAAACCAAGAATATGTAGAATTTATCTCTTTATCTAAGTGTATATAATACAGCTTGCCTAAAATAGATAAATGAATCTATGGGCATATTGTCATCTAGCATGTAATATTAACCTGTATCCATAATTGGCCTGAATGAGGGACGAACAAATCGTTTCGCTATTGCGTATCTCGACGACCAAAAATCAGCAAAGAATCCACTCTTATTACTCAGGAGGGAGCATTATGGGTTGCCTTTCGATAAACCCTGGAAAGTGAACATGATCAAAGATTATATCTATCAACAGAACAAACTGGAGCATCAAGCACTGACTAACAACTTATGAGAAGCAATAAGTAAGTCTTCAGTATAGAGACAAACAAAAGCCTGATGTTAAGTGACTTCTTTACAGGACCTCCGGAAATCAGCAACGACAAATAAGAAACCGATGTGAATACGATTGGCAAAGTCTGCTATGTTCAAAGGCGGCCGAGCTGCCAAATCGCTTTCGCCTTACTTTATCCGTAAACTGTGCTTCTAAGCAAGGCATATGATGGAACCCAACAGAACAGGAAAACGATTAGTTAGAGATACATCCTTACGTATTTTGGCAACAACTAGATTAATAAAAATGTTGCCGAAAGAACTTCCTAATTTGTGCAAGACATCAAGCCACAAATTTCGATATTTTCCAGCCAAATACAAGAGTAAATCACGACAAAGCAGGCTGTTTCTGTCTGAGCATGGGATGGCCCCCTAGTATTTTATATTTGTATATTTATGATAACGAGTTTAAATGGACCTACTGCTCAACTATAACTAACCATAAACCTTATAACATAACTACTGTATATATGAAGTCACAAGTCTCGATTTACGCTAAACGCTCAGTTACCTATGCAAGAAAGACTGTCTTCTGATGAAGTTACCTGTATTCGTCTGCAAATCCACATTACCGCCAAATTTTCCATCATTTGAGCCAGAAAGCAAATTTCCTGTGCCACACCCATGCCCAATAGACGAACTGTTTAGATTACTGGCATTGCCAACCGGAGGGGTACTTGCAGAGCCAGTTGTAACACTGAACAAAGCCCGCTCATCAAATTCGGCTAAAGCCGATCCAGCCGCACCGTTAAGTTGGGCCAATAAGTCGTCTGTAAGAAATGCCAAATCCTCCTCTGGTAAATTATCAGAAACCATGGCTGGAAACTCATCAGCGTCCGGAAGTAAAGCTTCGGCAACAGAGGAAGCGGGCACATGTCTATCCATTCTATCTGTTGAGCACAAGCACAGGTGCAAATAGGCAAATATATAAAAAGAAGCAAAAAACTGTTAAAATGTGTACATATAGCAACTACATTATGAGCCTGTAAGAATAACATTGTGCCAAATTGTTGTCAAATACTCCATAATAATGTTTATAAACAAATATGCCTGTTAAAAATAAGTTAGATTTAAGCAGTTCCCTTGAGTCGAAAGCACTCAGACGGAAAACAGGATAAACATAAGCAATACGACAAAATATAAAGGCATAACAAGTTATACGACCATACGAAGCAAAACAAGCGGCAATTTTTGGCCAATAAGGACGAAACCGGTCTACTGGATGAGTTTCCTTATCTACACTACACAATTTATAGTTTATACGGACATATGTAAGTAATTAATGGGTCAGGTGCTTATATCAAGACCACAACCTTGATTATAACAATTAAAGATATGTTTAAAGTACTAGAGTCTAAAAGACACTTCCTCCTAATATGGTTTAATGCCAGAATATTGATCGTAATATCTACTGGATGAATTGCCTTTTCTACACTATACAATTCTTAGTTAATAATGACATATGTAAGTAGTTAATAGGTCAGGTGTTCATATCAAGACCGCAACCTTGATTATAATAATTGTTATCACCACCCGCGCAACCAATGTTCATTTAATTATATAAATGTTCATTTCAATACCACTTCCCCATGTAGTGTGGTGCCTGTTCAGTAATGACAGATTGGGGATGGTTAGTTGGAACTTTGGGTCTAAATGGATGCCATATGAGCTCCACCTAAAGGAAAAATAACTAACCAAGTTACATTAGTTAGTATATAACTGAAAATTGTGTGCAGTGTAGTGTGCGGCAGGATGGCTCAGTGGTTAGAGCACTAGATTCCGAAGCAGACGTGCCCAGGTTCGAGTCCTGTCCGCGGCAAATTCTGGCCAGTACATGATGAGTTTCCAATAAGGACGAAACCGGTCTACTGGATGAATTGCCTTTTCTACACTATACAATACTTAGTTTATACTGAAATATGCAAGTAATTAATGGGTCAGGTGCTTATATCAAGACCACAACCTTGATTATAATAATTAACGATATGTTGAAAGTACTAGTCTACAAGACACTTCCTTCTTATATGGTATAATGCCAGTGTATTGATTGTAATATCTGCAAAATGTTTAGCTCAGAGCAATTAGTTATATCATGTGGAGCAAGTGGGTGTATAGCTTACAAGTTGTACGCAGCTATTTATAATTATTTTTTAGATATCTTGGCATTGAAGACAGTGAGGTTAGCTCTTATTAAGGGACTCTTATATTAATCAGCACTTTACCTTATATTGCTCATTCTATTGGAAAAGTATTCTCATAATTTTATAGCCTGACCATCACTTATTTTATTTCACATCTTAATTAAGCATCTAACTTTAATAAATTTTGACCAGTTGTCTGGACTTGCTTTGTTTTCTTTGCCCTCCTGTATCTATTAAGAGAGCACTTGTATCACATCATTTCAAACGTTAAGACTCAAACAATTAGTTTGGCGTGTGCGAAGAGTAAATTAACATCTACTGACTGCAGTTTCACATAAATTGACATACAAGTGTATTACTTATATTTGAATGAATATTTATCAGTGTTATAGAAATACATGTATGCGTATATGTAACGTGCACCTATCTAATGAAATTTCAGCAGTTGTTATGACACTGGCCAGTCAAAAGTATAAATCGAGTGGTTTGAAAGAAATTTCACACTTGCATGGTTTGTCTGTATTTAAGATTTATTATTTACCTTGGCGTGATGTGTTATTAATGGTGCATTTGATTTATTGGCTTCTCAACTCGAAAAATACGTCATTTCACATGGCGAGTATACAACAAATGGTCTAATGCATGTTAAGGGTTAATTAAAATTCAGACACTCCAGCTGCACTTCGTTGGTCGTATGCAGATTTATACACACAGACGCGACGCGAAACTATCTAAAGAGACTTCAGCTTTTATGAGACTAACCAAACAGAGGTAAAAATTAATTATTTAGCGGAAATAGCAGACGCTTTACCACCTTGTTCCTAAGACTTGAAAGATATTGTAGACCGATGAAGGGCACCGACAAAATTGTCCGAAATATTTCCGGAAAACAAACAACTGGAAACGATCCTTTATTAATCGCACCACATATCATGTAATTTTGAAATACTCCGTTTCGCAAAAACGTTTAAATTAATTTAAATAACGATTAGGAAGGTGATGGAAGGTTGAAACGCGTCAGTGTGTGTTCACCAAAGAATTTTGGAACCACTTGCACAGTCAATGATTGCGGTATTGTAAAATTAGAAGACAAAAACATAAGCTCAAGATTAACATGTACGAATGGTGTTGAAGCTTTCGGAACGATGAAACGAATCAGCACTCTACGAAACTAAATCGTGGAGATGTTAAATAAATCGATGGAATGGCGATAGACAGTCCGTTACGGAGACTATTACCTCTCCTACACGCATGTTCTATTTGAAAACTTAAAAACAGCAACCACTTATTAAAAAATACCTCCATACGCGTCTGAAATATGTCGATCTTGCTCCAATAATCGCAAAAGATTTAGAAATAAATTAAAACTTTAGAGAATATAATTCACATTCAGTTTAATTACGAGCGCGAAAACCCCCAATCTAAGGCACTGGCTTTCCTCGGCATTTTGATAATGAGACAGAAAGATAGCAGTTACAAAATAATTAATGAAGACAGATAAGGAATAGACAGAACATTCATCATCACAGACGTGGCAAAATTTCCAAAAATAAATTTTATACGCAAATTATCCCATCGAATAAAGCTAGTCTGTTCGGGCGAATACAAATGCCAAGCGCTGACAGTGCTAAAAATAAATTTATTTGTAAAAAAAGTATTTGACGAATAAAAAATTGTATCCACTGATGCCTAATGCAAAATTGATGCTTGCTTATACAACGAGACGTCTGTTAAAAATGAATGTAAAGGACATGCACTCTGCAATCGAATAGACTAAAATTGATTCTTTATACAGATGCAACGGCTGCTCGCTGAACTATGTAGGTAGGCCAAGCCGATATTTAAACTTGCGATTCTACGGGAATTTTAGACTAAAAACTGATGGAAAACGAGAGAGCTATTCCGAAATAGACGAAAAAATAGTTTCTAATGATCACACTCTAGACCATGCGGATTTCCAGGCATTTTCGAAGTAATAAATAAAAGGAGTTACACAGTGTGGAAGCAGTTGATTGTAACATCCTTCCTCTGGAGCTATAAAAATAAATAGATTTCTATAATAATTTAGTACAAAACAGTGAATTGTGCTAGTGTACTTTGGCATCTGCACGTGTGTTCGGCACTTTCCGTTTGCCACAAAATCCAACTTAATTCAATTTTTTTCAAAATGTGCTACATAAAGTGACAACTATTGCAGTCAAGTTGAGTATCGGTGAAAAGAAGGCGTTTGTTAAGTTTCGGATAAAACTGCTTCATAATGTAGTTAAATTTCAAATCATTATTTTCCATAATTCAAATGGTCGAAGTTGGCGGCACACTTCGACAAATCTGAGAACATTGTTGCCAACGCGGAACCTAGCATAGTCCATACGAGAGTTTATAGATCTCCATTCAAGTTATGCTTTCGTTGCAACACTAAATACTAGAAAGGCAACGCCAAACCTAGCTGGGTCGCCTCCTCAAAGAAAAGGCGAACAATCATCCTTCCAGTGTTAAAGGCTCGAATGAGACTCATAGTTAACTACTCAAAGCAAATCCGAATTTCTGCATACACGAAAAGTGGATATTGCATTTACGAAGGTCGCCAACAGTTACTATATTCATACACTCCACTTAATTTTAATTCAACACATCCCTTTTGAATAATAATAAAAATGATAAAATCGATGAATATAAAGAGCATGAGGATATGCAACGTTGAGCATTAAAACAGAATTTACAAATTTTCAAATAAGTATTTCAGAAGAGTGATTGTCCTCCAAAAGCAATAAAACCTGGCATAGATGGTTTCATAAAACGATATGATTCCGAATAAAATAAGGTAAAATCACATGACCCAAGATGGAAGTTAATGGCTATATTATATTCCAAGTCTGGAAAGAAAGTTAAACTTCTAGTAACGAAATAGAAGATTCTAACCATTAAAGAAAGCACGAGTACATTGGGTTGCATATTTCCAAATCAAATTGCAAAGAAACACACCACTGAAAACATACGGTGGTTATGAAATTATTCCATGGTGCATGTGAGAGAAATAAAATTACAAAAAAATATAGCAATCATTGATTGTGAAATCCAAATTGCAAACAAATTTATCAACTACGACCGCATTTCATAACAGTCGGATAAAATAATAATAATACCATCAATCCAACGTAATGACGTGTTTGGACTTTCTGCAGATTATTAGTGCAATAAGTGTTGCAAGATTTCTGATCAAGGTACTGGAAATGAGGCATCGAAACATCATATCACCAAGATTAGATGGATTATCATTTACAGTGATTAGTATTAAGGGCGCGGAAGCCTTCGTAGTAACGGGACTAATCAACACTCAGCCTTCACGAAGACAGACAGCTCGTACTTAAAAATGACGAACAATCGGATAATTGCGTAACTATGAGTGAAAATCAAGAGATCACGAAATAAGTTCGAGGATATGTTAAATAGAAACAATATTGTTTTATTTAAACACAAGGCACCAAAACATTGCATGGATACATGTTAAACTTATATAACAGTTAATAATGTGCATACAGGCTGAGGGTTACGCACCTATATGCATAAAGCAGCACATTAATCTGAATATGGAATAAAACCTCGATATCAGATTTACTGCGCAGTAATACGGAGTATTAATTTCAGCTGACTCAGGAAAAGTTGGCAAATGGCACTTCAAAACATGGTACCCGGACAAATTATGCTCGTCGGCTTTAGCAGAGAGCCTATTTGAGAGAGATAAAACTCTGACTACAAACTATCCCCATCACGAGTGGACGAACTCGTGCTTAATACAATTCAATCATAATCAGCTTTTATAAAAATAATGACTCTGTAATACATCATCTATCGAACAGGATTAGAATGGTTATCTTATCTACTCAGTTGTGCTGGATGAAAGAACGAAATCGAACTATTGCATGCATTTACTTTCACAAATTTGCCATATTTCCTATACTTTCTTGCAAATACCGTTTAAACAAAACATTGATTTAGATACAATGAATAAGGTAGATGTTGATAAGCTAAAAGAACCCAATTTCGTGTTACCAAATATTGACAATACTTCAGGTAATCCCATATTCTCTAAACGTAGGTCAAAATATTCCTGGCAGTGCATTTGGAGTGCAAACATAGAAACAAATGCGGCAACGGGAAGCATTAAGTAGCAAATTAGAGAAATTAGAAATTGATATACGTTTCGTATCCTTAAACAGAATCCAGGCGTCTATAAGTATTACAGAACAGTGTGCACAATCTTGGTATTCTCGTTAACGGCTTCGAACATCAGATACAAAAAAAATATTCGAAGCCGGAAAATTGTAGATCGATATCCTCTTTAATTAATATAATGGATCTTCTCTAACTGAATGGATCCCTGAAAACCGAATTTGTGCGGCACGCTTGAAGAAGTCCATTAGAACTAAAGCCAAGTTCATTAGTCAACATTCTTTCCGTTGTACACGTATATCCTTCTACCACCGAATGCAGCAATGACGACAATAACAACGCCTTCTACACCGAATGAGAAAGTCACCAAAGAAAGGCCAGAAGTTCAGACATCGTCTGGACGACAGGAGAGTTAAAGTTGGGCGTTAAAAAGTCAGAATTTCATTTGTGTGACAGATATACTTTAATCTGAATGTATAACGGATGAGATAAACAACAGTTGGATAGCTACACAGAGCACATATTATATATGGGACACACGAAAATCAGATTCAGTATAAGGCTTTGAGCCACGTGGTCTCAACTAGTTCCCAGACTATGCTTAACACAATCAAACTATGTAGCAATTGTTTACAGTTGGCGTAGACGCATCGATGACTCGTACGTTCTAGAACACTTATGTAAACTTGAACACACTCATCCATTGCAACATTACACTTATCTGAGCTGAAGAGCTAATCAGGAATAGGCCTCAAATAGGTAAAACGGCCTTCCATTCAAAAGGAATATGAAGCAATTTTTAAACAAAAATTAATTGATTTTGATGGTAAAATCCGAAGAATCACACGATCAAAGAAAAAATCTGCTATGAACAGCTAATTTATTTCTGTACCTGGCATTATGGGTTATCTTAGAATTATGCATTGAAACTCCGAAATTTTTCGAAGATTCTAGCAAGTAGGCATTAAATAAAACTCGTATACCTACAAGACGAAACATTAAGCCAAACCAGAATGCTGAACTTGACTGGTTCTGGATTAGACGGGCTGAAGATATGAAAGAAACTTTAATATCTGGTAACAGTCGAAATTATCTTCAATATATATCTACGTACATCATGAATAAGAGAACTAACGGCCAACGAAACAATAACTTATTGTAATAATGATCTAAACTCAATAAAATTTCAAATCTTTATCCATGGTCAGAACACTTCGAAGAACACTTATTTTTGTCGCCTAGGCAAATCCCGAGCACCAAACGTATGAGTGAATCAATAATATAAAATACCTGTCTCGGACCACCGTCAAGGTTAGAAATGAAGAATGCAATCCTAACTCATAGAAGATCGAAAGCTATAACTCAAGATGATCTGCTCTTGACCATATTTAAGGACGTTCGAAAAAATCAAGTTTGCGAAATTGATTTAAAATATGTTTATCGCCGCTCACGCAATGAATTATTGCTTAATTGTACAACTGCAAAAACGTTATGCTCGTGTCTGCAAAGCAATTATTTAGTTGATGTTTTCAGTCATCCGCAACGTATGCTAAGCTACTAGAGGTGAGAACAGCATACAAAATTGTTATAAAATCCTCAATAAATAGTTTTCGTTGCGCTCTGATGATGGACACGAAAATATGAAATGCTTCAGTACACTCGACCGAGCCTAGTTTTTCGATGTTGTGCGACTATTAAATTAGAAAATTGTTTTTGTTTATCTCTAATTCGCAAATTTGATTCATTTAAAAGTGTCATCACCATTCGCGCAATCAATTAGTTAAATTGTATAATTTATATAATGACTGCGCTCCCAAAAGCTAACAAGCAATGGTTAATCTCTTTCGAACTAGAAAAATTAAGAAGACCTTTTCGGCTGCTTCGGACGAGTCGGCTATCAATATCATCCTCAAAAAACGAAATCTTAATTCGTGCGATAACCATCGTAGTGTAAGGCTGACTCCCGTCGCATCTAGGTTATTCGTGCGAATATTATATGCCATTTCAATGCCTCGTGTTATTCTCATTTCAGAGAAGAACAAGCTAGATTCCAAACAGACCGAGGTTGTACAATTTATATTTTTACCTTTGTGTGCAACTACACACATATCGCCGTCCCGAAACAGCCAATTTTCTAGACTAATGAGTGCAACTGATTCAGCGTATCGGAATGTATTATTGGATCGTATATCTGGAAATAGAATGCTGGATAAATATTTTTTATAGCAAGCTTTATAAAAATAATTTTGATTGAATTTTCGCACAATTTTGTCCGACAATGATGTTCGACCCATTTTTTCAATTTTATTTTACATGCTATTATGAACTATAAACATCCCTATGTACTGAAGTTCCCCAGGCAGTAGATAAGTTGACCTAGACTTAGTCGACCATATTGTGTCATTATTCGTCAACCAAAATTTTACCAATACTAACCTGATAGATTACAAGTCGAATTTTGGTACGAAATTCACAATCTAGATAAGGACTTATTAAGGAATAGGCACGAAAGCCTTCATTAATAATACGCATTCCTAGTTGACCACATTTCGACATTTATCCAAATAAAACCTTATACGAGAACGTTTTACGAATTCATTCTAGGTCAATAATTCTGTTTCCTTCAACGCTTCCAAAAATATTGCATATGGTAATGTGGAAAAAAACATATAAACGGATATGAATGCCTCCAGTGCAGTAAAATCCAGAAGAGCTTGTTCTTATAAAATGAATTTACCAGACACTTCACTAGAATTAAACGAACATTGGTTACGCGGGCGGTGATAAAAATTATTCTAATCAAGGTTGCGCTCTTGAGATAAGCACATGAACCATTAATTACTTACATATGTCAGTATAAACTAAGAATTGTATAGTGTAGAATAGGAAATTCATACAATAGACCGGTTTCTTCCAGTACATGATGAGTTCCCAATATTGACGAAACCGGTCTACTGGATGAATTGCCTTTTCTACACTATATAATTCTTAGTTTATACTGACAAATGTAAGTAATTAATGGGTCAGGTGCTTATATAAAGACCGCAACCTCATTAAAATGCAACAATTTTTGACAATGAAGTCATCTCTTATGGAATCAATTGTTTACGGGCCCATCTATCAAGTTGAAATGTTTCAATAACCTATCGAGGTGGGCGCGTAAACAGTTTTATTTAACCAATAATCGGGTGCCCAGTAACCAAATCCGACGGGAATAGTACATCGAAAGGCAACAAAATATGAATATTCTATGTATCATATATTAAATCAAATAAAAAATGTTTTAGGACAACGAAATTACACATTTTGTGACAAATTTTGATACAAATTAAGTGCACTTGGTTAATACACATATTTTATCATTTAAAAGAAGAGATTAACTGGTATTAAACCAGAAATTCAGAGCTCCGACACTAAGCATGCTCTACATAGTGAAAATAATACGAATTTGTTTATGCATACTTATAACGTAATCGACACATCTACATGCGTAAACATTTTATTACATATCTATTGTTGTATGGGATGGATTCGGTGATGTATAATAGCTTTGACAAGCAAAGAGCCAGCTGCACAAGTTGTAGGACTGATGCCTTAAATTAAACAGAGCACCTTACAAAATAAGCACATCAAAGTACGGCTAAAATGTAATTACCAGTATAAGAGTCTAGTAACATGGTCTCTCCACCTATGTTAGTGTCGAGATAAACAAACTACATTCCATATAAAAAAAATCAATAAGATGCAAGAACATGTTGGAATGAATGCTGAAGTGACGAATGCAAATTAAGTCGAAATGTTTCCACACCTAAAATTAAGCACATCAATGCACGTTGAAAGATAATGCATAAATATTTGACATGAAGAATGTGCACATCATTTACATATTTGCTAATAGAGATTCGAACAAAATCATCCACAAGGCATCAAGAGTTTCACGCAATATGACTCAATAAACAAGATCTTGCCACTGGATTATTCCGAAATCAGAAAAGTGAAAATTCATCTTTGGCACTTAGCAGGTAGCACTGCCATTCGTATTTCCCCCTTACTTTCGGCAGCAATACATTATAGATTAAAAACTTAGAACTCAAGGCTGCATACTCATGATTGATAAAAGTAATTATTTATGAGCTGTATAAACATACTAGGTGCCTATTTCTTGAGGTGGATCGTTTAGATATAGTTTTTCTTCCCTTCGATGGTTACTCAAAGCTTTACAAGCACCTATATATTAACAAAAATCTTACTAATTATTTTTTCTTGTTCCGGATATAAACTTATTTCACACACTACAAGAATCGCCTATAAAAGCATTGACGTTTGATTCTCGGTAGTCAGTTTGCCGTCGTGCTCTGATGATGACCATGGCAAGTCGAAACGCATCAGTACATATAACTCACTGTAGTTCTACTGTTGTGTGACTGGATGCATCCCCTCTAGCGTCATCAATGATTGCTCAATTGAATGACTTAAAAAAAAGTGTCGCAAATGATGCAAAAAGGTAATGTTCGTGACTGCATGGGAATTGAGCAGCCGACATTTCCAGTCAAGTACAATGTATGCGAGACTACTAGAGATGAGAGTCGCATGTCCAATTTTGTTATAGTTATATATGCTGGCGGTTTGATTCTCACCATTCAGCTTGCTGTTGTAGTCTGATGAACAAAGAAGATTCAAAACGCGTCAGTACGTAAGATTAACCGTAGTTTTGTTATGTTGTGCGACTGGATGAGTAAATTTGAATTGACGCTCATCTCACGTACAGAAACTTAATTTTAAGAATAATACATATGTCAACTTCAATGTGTCTAAGACAACAATTTACTATCATTTAGAAACTGGGTGTTCATGACCGCATATCTATAAAAGAAATTAATAATTATGTGGGGGCGGTAAAAGAATACCAGGTGCCCATTCATAGTGATGAAATGCTTCTCATCGATGCGTAATCAATGATAGCGATCACCTGTGTCTAAATCAAAAACTAACTAACCAGTGTTTCGTCGACTTCGTTTTCCTGATCGAAAATTACTTCGCACACTGCAAGCACTGGTCATCTTGCAATCTTCATCATCATCCTCCTCACCCTCATCATCATCGTCATCCCCATCAGTGGCAATACCGTTGCTGTCCTCATCACAGTTTTCCGTATTATCCAGTTTAAGGCGGCTCCCGTCAAAACGTGAAAACTTTTTAGCCTGTTTAGCACCGCTAACATTCCCACTCTTTACCAGTTGATGGTAGGCTATAAATTGAGCACGCAACTCACGCAATAAACGACGCTGCGTAGCAGACAAGTTGTTGCCTTGCATCTTTGACAGAAAATATACAAATAAAAATGAAAAAGTTGAAGTTAACGTTACTAAAATAAACTCGTTTAATTTATATTAGGAATGTTGGAGCACAAATTCTACGGTTAGGTGTGTGCGCTCTTTTAACTGTTAAAAATTTCTTTTAATTTTGATATGGAATGTCACTAATACTTTGAAAGAAATATATATATATATATATATATATATATATATATATTATGGCCCTCCTTTTAGGCACATGTCTACGTTGGCTCTTCCTAAGGGCATTTCTATTTCCACACTTTTAGAACAATATTTTTGGTGTGTCAGTTAAGTTTATTGGTGCTCATTCCGTCAAGTTACGAATTTTGTTAATTTTTATTAATCGTGTAATTTTTCTAGAACAGCCAATTCAAATTTATTTGTTACTTACATATTAAAATTCAAAACTGCGCGCATATTATGAACTCCTCTTTGTCGGCTTAAAATTTTGCATTTTACGCGTAGGTCAAATACACGCACATTAAACCGATAAATTCCGTGTATTTTGTACAAACGTATATTAATGCACTCATTATATTTAAATTTTTCATTAGACAACTCCGTGCTATATTATTAGAAATTTATGACCATTAAAAAATAAATAAGCAACTCTCATTTTTTAAATGTAACAATATTAAAGGAGAGTTCAACTTGAATAATTGAAAGATTTCAAAAACTCATTAGAACTTCATCACAAAGGCTTACCTGAAGTGAGTGAAGAAGATTTTCCTGTTGAGCATTAAGAGGTCGTAATTTAAGTCTACACTTTGGATCCCGTGTATGCATAGAGCGTTTTCGTTTGGAAGCCATAACTTGGCTATGATCTGCTTGAATAAAGATAATAGGAACAAACAAATCCGAAAAGTATACCAAGATAAAATAGTTAAACTTCTATTTCTCTCTCGACATATATGTATACACACACACACACACACATATATATATATATATATATATATATATATATGGACCCATTCGAATAAGCAGACTTTCGAACAAATGGTTTCATTGTTTGTCGCCAAAGTTAAATAACATTCTACAACAAAATAGTAGTTAGTCTATTTGACCCGATTAAAAATGAAATTAGCGATTTTCTAATAGGCATTGCCCACCTGAAAGATCTCATTTAGGCAGGTACAACAATGTGCAATTAAGTTCTGCATGGCAATATTATAACTGGACTAACAAGATTCTGCCCAAGCCATCTTAATGAGCTAAGCAGTTGTTTTTCCGTCTTTCAATATGAAATTAACTCTCTAAATGCATGGTACTGCTGCAGAATCACTCATTACTCACTTCAACTCTGTGTATGAAAGATGCATATCTGGACGTAGTTGACAGATTTACATATCTTAATAGTTGTATCAATAACTGGGGCCATAAGAATGACGAAGCGAACATGATGACCGCGAAAGCTAGAGTAACTTCCTCACACCTTTGCCACTCATGGTGAAACTTATCCCTTTAGAGTCGAAGATTTTACAGCTAGCCAACCATCGGTGTTTGAGAATAATCGTAAATATAGGTTACCAACAACGAATAATCACCATTAAAATCCCTAGAAGTAATTTTTAATCTGAAATCAAGGGCTCCTCATTAAACAATTAAATAAGGCTCCATCAACTACGTTGGCTGGGTCACTTCTTACGCATCCCCTTAATTCGATTGCCCAGTAGACCATGTTCCCCTCACCCGGTACCAGTTTGGAGTAAGAAAGGGAGTGGTTAGATGTCGATATAGCAGAAACAGCCAAAGTTAACTAAAGTCAATTTGGTAGAATAGAACCCCATAGTTTTCCAGGAAGGAGTCCACGTGACTATCGTAGTTCTGGGTTGGAAACTCTGCACGATACTGCATCTAGTCGAGCTCAATGGTGCTCCTGCTACAGACTTATGGTAGTATCGACTGCTTCACACTTTTGTCTTAGTTCGTCAGAGATAACTGCCAGGTTTAGTTGAATTTATGACGTAATAAAGTGAAAACCACATTGAAGCTGTATTGCCGACGTTGCCTTGCCTGATAGCTGAAATGAACATAATGATGCTGTGTAGAGTTACAGTAGACCTCATTTCCGTGCGTAACCTAAGTACATATAGCCTCCATTTCATAAAACACTCACCTTTAATACTTTTTGTTATGCATAAAGCATTTGTAATTTTTTTACGCGAATGCGAAGCCTACTTTATCGTACAGTAAGCATTCAACCCGAATTTATCAAGGCTCCATGAACACGATATTGCATTGGGTTAAAATAGAATTATCAAAAGCAGCAATAAACATCGTTTAAACATCACACGTATGTTCTCCAGACGTAGCATTAAAAATAAGTACTAAATGCAATAACAAAAGAGAGTTAGCCACATACGAAGCATTATGGATAAACAAATTGCAACCTGATTTGTGCATGCAGAAGAAGCATGTTCAGGCATTGATCTTGAACTGGAGATGAGGCACGCAATTGATTGGTTTCCCTTATTTCACACTCTCTTCATGTTTTACATTTTTCTATCTTATTTTGCCTTTCAATTAATGTATAAAGAGACGTTCATTTATAGATACTTAAGAAGAAAATGAGAAAGAAGCGTTTCTTGTATCTGATAAAATTTCCTTTTATTTTTGCACATGGAAGAGTACTATGAATTTAAATAAATGAAAGTGTTTCCAGTGATTTGTATTGATTGCTTAAGGTAACTAGTAAGTCAGAAATCTGGAAAAAAGTCTATATAACTGGAAAACTAAGTACACTTCAAATTGTTTTGACAGACAAATGTAGAAGTGAACGTGTTAACATGACATGCATAACACCTTGGACAGATTATCTTAATGGTCGAATAGTAAGCTTAAGATATATTTTTAAAATTGCGGGAGAGTATTGGGGGCATAGAATCAAGTGTTTTATAGTATTTGAAAACGTTTTGAAATGCATCATGAGACCAGCTGCTCAATAGCATCAGAGAGTGTGATGTAATTTGCATTGTTATGAAAAAGACAGTCTGATGAAAAAAATTTGAGAACACATATGATCATCAACGCATATATCGCGAAAAAAATTAATGTACAGATAGGATTTATTATTAATCTCCTGGATTAGTATAACATGCAAAATGTATAAGCTCTTGAAAGCAGTCCAACAAGTTGGCCATGGTTTCGTCCAGACTAAAGAACTCCTCAGTAGTAAATGATAACATGAGCTAAACTAAAATAAATCTTAATATACAGTTTTAATCAATTGGCATAGTGTGGTAATTTAAACCTTCGTGATGACGTAATACCTCGAAAAAATATGCGAGTAAAAAAACTAGAATAGAATCGCGGGCCAGACCACGTGGTCTAGGAGACTTAGATAAACTCAGATCTAGCTCAGCCGACTGGCGAGTCCCAGAAGAGCATGTCAACAAAACAGAATTCGATGAATTTATTCATTGGACCCAGTGGGCCACAGATTTTATCCCATTCAATAGGCTCTTCGTTGACGAGCGTACGCTGCACTATTATCTAATGATCGATATCCCGAATAATAGTGTCCGGTCACGAGATCACTGGGCTTTATTTTATGCGACTTCATCCATCCAGTGAAGTTGCCTCGGTAACACGGCAAGAAGGATGTGTAATTATTCGCAATAGACAGTTTGCCAGATAAAGCAATCAGTGGTTCTCAACTGGATGCGTTTGTGACCGAACATTCAAGAGTGGCAGAATAGAACTAGTGGTTCGTAATTTTTCGCTTAATTAATGCTGCCCAATGCTCAGCTACCAAGAAAATAAACCAAACTGAGAAAATACGTCATTTAGAAGTGAAAAATGAATAATATTTGGCCTATTAAAAAGCCAGTGCAATATGTCATTAACAATTCTCTGATTTCAAGATAATGCTAATAAATTTGTTTCTGAACACATAAAGATGTAGTCTGCCCATTGCTGAGTCCATGGTCGCTGTATCAGGAACGTTATTGTTATCAATGCAGACACTTAGCAAAAGCTAACCCTATGACAATAAAAAAATTCCTTTAAAGCACAGATAGCACTATTAAAGAGCATTTGTTATTGACAAATTAAATGAGTTAAAGGAAACCCTCAAACTCAAAAGAAGATAAACTTGTTCGCAAATGCTAACAATAAAGGATCTGTCTTTATCAAGTGCCTCTGTAATATGGAAGCTTAAAACGAATCTCACCTTTTCGGTAAATAAAAGAAGAATCTACTTGGCAAACTGAAGGCTGCTTATTTTGTTTTATGTTGGCCGAGGTTTCGGGGAACGGTCACTGTCGTTTTAAAATACGTTTTGTGGGCTTGAAAAGCAAATCTGTGCTGCTCTAACACTGCATGAGAAGGAGAAATGCGACTATACAAAAGGCTGGTCAACAAACTAAACAAAGCAACAGCTTACCGCTTGCGGTGCGCTAAATAGCAAGCATAACGGTAGATGCACAGAAACAGATTAAATGAAGTTTTAAATCGCTTAGGATTTCCTGTTGCACTGGGCTATGTTGCTTAAACGTTAAGATACTTGTTAACTATAAGAAAACTTGTCATCGAAGTTGTATAAGGAAATTAACAGAATCCTAATCGTAAGTCGGAATGGTCCATGCAAATTGTCAACCAATACCGAATAAATCAATATTGTAATATCCATTATATTGCCATATTCAAGGATGCTATCTTGATATAAACACCTGACCCATTAAGTAAATACATTTTTCAGTAGATTGTAAAAAGACAATTCATCCAGTAGACCGGTTTTGTTCGTATTGGGAAGTCACCACGTACTGGCCAGAATTTGCCACAGACAGGGCTCGAACCTGGGCACGCCTGCTTCGAAATCTGGTGCTCCAACCACTGGGCCACCTTGCTGCAGGCTTTTCCAGATGAGAGGCAAAATTCGTTCCTTGTGACATCTCTTGATGCTCATTATCATTGTGAGTTTTTATGTAAGACAATTTTCAAATATCGCTACTGTACTTTGACTTTGTATTTGAAATTAGAATAGACGGTAATTACTACGGTTGTTGATGTCATGACAGCAGATTATTATAAAAAGGATAAATCATCCTATCGGAAAGAGCTCAATTTATTTCATTTAGAACAGCAATCGACATAAATTGATTTAATTATATACAAAAATTTTGTTCTAATGATGGTTAAAAATGCCCAAATGAAATATAGACATGAAAAGTCATTGGTCTCAAACTGTAACCCACAAATCACAAAATAATGAATTGTTAAATTTTCGGAGATAGGTCACGGTAGTTTTGGTATTGTTAATTTAACAATTGCTGATTTTTTGTTGTTCTTTATTTGTTTATAAGCAATAAATGACCGTGGAGAGCGCTATGCCCGCAAGATTGATTTGTTACTAAAGAAGCAGATAAAATAGCAGTTTATACTACACAGATCTGGCAAGTGTCAAAACGTCCAGGAATGTCGGCCAAATTTGTAAAAAGTCACACTTTAAACCGTTTTTTCAATGCGGGTACTGAAAAACTCAGGATTGCAATTGCTAGTCATCTAATTATCACTGCAGTTGATCAAACGCAAAATTATTTACATGCACTGAAAGTGCATTAGTGAATTATGCGATCTAATTTAATTTCCACAATGTCTCAGAAATTTTCCATACAAAGAATCATGTATTTAAAAAGTGAGATAGACAAAAATCAGGTTTTCGTATTTGTGCTGGTAAACAAAGCAATTTAAAAAGAGAGGTTTTAGTACATAATATGTCTTTCCGCTTGCCGGTCTTAATGAATTAACTTCTCTCTAAATACGCAGCGGTAAATGTCGTCCTGTTGCTATTTCTATTAATGTGGACAGACCCAAAAACTAAATATAAGGGAATAACACGACTATCTGACATCTGAATATAAAAAATACCATTAGGGGCAGAAGCAACAACACTAATAAGGTAGTTAAATTTGCTATTAATAAAAGAGATGCTGACCTGATAAAAAACATCACTTCAGTAAATTAGTTGAGCATAGATAACTAGCTTGAAGGGACAAAAATCTGCACAAGTATAGCGGTAAACAGGGGACAGTGTGGTTTGATTAATTATGTAACCGTACGAGAGATCCATATATCCGTTTATGAATCCAGGCATTTTTAAACTAACCTTTATCACATTTGCCTATTTCAAGCGTAGAGATACATTGCTTCTTATCCACTTCCAGTTTTACAACCTCAACGGGTTTCGTTAGCATGCCGTCATTATTATCCTCATCTACCTTTGGCTCCGATTTCATTTGAGATGTTATATCTGGTAATTGACTAGAATATGTAGCACCACTTAACGTAATTGCCTCAAACTTTTGTTTGATCTCCAATGCATTTAGATTTTCATCTTTCAAGGTGCTTTTCAGACGATCACCTTCTTTATCATCATCTTCGTCTTCTTCTTTGTCCGCATTGTAGTTTAAAAACAACCTTTTCATGACTTTGGACAAACCAGTTGTCAATTGTCGCTATTGTTAAATGAATAATATGCTCAATTAGCTATTTTAGGTTAATGTTTAAAGTTATCAGAGAAATCAAAGCAAAGCATAAAATAAAACTTTAAAACAAATAATGAAGATGTAAAATATGGATAGCGTAGTAACCGCAACAAGTAAGCGAATTTGAAATTACGAAAAAACGTGATCTATAAAAGTGGCAGTCATTCTATGAAAGGACTAAAAACAATATACATTGAAATGATAAATTAATTTGAAATCCTACTAAAAGCGAAATGTCTGATCATCTGAAGAACTTCAATTCCCGATAAACCAAGCGTGATCATGAGTAAAAAGGGGGAAAACGGACAGTCTTGACAAACCCTACTGCTGGAATAAAGTCGTGTTAATTCTTTGAAGACCGTAACTCGACCAGAAATGCTTTTGTAGAGAACGCATATACTACTTACAAATTTGGTGAGAAAAACATCTTTCGACAGAATATCGAATAGAACCTTGCAATCCACCGAGTCAGATACACCCTTGACGTCTAGAAAGACGGTTATTGTGGGTCGGTGATAAACATGTCACTGTTAAAGAATTTACCTTACAAACACGTTCTGGCCGGAATCCGGCTTATTCTTCTCTAATATGGGATTCATGCGAAGCTCTAAGACACCGTAAGATAATTGTAGTAAATAACCTAGATATAAAGAGAACCAAGTTTATATCACGATGGTTATCATTCAAATTACGACTGCTTTTTCTTAAAATAGGTATCAGTCTACTAATTCCAAGAAAGCTGCACAGTCTTCTTATTCCATATTGTCAAGTTAGTCAACACTCGAGAAATTATATCGCCACCATTATAAAATAAGCTCGGAAGCAAATCATCGGGGCCTGCAGCTTTGCAACGTTTAAGAGATTGGATTACATCTCGTATTTCTAATACTGATAGTTGTTCGAGATTAAAATTCTACACTGTTGATACAGATACGATTCCGGGAATCGAGACTGACGAAGGTGCCCATGAAATTTCATCTTTCATGTGTTCAGCCAACATATCAAAAAGACTTATTTTATCGGTTATTAGATGATTGGTACTGTCATTTACGGTTTCGCAAACTTCTAATATTCTCGGACCTATTTCGATGATAAGTTGGAAAAAACAGCGGGGAATGCTTCTTCCATCTCCTTCTGATAAAAAAGTATTCGAGATCGATATTTAGACTGCGCTTAAGTTGGCGTTTGACAACTCTACGAGTATTAATATAAGCCAAGACAGATGGAATTTGGCATCTAGTTTTTATATCTCCATAGATTTTACAGATACCAAGTCATTATTTCTACGGGAGCTTACAATGCTACATATAACAGTACCTACATTGTGTGAAGTGGAACTTATCCTCGTGAACAGGAAATTCGAATTTTATCCATCCAAACCAGTTAATTTGACTTTAGAATATCTTCATATTTTTTTATCAGAAGGACAGTATTTCGAGCTTGTTTAAATTTGAGTTTTAACCTTATTTATTTTTCCGGAAAACTTAATTGCAAATCTACAACGTATAAGGGCATGGTCCAAGTCTACACAAGTGTTCCAAAACGAACGAAAATCCTGAAGGCAACCACACCGTCCATAGCTAATTTCTACATGATCTATTTGAGTTCACCTCTGTAAAGTGGTTGGAGGACACTAAGACTGAAGTTTTTCCTACTTACTTATAATCTGTTCCGCGCAGCTATCCAAAATTTGTTCACCATTATCGTTGCACGACCAGCTCAATATGTATCTTCCATCAAAATCAAATTCTGCATTACTTAAGCGTCCAACTTGAGCATTCATATCACCTATAACCAAGACTATGTCTGAACTTCATAAAGAGCTTAGGTTGGAGTCAAAAACGCTGTTGCTGTCGTCTGTGCTGCAATCGGTGGGAGCATATGCAGATACAAAGAAAAGGCAACGCCGATTAAGGTTTCTGGCAATGATTTTAGTAGATCTATTTAAGCGTACCTCACAAAGTCGGCTATTTACAGGGATACATTTAGTTAAACAAGCTTAAGCTCGTGAGCTAAGGACAATACCGACGCTTGAGAAAACACTTTGGAACCAAAGGTTCGAAGCCAATATCGCGTAGATAAGGTTAATGCACTCAGTTCTGTAATGCTCTTAGGATCGTGTACTCTGGTTTCAGATACACAACATATACGTACGTGAAATAATTTCTTGTTGACCAGTTTATTTTAATGTTCACACACTAAATTTTCCGACATCGAAACCTAATCTAGGCTTAATGAATGGTAGACTACTTTGAGTAATTTCGACATTTTGCAATCCGATATTGGGCTCAGTCAAATTACTAGCACCCATCATACTGAAAGCATAAAAACTAGCGTTATTGTTAGATTGAAAAGAGAAAAGAGAGGGAAAGAGGCAAAATCGAAGATGAAGTTGTCTGCAGTAGCCTGATTTCGCTTATCCATCCTGCACGACTAAGCATATAATGCGACTATTTATATTTCACGATGTACGATGCAGTATGTATTCATTATAATTCGAACTGTTCACCGTTATAAGTGGGTTGTAAAAGAACACTAATTCGCCCATCCCTAGTGGAGATGCTTTTTATACAGTTTTACTTCTTTTATATCACCTGCCAACCAATGATGATGAGCTCTATCTGCTTAGACGCCAGTGGCCAAAGCTTCCTTCAGCAGAGCAAACCTACCGTTCGTGTCTGGCGCGCTTGCTCTCTTTCAGCCACTACTTATTTAACACAACGTTTTACTGCGTAATTAACCCAAACACGAGACTTCATATGGAACGCGATGATGGTTGTGCGCCATTTGAACCGGCACGGTTCACGCTACCATTCTCGGGCTGACTAGCATATGCCTGCCCGTCGGCAGGCCGGAAATTTTTACGGATACTAGCCAGAAATGCATTAAAATCAATAAAGGCAATCAGCATGACATCTTCCACATAAGTGGTGCGCTTTTCTACAATATATTCATGTAGAATGATTTTAAAACCATTAACGTAGGGGGGGTGAGCAATAACATATTTTCCAATGAAGAGATATGGTGTAAAGCGCAATGAAGGTGTATTGCCAATTTCGCCTTGCCTTGTCTTGAAGCTGATTTTGCTTTAATGATTTTTATCGAGATCTTTGTAGTTTTATTTCTGTCTGTTAGCTAAGAAAGCATTTCATTCTGAACTAGATTCATCCCCTCATAAAATACATTCCATCAATATGGCAAAAGTCATTTCAAACTAATTTTGGCCTATTTTAGGGTAACACACTTGCCTTTAATAGCAATCAAAGAGAAACAGCCGTTCATGTCGATATCAAATACTATTTACCAGTATACACGCGCAAGTTGTAGATCAACTGTTCTGTTGTTTGTGTAGCGCCTTTAACAAAACATTTATCTATACATGATGGGAAGGTTTATTTTTTAAAAAAGCCAAATTTTCTTTGCACTATTACTAGTATCTTTCTTTATTACGCAATATTTAATTTCTTTTACGAACAGTTTAATTTAACTTTTTACTCCATTGAAATACTTTATCCGTTTCTAATTTAATTTTGCTGTCTCTTAATTATTTACTCTATTCATAGTATCTTGCCCCCTCCTCACCGGAATAGCACTCGTAATTACTTCATTTAGGAAAGTACATGTAAAATAGGTTTGACGTGTGCATTTAGGAAATGTCAGTTATCATTTTAGTTTCACTTGAATGACTGTTACACGTGCCTGTAATTACATCTAACAGATTAGTTCCCAGTCTTATGTAAACGCTCACGCACATACACACAAACACGATTTCCCAGTGAATAGTCAGATGTTTCTAAATCTCTGTAATTTCACTGGGATGAGTGTACACGTGCACTAATTGATTACTCCTCAATCCAAAACAAACGAGAACACATACACACAGGCATGACGTACGCTTATCTAGTGTGTTGTCAGTAATTGTCATTCAAATCACTGTAATCTCATTGCGAAGAATGTATACATGCAGTCATATACACAAACCAATTTGACATACACTTTCCTAGCATTTAAAAAAAACAAGTTATGCTTAAGAGATCTAACAACAAGTATGAATGGGGCGGTTTAAACTAATATTTCCACTTGACATACCAATTGTCAACTTAGTGTGTGATGTGCGTCCCATTGAAAAAGATATCCGAAATATTTGGGAAAATCATGATGACAGTGGATTCAAACATTTCGGTACGCAATCCGAAAATCAGATAAATTCAGTAAAAATGTCAGTTTAGTAAAATACACATGTTTATAGGTGGTTGTATGCGCGGAGAGGGACAGGGATAAGTTTTTGTATACATTTGAGTATTAGAGACTGGGTATGGAGACCGGATATTAGGAAGAAAATTAAAAAAATACATTTGGAAGAAAAATAAATATAAATATGTCTGTCTTCAATGAGGATACCACATTTGCCACAAGTTGTGCTTTATTCCTGTGCGTATTGTGTCAACCCTGAAGATGAGACTGGAAATTCGGTCTCGAAAATTAGGGAAAAAGAACAATGGAAAATCTTGTTCCAACGTCATTTTCAGACAATCAGCTGATGGAAGGCTTAAAAAGAAGGGACAAGTGAGAACCCATCAATCGAGGCCAAAAATCTGAAAATGATCAAAATTCAAGATTTTACCGACCTAAGAGTGCTTTCAATTGTCCCGCACAAGAAAAATGCGGTCAAATCCACAACAAAAATGACAGCACTGCGCAAAGAGATTCATCATTTAAAATTTTCCTCTTGTTTTTGTACACAGGAAGGGTACAATAAAAAAATATAAATTTTATTGCACCTTATTTTAATTTTATTTTTATCATAGTTATACGACGGTGAAGCATTAATTACTAAAGGCCGTTGTATTGCTGTCCGTGATGATGATGATTATCATGAAGAACACAATTGCAAGAAAAATATGCATATAAAGGCGAGCTAGTTTGGAAAGTATCCGGCAGATATTCCTGTGCCTCCGATATGAATACATCAAATATTGGTCAAAAGTCGCGGAATTATTCCGTCTTGAGGATCTTAGGGTTCTAGCCAATAACACAAGTTGCAGTATAATGAATCTGAGCAGATAAATGAAAGAAGCATTCATTAAACTGTGTGTAAAATAGATTTATAGCACTGAATGTGATTAGACGGAACTCCTGAACCTGCCATGGCAGAGGTGTTATTGACGTTGCAGCTGGAAATATTTTAAGATACTGCATACTTAAGGTAAACCAGTAAAACATTAAAAAAATAAATCTTCATACTAAAAATTTAAATAATAAAATTAAACATTTTTCATCCTACATAAAACACAAAAGCGAACAATATATATTTACACTACTAGGCGATGAAAAATAACAAGTGAATCACAGTAACTAACTCGATAGTATTTCTGCTTTTCAATTAGCTGATCAATTGGCTGTTGGTTATCACGAGTTTGTCGGCCAAGTAACAACAATCCGGCCATTTGACGACGCACACCACATTTTTCTTGCTCAGTAGCATCACCTCCACGCTGAAGTGGCGAGCTTGGACCGTTAACACGAGGAACTCGACAGAAAGATGATGACATATCTACAAGACCCCCGGCTCCAGTCTCTCCACAGTTTCCGTTAGCTATTAGCGCATTGATTTTTTTTAAATATACACAAATGTAGATGGCGGCAATACTCATTCATTCGTTATTTTTAAAAATGTAAAAACAAAATTCCACTGCAATCTACATCTAACGCGGTCTATAATTAGATTTTTTCCTGTGGACAATCATGTGTAGCCAGAGGCAGTGAAAAATGAGACTCACGCATATCGGAAAACATACCAAATCGGATGATGGAAAATAGGATTAGTGTTGCACGTATATCTATATCTAAACACTTGTCCGTCCTCTTGAAATTGCGACATACCAAAGAAGCGCTTTACAATTTTAGTTAAGGCTAAGTATGTTAGTATGCTTTCCTATTTGAAAATGATTTCAATAAATCACGTTGACCAGGACCGTGCTTGGCTACGATTTTTTCTTTTTTTTAACATTATTTAGTGATACGTAGATTTTGTGTACTTTTTCTTTTTATTTAAACAATTAATTTTTGTTTTATTCCTCCAGTAAATCAGTTGATAAAATTGAGCGT
Organism: Eudiplozoon nipponicum; assembly: GCA_029291075.1. Taxonomy (NCBI): domain Eukaryota; kingdom Metazoa; phylum Platyhelminthes; class Monogenea; order Mazocraeidea; family Diplozoidae; genus Eudiplozoon; species Eudiplozoon nipponicum. The sequence continues at coordinate 50,995 of JAQBSW010000171.1, read as the reverse complement.
AAGCGCTACTGTGCCATTTAAACTCGTTCTATTTTTAAATTTTACTTTAAGGCATTAGTTATAAAAGGCTTGTGTATTTCTGTCGGTGATAAAGATTTAGACCTGCAATTAAAAGTTTACAGCTATGTAAAGCATCCCGTAAGCCTAAAAATATCAATGCTTTTTGAGGTAATACAAAATAGCCGTTTGAATTCTCCAGTCGATCGACCCGAGAAACGCATAAGTTTAACGCTTTAAAGCATTCTAAATAATTGAACAGTGACAAATAACATTAGGTTGAAATATGACATCAAATATATTTTTAGGTTACAAATCATACGCATCCATAGGAAGCATTATGTCTAGATACATGGACACTAAAATCGTCTACTTTGTGAGTTCTAGAAGTCACTGCAAATTTATCCGATTAAAACAGGCTTTGAAGGCGCCACTATATGCAAAATGGCAGTAATCCAGTTTCGATTGCAACTCACCTTCTGCTAAAATTCAGAGAGATAGATGTACCTATTAATTATAGATAGGTTTAATGAGAACATCTCCATGTCTCTTTATCTCTATCCCTCTCCATCTCTATCTCTAACCTTATCCATTTCTATCTCCAGTTCCATAGCTATCTCTATCTCTCCCTCTCTTGCTCTCTAAATATACGTAAAAGAATGTTGATTATAGGAATTATAGACTTGCCAGCTGCTTGAAGCATTAACTGCATTTGCCTGTGCGTAAGCTCTGACGGAATCGGCAACGTCCACGCCTCATCTACGGTAGGAAGTTTAAAAGTCCCGTTGTTATTCGATGCTCCACTCCCTGCACCACTACCACCAGCAGCAGCAGCAGCGCCTGAAGCACCAGAACCAGTCGTGCTAGCAGTAGAATTGTTTGTCGCGAAAACCTTTCCGCCAGTATTGGACGGATTATTGCTCGGTCCAGCACCAACACTTCCATTAGCAGAGCCAGTGGTATTTGGCTGGACACCACCGGCATTGGAACTATTTGGTAATAGAGCGACAATACTCTCGAGAGTGCCGAGACGTGCGCGTATCTCAGGTCGCACCTAATAAGATAATTAAATAGTAAAGTCAACATATTATATAACGTATTAAAAGGCTCATGACTTCTTGAATCGGTTTATGTGATGTATAACAGGTGTATAAGACAATAGGACAGGTAACGCATTGTATGTGAAATTTCTTTGCATAACTCCAAAATAAACTCAAGCTGAAGCTGCTTACTGACAGGCTATCAGCAGAAATTGTAAGATAAAAAAGAACGTTAGCGTAAAAACAACTGCGTAGTGATGAGGAATCAGCTTGTTTAATTTGAAAATACATAGATCAAGTCAGTTAAGAAGATGAAACGAGCTTATATAACCAAATAATATTGAAAACACAAAATAAAGAAAGTTGCTACATATGTCTCAAATCCCATGGATGCACGGAATATGTTAAAATATATGCTAGCTAAATCTTGCAAGTAAATACTCTTCAACATGACAAAATCTACTCTATTAATTTGTCGGATTTCATAGTTTTATAATGCTAAATTATTAATTTCTTAAAATTCCACTTGACTAGCAGAAAATAAAAATAAATTGTTGAACTTGCAGCGCTATGGTGGGACAATTTGAGAAAGCCTCTATTTATCTACCTGCCATAAAACCGAAGAACCTAGTTGTTATCTCTACCAAAATCTAAATTCTCCAATAAGTGGCAACTGCTGCGAAACATAGCGAAGATCGTCTTTTAATCCGTAAGTTTCGCAAGGTGTGCTGACTATTACAAAGAAATTAAGAAGCAAAGCTGGATTAATATTGCACACTAGATGGAAACAGCCCAGAAATCTAACAAACTTTAAGTTTTAGCAGTATACATTCTGTCAAGAGAGTAAAAGCACAATTTGCCAGCCAATTTCAAAATCTACTCAATCCGCCATACGAAACAATAGCGATATAGTAGCCTCTGAACCTATTTACGGTATTGAAATAGTCTCCCAAGTTTTGATTGATAAGCCGCTGGAACCGATTATACTCCTCGGAATTCATTAAATTTGAAGGAATAGAGATTCAGAAGGATATGCGAGAGCTTCATAGCACAATCTAGAGGAACCCATGCCGCTGTAGTTCCTATTAACATTATCCAGATTAGTTGGGTCACAATTATATTTTCATCTGGTCTTGACTTAATTACCCATAACTCTGCAGTTATGTCAACAATATCCTATCCAACCTTTCCAAGATATTACAAGATATTTACTAAACACACGCTATATTTTAGTCACTTATTTAGAGTTTGCATGTATGAAGCACGTTCCTTTTACAGAAAAAAATTAAAAATTAATTATATTTTATTCATTTAGGAGACACGACTATTGCTTCAATCTTCTGATTCCGCTTCATATTAATTCTTGCACTTCTGTGTGGAATTTCTATTGTATGCATGTCAGTCCTAAATAGAGTCATCGAAGTGGCCACTGCAGCAGTTCGCAGCGACAAACAAGAAAAATTAGCCCTCAAGGCAGCTATACAGGTAGCAGTTTGACCTGTGAAACCTCAAACGTGGTCGAAGATATTATAAGTGGACAAATTCGCGAAGAGGGAATCAAATTAGGCCAATCTGCAATGGGATAAATGAACAAACTCCATGCACTCATACGCTTTTCATAGTTGTGCACCCTTCTCTACTAGTATAAGCATTCTTCTGTCGCTGTTTCGCTAGACTACTTAACTACTTTCAACTCTGCATCACACAAGATCCTAAAGTAAACAACGCTTGATGATGGACTTCTGGCGACACATTTTTGACTACATGAAACCTGTTTTAATGCCCATCCAGTATGTTTTCTCTCTAATTGTAGTTTTCCTAAAACATTAGTGAGAAGCTACGGTGTTTGAGGGGCATGTGTTATTACCCATATTTTATTCAACCACGTTTTCAATGCAGCTCCTGTTAATGTTTCTATAACACTCAGTGTAGTAGAGACCAGTAATGGTGGCCGGCGTATTGAGTTTAAGTACACTAGCGACGTTCCGTAAACGAAAAAAGCGGACTCCAGACAGCCATTAACTTCTTGTTTTAATCGTACACCTACTAATGTTTAAAGATAACTATCTCAAAAATCTAAGAACGTTAAACGGCACATGCATCTGTCAGCTGCACTATATGATGCTTAGACATGAGAAAATACCGACTATACCAACTAGTGCCTATAAAGCACAGTAAGCTTATGCATTTACTTGTTAAATTTTTGGTCATTACCAGCTGAGCAATAGAAAGCATTTAGCAGGAGCAAAATCTTCGAAGCGACCAGTTCTAACCAACCACTCTTTTATGTGCAGTCGCCATCGATCCTAGGAACGTCGATTGCACTAACTAGGACGCAGTCAGAGATGGTTACTTGCAAATCATGTTCGTCAGGCGAATGAGACAACTCCTATGGTTGGCTAATTCTTCTCATTACAGAAAGTAATAAAATAGCGTTTAATGACTAGCATTTCAATGCCAAATTACCACGAGAAAAATGTTAAATATAAAATAAAATACAACTATAAACAAAAATACTGTAATGATAAAAACAAAAAATTATTAAAAAACAAATTTGTAGAGAAGAATGACTTATAAAAGAAGGAATATAGCTCAGATTGACATGATAAAAACAAACAATTATTAAAAAACAAATTTCTAGATAAGAATGACTTATAAAAGGAAGGATATAGCTCAGATTGGCATACTTAAGATGAGACACAGAATTGAGGTCAAATCAAATTTGAGGCAAAGCAACATTCGCAATATAGCTAACTTTAAGTTTTTTTATTGCTTCATAAGTAAGACAAACCGCGCAGTTTACTTTGCCCAACTTAGAAAATAAGCTAAAAAGAACATTATTCCATAATAATTTCGCAACAATATAGCCACTGGGCGCGAATGGAGGCCATATCGTACAGGGTTTCCAGACAAAAACTTTGACGTTCACGCGATATTATAATGGTGGACAAACAGGTTCTATACTATTCTGTAAATCAAGTTTGCGAGCTTGAAGTAAACACCAATCCCATTGTATTTAACCAGTCGTCGAACAACATAACAAAACTACCGCCAGCCGCAACGCACTTTGTTCGATGACTGGTTAAATACAATGGGATTGGTGTTTATTTCAAGCTCGCAAACTTGATTTTTAGAATTGTTACCACCACCCGCGCAATCAATTATTGTTAAAAAGGTTCTATACTATCCTATTTGTTCGCAGTTAACTTCAGCTGTTTCTAACGCCAACCTAGCACTGGCTGAGAGAACAAAGCTTCAGTGGGAAATCTAATTTAAGGCTTTCATGAATCATGACCAAACCAGCGAAGATGATTGAGCTTTATTTCTAACGATGGTCACATGTTGACCGATCCAAAAATGCGTCTACGGATGACAGAGCTGCTTATTTTTTGTTCGTAACCTATATGGACTATGCATCTCAAACAGCAGTTTTCGAATGCTTGGATATCTTACAGCGACAGTATAATAGTTACAAATTTAGTGGGCATACCATTTTCGACAGAAACTTGAATGGAATATTGCGGTCCACTGAATTATAGACAGACAGCTATTGTGGGACGGCGATATACATGCCGATGTTCAAATATTTGCCATAGGACATAAAAATTATCTATATAGTGCCGTCTTGATAGGAATCAGGATAGTCCTTCTCGTGTACGTAATTCAACCGAAGCGTTGAAACAGCGACAAGAGTGAATCTTATACCACGATTGTTATCACATGCATTCCCATCGACCTTTTAGAATATAGGAATAATAGTCGACTCGCTCCAAACAACCGGCACGGACACATCATTCCACATATTACGAAAACGATTAGTCAATGCCACACAAATGAAGTCGCCATCATCCTTACATAGGGTCGGAAGCAAATCATCAGGGCCTGCAGTTTTCCTATGTCTAATAAATAAGATTGAATTACATAGTTTAACTATGATGGTGATTCGATATAAGTGTTCCACATAATGGACATAAGCATACTTTTTAGAATCAAACTTAATGCTGGTTCTCAGGAAAATTGATCTCTTGAAGTGTTCAGCAAACCTGTTAAGAATAAACATTTCAACGATTATGAGATTATTGTTACAATTGTTAATTTAAATGAAATACGTTGCACGACAGGGAATAGACTAGTTACCATTTCCTTGTGGTGCGACACAAGGAAAAGTTTATTAAGCAACTGTTAATGTTCACGATAACGTTAAATTTTATCGGACCTGTTGCACAATGAAGTTGAAATAAACATCGGTGTTTAACCAACGCGAACGCTTCTTCCATCACTTCATCCTCTCTGGCGCAGAAAGGATTCAGGATCACCTTTCAGAATGTGCGTAGTTTGCTTCTAATAGCTCCACCAGTATTATTTTAAACAGAACTGGTTGGAATTTGTTACCTCGTTTCGAGGTAATGTGCAAGGAATCCACCAGTGCCACATGCAGCGGTACCTGCATTGTGCCTAGCTGACTTTAATTTCTTCCAGTAAGTTCAAATTTTCATTACAAATGCTGGATAACATCAATTTAAGAATATTTTAATATTCTTTGTTGGAAACACAACTGTTCGAGTTTGCTTACATATATTTGAGGCTTATTATTTTTTTATAATTTGAATTGAGAAATAAATTTATACACCAATAAATTATTTATTTCTGAATTCAAATTCCTAATTGTATAAAAATTGCTGAACTGAAACTTGTGTTTCCTTATTTAGATTTCCATAAAATATGAGATAAAAATTACAACGAATAAGGGCATGGTCCAAGTTGAAATACGTGTTGCAAAACAAGCGACCTTCTTGGATGCACCCACGCCATCTATAATTAATTTATGCACGATCTGTTTGATGCCACAGCTATACAGGAGCTGGAGGACGCCATGTGAAACAACAACTTACGCTATGTCTGAGTTTTTCGTTACTCAAGTATGATCTGTGTTCCGAGCAGCTATCCAACAGTTGTTTACCATGTAACAAATTAGTTCAGTTGTGACCAGAAGGAAAAACCAAAGGCAGCATGAACGGAAAGTATAATCTCATGCACATTCGTTTCGTGCTTACTGGCGACTCATCAGTAGGAGCCGGTATTACGCCCTTTAACCACTATATATTTGGTAGAAGAATGTGGAATAATACCGTTCTATTATTCCACATTCTTCTACCAAATATATAGTGGTTAAAGGGCTTAATACCGGCTCCTACTGATGAGTCGCCAGTAAGCACGAAACGAATGTGCATGAGATTATACTTTCCGTTCATGCTGCCCTTGGTTTATCCTTCTGGTCACAACTGAACTAATTTGTTACTAGGTTCGCAACACCTAATACATACTTGCATATATATTAGCTCTTCGCAACAAACAGTATTTAGTTGTTTACCATTATTCTGCGCATTGAGCTCGAAGTGAATCTTCCACCTAGGTGAAATTCTGCATATCTTAAACGCCAAACTTGAACATTTATAACACCCCCAACCAAGAATATATCTGAACTTCTTGCTCAACTTGGTAAAAAGAGGTGGCCGAGGTAAAAAGTGTCCATATTGTTGTCAGTTTAACAATCGATATAGAACGTATTCAAATACAACGAAAAGAATTTAAATTAAGGTTTTTGACATTGATTTTAGTAGACGTCTTAAAGCGTACCGCACAAAGTTGTCTTTTTACATAGATCAACTCATGAGCTAAGGACAGTACCGATTTCTCATTGTGTTCAATTAAGAAAATCTCATAGTGCTAGAGGTTGCAAGCAAGCAACGCTCAGATAAGGTTGGTGCATTCAGTTCTGTAATATTAAAAGGATCCTGTTTTATAGGTACGGATATGCAACATATATTAATTAATAATTTATCAGATGTACGTGATAGCAATTTTTGTTGTCAAATTTGTTTCAAGATTTTTACATTAAATGCGATGACGTGATAACCTAACCTATTTTTAATGAATGGCAATTTACTTGAAATATTTCAGATATTCGGCGGAACAAAGCGGATAAGGCAACATTCATTATCCGGCGCGCTGACCGATGCAGTGATATTCGTGGTTGTATATTCGTCGTCCATTCCTGGTGGGGATACTTTGTATTCAGATTTCCTTCTATTAAATAGTCTTTAAACGAAACATGTTATGCGACAGGGAATAGATTACTCACCTGATCCTTGTTGTGTCCAACAAGGTGTTTGCATCGGCTGTCATCAATGAAACAGTATAAGCTAAATTAACCACTTGACATGATGATTGTTAAAAAAGGCTTCCAAAACAGGAAAACAAAATATCCTGAAAAGAATTGAAATAAGTGGATGCAAACACAATGTTGGGCAAAACAAGGGCCACGTAAACGAATGATTAGATAGTCTATCAATCAAGGATTACCAGCAAAAACTCCCCATGCGCCAGTGATTAAAGTTTTTTTCAGCAGCCGTAACTTGCTCCCCGCGTCTCGCACGGTTGCTTACTAAATGTTATTCTGTAGTTAAATAAGCCTCGAAGCTTCATATGATACGGGATGACGGCTGCGTCCCATAAGACCCGACATAATCGGGCAGACTAATTAGTGCCCGCCTCACGACAGACAGTAAATTTTTATGGCTATTGTAGTTAGCTGGACTCACAGAAGAAGTAGATTAATTATACTGTGGCCGGGCGCCATAATTTACGGTATCGGTCATTTGACTCCGGTGCACAAGAACTTAGCTAAACAAGAGACAGTTCGATGTACGAAAAGCAGTGAAAATCTAGCAAAAAACAAAGTGCATTGGAAGAGACTATCTAAAGTTGGCCTAATTTTTATTTGCTCTTTTATGATCCACCACGCGAGAGATAAAGATTTAAGTTTAAGTATGAATGTGTGTTAGTTTATAATGCTCCCGTTGTTGAAATGAATATAACTACTTTCTATGATCAAATGAAAAATTATTTGGCTGCGAAGTTTTTTTAAAAAACTGCCGTGGTTTATGTAACATAGCTTACTTAAAACAAGTAAGCAAATTAAGAGAAACCTCTCTTTTTCTTCTACTCGTAATAGTTCTTTAATGTGAGGGCCGGTGAACTTCGCGTTATTTATTACGACATACTATTTGAGCAAGGTGATAAATATGTTCACGGGTTTGATAGATGTACTACGAGTAAGACAACCAGATCTAATAGCTACACTATTTTGGAAGCTGAAACACTCTAAACGCCAAGCAAATATTCCAATTACATATATAGTAAATATATTTACAGAAACCATATTCTAGAGCTATATTCGGAATGAGAACAGGGATGAACTCAAACAAATCACAGACTAACTGTCTCTTTAAATAGAAGTGAAAACATTCGATTAGAATTTTCACACATTTTAAACAATACTATAAAGATAGCAAAATGAAAAAAATTTCAATAATCAATTTCTACAGACTTATTTAAGTTATGATCAAACAATTTAAACTATTCATTAATCGTTTAATGCGCGGGTGGTGATAAAATTAATTTGAAACAAGTTTGCGAACTTGGGATAAAAACTAATCCCATAGCATTTAACCTAATGTACGACACGGTATCTCTGACGTCAGTTACATATACTGACGCGTTTCGACCGACTATAGTTATTATTAAAGCAAGACGGCAAACATAATGGTCAGATACTATGCGTTGGTGTTTATCTCAAGCTCGCAAACTTGACTTAAAGAAATAAAACCATCATACGGTTAAATAGTTCAGTAACAATTACAATGTTTGAGCAAACCAGTTCTATTCGGTCACTCTTCGATGTTCTATCTTCGTCGCTTTTGGTTGATAAACATTGAATGCGCTAACTGCAAAATTGTTTCAAAAAGCTGTCAATCTAATAAGGCGATTCTGATAAATTGCTTAAATCGTAGAAAAGTTAGACTATTGCTACGCTGTCGCGACAATTTTATGTGACAACTGAAACAATTTACGACTTTTAAAAGATGTATTATTTTGTTTCTCAGTGCTGTCTTTTTCGTTTCGGATTTGACCGCATTTTTCTTGTGCGGGACAATTGTTAGCACTCATAGGTCGGCAAAATCTTGAACCTTTTATCTTTTCAGATGATGTAATTTTTGGCCTCAGTTGATGGGTTCTCACTTGTCCCTTCTCCTTTAAGCCTTCAATTAGCTGATTGTCTGAAAGCGCTTTAGGATCAAGATCCGCCATTGATCTTTCACCAATATTTCGAGACGTTATTTCCAGTCTCATCTTCAGGGTTGACACAATACGCACAGGAGTAAAACACAACTTGTGGCAAATGTGGTCAAATATGTTAAGCAGAATCTTTAAGAGGCGCTCAGATTAGAAACATTTTTATAAGATGAAGTGATACATTTTGTTGTAGGCTTAATAATAATGTTAGACGGCAAATAAAAAATAAACGTTATTTAGGACAAAAGTTCAACAAAATGGAAATATGAGAATCAAACTAAAAAAATAAAAGAAACTAAACTTATTCCAAAATTTCTTCTTACATCGTCCTTTTTGTCAGCGTTCACGGCATTTCTGTAACAGATGACAGACTCTTTGTATTGTTGCGTACTCTCGTAGAGTGTGCCTAAATTAGTCCAAGCAGCTGTGTGACATTTGTCCAACTGAACAGCACAAAAATACGCCTGTAATGCATCCATCGGTTGGCATTGCTCCTGGTATAGTACACCGATCGAACACCTAATAGAAAACAATTTTTTTTAAATGATCATTTTTAAAATCATTATATATTAACAGACAAACACACAGATGCTAATAAAGGCAATGGAATCCTACAAAATGAAAACATACATAGGGTAGCCATAAAGATTGAGTGAGATTCAGTTTTGTTTCGACAATTAAAGATTGACAAATTTTGTCAAATTTGAAGGTACAAGAAGAAACTAGCAAATATCAACTGAGGATAGTTAGCACGTTTGTAACAGAAACACAATTAAAGGCAATATCAATTTAATAGACCAACGTGCATCGTACGAATGTAATAACAACCAACAATACTTTAAAAATGTCGGACTTTTTGGTTCCAACGTCATTTTCAGATACGCAGCTGTTGGAAGGCTTCAGAATGATGGGACAATTGAGAACCCATCAATAAAGGCCAAAAATTCGGTGCACTCGGAAATGTATAGAATTAAATATTTTACCGACCTACGAGTGCTATCAATTGTCCATCACAAGAAAAGGGTGGCAAGTTTAAAAACAACAAACAACTTCAGTTTACTCCATATTATGTATAGCAAAAATAGTTATCGCTAACAACACAGAAAAAACAATGACATCTTCATTTAATAATATTATTGAGAAGCATTCAAAATATTAAAAAGTATATAAACCCAAATATATTTTGCTCGCTGCGTCATTATAACTTAATTACTTAGAACGACAAAGTAAACATTATTAAAAGGAAGTTATTTATTTGGGGAGTATCTAGTTAATGAGTATATTTACTTGGATAACGCACAGAAGTGTGGTAAACTATACCTCTCCACAACAACATTAAAGACAAGGCAGCTATAAGGAAAGACAACATTGGCCATACTATTATTATTATAATCAAGGTTGCGATCTTTATATAAGCACCTGACCCATTAATTACTAACATATGTCAGTATAAACTAAGAATTGTATTGTGTAGAAAAGGCAATTCATCCAGTAGATCGGTTTCGTTCTTATTGAGAACTCATCATGTACTGGCCAGAATTTGCCGCGGACAGGGCTCGAATCTGGGCACGCCTGCTTCGGAATCTGGTGCTCTAACCACTGAGCCACCCTGTCGCACTATATATATATATATATATATATATATATATACTCTGATAATAATCAGAAAATGTCGAAACGTGGGTATAATTGCTATGTTGTTCGACTTGTTACATAAAATCGGATTGGTGCTTATTCCAAGCTCGCAGTTGACTTAAAGAATGGTTAAGTAAATTTTCGGTAAAAGAGAATCAATTATAAAACCAAGCTATTATTCGTTTAGTAGATGTTACGTTTAATTTAAGTCATCGAATGCCTAAGAGTATGTCAATTTTGGCTAAACGTCTGTGTGTAGTGCATCTATATGTGCAGAAATGAAATAAGCTAAACCTCTGGACAACAGCATTATGGACAATTTATTGCATCTGTACGCGCGGTTTTATTATAACATAGTAACACTTAACTCTTTACAGCTGACGATCTTAAATACCGACAGACATTCAACCCACGTTGTTTGAGAAACATAGCTCGTATAGGTTACCAACAACAATAAAGTAAATTTAAATCCATAAATGTACTTTTGGTTCAGCGAACAAGTTCTCCTCTTAATAAAAACTAGCAAAGTTACATCAATTGCATTGGCACAATCACATCTTACGTACAGCCAGTGGAGCAATATTTTCTCAACTAGCACCAGATTTTCATAAGAAATACGTTGGAGAATTTGGCACGTTAAACGTCATCATCGTGCACAGCAATACAAAAATTATTATTAACCATTGTTTAAGTGTCACATAACCAAATAAAGAAAAACAAAACAGAAGAAAATTATTTTAATAACGACAAAATAATAATTGAAGCACACAAATTATAAAAGATTTATGAGATTGTTTGTGTGTACCTAGTTACTATAAATATATTTATCTCGATAAAACACTGAAGCGAGGCAAACTAAACTTCTAAACAACACCATTATGGCTAAGTCAGCAAGGCAACATCAGAAATACGGCTTTCTTGTGGTTTTCACCCTATCACATCATGAACATCACCAAACTTCGCAGCTAACTCCACTCTACTAAGAAAAGAAAGTTACGAAGATGATGCCAGTAGAAATCTGCAACAAGATCGTCACTGAGCTCGATTCGATGCCATATCACATAAGACTTCTAAGCAAGAACTATGATGCCTATGTGGACCCATCCTGGCAGACGAGTGAGTCTTATACTATCCAAATTGGATGTAAGTGATTTTAACTGTATCTGCCATGTCAACATCTGCCCATCTTGTTTCTTTCGCTTATCTGGCGTTAGATGAGAGAACAGAGCTGCACTGAGCAATCGAATTGAGGGCATACGTAAAAAATGAAGGAGCCAACGCAATTGATAGAACCTTAGTTGTTCTCCTAAAAAGGAGCACATAATAGCCGAGTCAAAAATACGTCAGCGGATGTCAGCATTGGTCACTCGTTGTTGGTAACCAACATGTGCTATGCTTCTCAAACAAAGATGATCGAACGCATAAAAGCGTCTAAATTTATCAACTCTAAGGGGCCAAGTTTCACTAGGGTATAGTAAAACTACGCGTAAAAGTGCATTGTTAACACGACCTTTAAGGCAGGATGAGATACTTGCATTTCTCCAAAAATGGCGAAAGTTCGAGAAAGCCGTTCTAGCTTTCAAGATTCTCACACTCACCTCGTCAGATATATTGCCTGCGTTATTGATAGAACTCCAAAGGTATGTAAATCTGTCCAGATCTTCACTCTGTAGTGGCAGAATTGGAGTGTGTGGCGAATGACCTTGCAAAGGTATTTTACATTTAGTTGCCTAATTTCTGTGTCACTTAGTTAAACTTCTCAATCAGAACTAGATTCTTCTCTTCAAATGTCACTCTACTTTGAAAATTTTTGTTGAGTGATTTTTTGGTCATTATTTTGTATTTAAAAAAAATTAATTCTATTATTTGTTTTAGTTCTTTTTTGCTACTATCACGGTTAAACGACAGTGAAGCATTATTTCCTAAAAGCTATTTCAATGCTGTATTTGACAGCTATGTTGATGACGACGATGATGATGATGCTGCATATGAATTATTTTACTAATATTACAGTTAAGAAGAACATATAAAGGACTAACAGGTATCTGTATGTTCACTTTTCATAAAATAATATAATGGTGGTACAGTCAAAATCAACAGCGTTGCTTTCGAATTATTTTCTGGTGCTCCATTGAATTATAACCTCGAGTATGGCTTATAGCGTAAGTATTTCTAGAACAATAAGTTGACCATTCCTATAGAGTATATACATACATACATATGCATACTATAAATAGCAAATGTACACACACACATATATGACGCTTGTCACATAATTATACGTTGGTCTTTATGTGATCGTGATCGGTGACCGGTAAAAAAATTAACTCGTAAATTTATTTCATTGGTATGCACTGATTATGATATCAAAGAAATACCAGTATATGTCAATCGTAAAACTGACGACAATTTACTGATAAAGTATACTTGAACAATGCAGTAATCAACACGCCTTCCGAATAGTACTTACTAACCGACAACATCCACAGATTTACTTCAATTAAATTCTATTCTTTGGTAAATGTTTTGTGAAGTGAGATCAAGAAATCGGTATCGCTTATAATAATATCTCACCTAGAGACTGCTGACCTAATAACGCTGTAGTCTTAACAATACACAGGTATCGCCTGGCTCTTTTTGTGCAAACCAGAGTTTTTGCATTAACTGTCTTCATTTTAATTGTCGCATTCTTGGTTAGATGAGCTTGCTGTTGAAAATGGCTTCCAAAAAATCTGGAGTAAAAATAAAATAGTGGATGCAAATACATTGTTTCGCACAAGAGCCAGGTAATTAATTTATCTCTTGTTGCGTAACAAATGTCGTTTAAAGAATAAACCAGTATTGCTCTAATGGCTTGGCGGACAGAATGTGTAAGTGACCTGCCTAGACAGTGCTCCTGCACATGCAATCGGAGTTCTCCAGCTCTATGTGATGGTGAGTTCATATCAGAACAAGTCGGCTCGGAAATTTTTGTAAAATCAATTTCCTTTTACACAGCTGAAAATGATCTAAATCATATCAAGGCAGTAAGTTGACTTAAGACACTTTGCAGACACTGATCGTTAAAGTCGATCATATTCAATGTCTCAGCGGTCTAAAGGTGAAACAACAGAATGTCCGGCTTAAAAACATGGAAAATACACAGGTGATTATTGTGGTTTTTATTATTCACTAAAAGTAGTAGCAATAAGATTAACCAGATTAGGACTCTCAGCAGAAATCATTCCATCCGTCATCACCAGAGATTCCACGTACGCAAAATTGTTGATGAATATTAGCTGAGAATCGTTGATCAGAATCATATACTTCGAATCAAATGTAGTTAAGAACCACAATTCTTCGGAAATTAGATACATGACTTGGCTGGTAGACAATTTTTGGGCACACTTAATGGTTTTCGGGAGCTCTTCTTTGCCTTTCTATTAAAAGAATGGTCAGCAAGAGGACCACCGCCACCACCATAGATTTACACGACGAGGAGATATACTGGGACTTCAGCAAATACTGTCTCATCGAAATAGTTGAACAAGGATGGGGCAATTACGCATTTATCAAAATCAAGTTTGCGAGCTTGAAGTAAACACCAATCCCATTGTATTTAACCTATCTTCGAACAACATAGAAAAATATCATCAGTCACACGTACTGACGCGTTTCGGCCTTCTATGATCATCATCAGAGTACGACGACAAACTGCTTAGTGAGGATCAAACCGAAATGCGTGCATATGGAAAGCAAAATTATCGAAGGCTATTGCTTAAGAATGTTCTTCTACATTTGAATTCATGAATAACACATAGCCAACATGAAAAACCGTAAATTGAAAATGAAGAACCCCAACAGCGTTATCAAAAATGGGTGTTGATATCGAATTAAACTTCATTATGAAGGTAAAAAGAAGGCAACTGAACATGAAATCGTAATAAGAAGCTCAACTGTTTTGAAATAAATTGCTATCGCAATTTTAGTTCAAAACTTCCATGTAGAAATTCTACAGCTCCTCTGAATTAAGCAGTATCCTATCGGTTTAATATAACAGCTGCTAACAGTGAAGGAATTGAAATTACAACTACCAGATAATACATTGTACCCTTACTGTGTGCAAAAACAAAAAGAAATTTTATCAGATACAAGAAAAATTTCTTTCGCACAATCTCCTCAAATATCTACTAATGAACATCTCTTTATATATAAATTGAATAGCAAAACAAAATAGAAATATGTAAACATAGAAAGAATGAAAAAAGGAAACCAATCTATTGCGTGCGTCACTTCCAGTTCAAGCTCAATGCCTGAACATGCTTCTTCTGCTTACATAAATCCAGTTGCAATTTGTTTATCCATAAGGCTTCGTATGTGGCTAGCTCCCTTTTGTTTTAGCATGTAGTAATTACTTTGAATGCTGCGTCTGGAGAACATACGTGCGATGTTTCGAGGATGTGTTGCGCAATAGCAGACGTGTATTCACCATTTGATTTAACACAGGCGTTTAAGTTACAATGTTCTTCCATTCGAGTAATTAACCGTCTTGTCGATCGGCCTAAGTAAGTTGATCGACAACTTGCGAATGTATATTGGTAAATAATATTTGATATCGACATTAACGGATGTTTCTCTTTGATTACTGGTAAAGGCAAGTGTGTTACCCTAAATAACTCTCGTAGTTTAGCTGCACTAAATGTGCGTGTTAATACTGCTTCAACTTTCTTTTGTGCCATTCGGGAAACTGCATCCCCCTTAAACGGGATGTTAAGGTAGACTGTTTTCATTTCTGGCCCGTAATACGTCTGTTTCTGTTTAATTCCCCTTTTAATAATTGTTTCAATTAATTGTCTGGTATAGCCATTAGACATTAAATCGTTAATTGCTTTATTATATTAATTTTCTTTTGTATCTTGACTAACCAACCTGTCAATTCTTGAAAAGCAACCACGAACTGTTGTTAATTTATATTGAAATGGCGCAAAACTTCTGTAATGCAAATACTGTGCAGACCATGTTGGTTTATGGTAAATTGTTCTGTTTAATTTATCATTAGTTTCTTTCTTTAATAGTACATCTAGGAAAGGCAGACAATGTCTAATGGTTATCCCAGACAATTAATTGAATGAATTATTAAAAGGGGAATTAAACAAAAACAGACGTATTACGGGTCAGAAAAGAAAATAGTCTACCTAAACATCCCATTTAAGGGGGATGCAGTTTCCCGAATGGCACAAAAGAAAGTTGAAGCAGCATTAGCACGCACATTTAATGCAGCTAAACTACGACTAATATTTAGGGTAACACACTTGCCTTTACCAACAATCAAAGAGAAACAGCCGTTAATGTCAATTTCAAGTATTATTTACCAATATATATGCGCAATTTGTCGATTAACTTACGTAGGCCGATCGAACAGACGGTTAATTACTCGAATGAAAGAACATTGTAACTTAAACGCCTGTTTTAAATCAAATGGTGAATACATGACTCCAATTGCGCAAGACATCATCGAAACATTACACATATGTTCTCCAGTAATTACTAAATGCAAAAACAAGAGGGAGCTAGCCACATACGAAGCCCTATGGATAAACAAATTTCAGTCGGATTTATGTAAGTAGAATCACGTACAGGCATTGAGATTGAACTGGATGTAACGCACGCAATTGATAGGTTCACATATTTATATCTTGTTTTGATTTTCAATTTATATATAAAGATATGTTCATTAGTAGATATCTGAGGAGATTATGCGAAAAAATGTTTTTTGTATGTGATAAAATTTCTTATTGTTTTTGCACACAGGAAGGGTACAATGAATTTTATTAAAGCTCCATTTCAAAAGTACCAGATAATAATTAATTAATGAAATTAGCAAAATAAAACCTATTTACCAAGTGTCTGCACTAGCCTCTGTCTTGTCAATTGAACTTCTATAAGCGGCGAAGGCCTCTTGGACACGATTCAACGAGGCTTGACATCGTCCCAACAGGTACCACGTTTTACCATTCGAGCTATCTAATTCGAGAGCACTTTTCAGCAGTTGGACGTTCTCTTCACCTGTTCGTTCATTTATACCATTCTCTACAGACTTTGAATACTGTAACCAGGCTATTAAAACAATTTTTAAAAGTATGAAACTAAAAATTGATAAAAGTGTGTCAAAGTAACAGCAATATACACAATTTATACTTAAATAGAAGTAACAAATAATATACACCATGGAAAATTATATCAGAAAATCCACAGTTCACGAACAAGCTACTTAAAGTAGCAGAAATCGAAAAACGCTTTATTGAATTAATAAAAAGGTGGACGCAAAATAATTTACCAATATCTCTTAAGAAAAGAGTTATCGAAATAAAATAATTTTTAAAGTTTTAAAGTCTCACAGAAAAATAAAACTATTACTTTTATATGTACAAGTAGAATTAACAAGAATAATGGTTCAGATCTAACGCTGCACGCGTTTAGCTCTCGCTGGCCAATTAAATATTTTAACAACCCTGTTGAAATGTAATAAAGATGAAAGAATGTAGAAAAATAAATTGCTTCAAATTGCTCTGAGGTAAACAATACTGAATAAATGCCTTGACTTAAAATCTATGGAAGTAATTAAGTCTAGAGCACGAAAAACTCAGACAGGAATTTATAATTTTATTATTGCCTGAAACATAGCATAAGGAATGAATGCCACATCTCTACTAGCTATGTTGATGCGCATAATAATCCTAGTGATGAGTATTGATGGATAAATAATCGAAAAAATGCCAATAAATACTTTTAATGAAACTGTAATGTAGAAGCTCAAACTCGTCACAAACTGGCAGAAAATGAAAAAAGTATAGCATCAATATAAAACTATCAAACGAATTGCGTACCGAAAATCAGGTAAATTATCTATTTCCTGTCGCGCAACATGTTTCTTTTAAAGCTTATCAAACGAATGGTGGTTACCGCCTGATTCATCTGCTTTTTCTACTGATCTATGTGGTAAAAATCACGCTCAAAGGCACAGTCTCTAGAAATAGGTATTTGAGGTGCTACCCATTCGTTTGGAGTAAAATGCGCGCCAAAATATTTATAGTTTACTTCCAGCTGTCCTAGCTGAACTTAAATTTTCGCTTTAGCTAGTATCAGGTGGTCTCACTAATGGCTCATGGAATGCGAGAAATCTTGCCTCACGAGCCACTTAGACTTTCAAAACTAAAGAATTGCACAAACTTTGAATCCTGATTGCTTGTCTCCAATGAACCAAAATTGCTTAAAGCACACCAAAATGGCTCATTCGAGCCTAGAACACATAAAAACGCGATTATTCTCTTGTTCCAATACTGAATCGTCATCATCATGTACAGTAATATAAAATCCATTAGTAATTAATGTTTCACTACAATATAACCATAAGAAGAATAACGAAAAACAATATTTTTAATAACGAAAAAGAAATTAGGCATACACATTATTGGAGATTTATGAGGTTAAGTACCTAATTACTATGAGTATATTTACCTAGACAAAACACAGAAGCGAGGCAAAAAGCCTATACCCAACAACATTATCGCCATTTCAGCTTTCCGGCAAGTCAAAATCGCCAATGCTAAAGAATTTCCGTCAAATATTGTCTGGCTTTCTGCGAAAGTGTAGTGCGGAAGCTAAAACACTCTACATATGAAAATGCTTAAATTTATTGAAAAAACAGATATTATCACTGTCCTTACGTAGAATTAGGTCACGTTAGTTATAGTCGCCTATTTCAACGTGAAGCTAAAATAAGACAGCGCTGGAAACGGATCTATAGAAATATGTAACCTAGCTGCAAATAGCTTCGACAACTACATCAGACTCTTAGTCCTATATCGATCGTTAATAGCTTAATATTCCAGCTCAAAGGGTGGCATCGTGCCAAATCGCGTGCCGATGTAAGCACTGAAAATAAAATGATCAAAATTTCAGAGATTTCAGATCAATCATATTTTGTTAAAAAATAGAAAGCAAAGCAAAAAATCCTCATTTAATAATTTATGCTTCACTGTTGCATGCCGATGAGCAATATTAAATACTGTGCGAGCACTCTTGTAAAGTACTTTAAGAAAGTTGAGCAGCTTAGGTCACCAAATGAATAAGGGTACTTATGCGCACAAGTTCCCATCACAATATCAAAATAGAAAACTGTTTCGCTGCCAAAATGAGCTGCTTCCCTCTCCTGCGTATAATTTCACAATAAATGATTAATTCGCGTACAATTAGCTTCTTCCAAACTTCCACTATAATTGAAATCTCTTTCATAAAAATACAGGAAAATATTCTACAAATGAAAAAATGGAAAACCAAAAATTATATCCAACATGACTAAACAAATACCATCTATTAACATTTCACAGAACCTATCGTCATTCAACAAAAAAAAACAAGAAAATCAGTCCATATAAACGTGTTCAAGCATAATAAGTCCCACAAACGTGCGTTACGATCGGAGGTGTGCTGCTTACAAGTTTAACTCCCATATATAAAGATGCTTAATATAAATAGTGTCAAGATAATTTTAAAACTCATGATTCATAAACACTGTTCATCGAGCATTTAGTTAGCCTCCCTCACCGAGCCAAACTATTTTTTTGAAAAATTCACCAGTAGCCCATACTCACCAGTCCATGAAACCATATTAATATTATTTAAACGAGTTTAAGAATGAAGGCGTCAACCAACCAAGCTTGATCTGTAAGTCACTCTACCCCTAGCATAAATCAATATGGAATACAACGCACCAAATTTACCTTGACTTCAGTGGATGACCTAGCGGAACTTTTAATACTTAATTTAAATTAAATAATCTTTATTCCAAAATTAAGTTATTTACAAGGCAAAGTCGGACGACCTACAAGTGCTCGCCTACGCACCGGGTACTACGTCATGATGGTTAAGATAGAAACCAATTGGGTTATACAATGACAATGGTTATCCGTATCAGGTGGAGAGTGTGCGTGGAAAACAAAACAATTTTATTAGCATTCTTGACGGTTCACACGCTGTGCAATTAGATATTGTAGTTAAAGATTCTGTTGTCTGTTTTGGTCGTTAAAAAATACGCGACCTAAGAGGCTTCTGGCAAGGCAATGGTAGCCGCAGATGAGTGGTGCAAAAAATTACTAATAAATTATATCTACCATGTATTTTATTATATGTATTCAACGCTCTTCCCGCGGAAATAAAGCTCCTATACCAGCATGCGTTTAAAAAGGCGGCTCACAGTCACTTCTTTAACAAATTCCAATGCGAGACCTCTGATTGGAAGCGCAACTGGTTCCTTCTTAACCTATAATACTAATTTTTACCCTAAAGCTAGTTTCGGAACGTGAAGTTTCTTCTGGCTGAGGCTCCAAACTCAACAATTCGCCTTTGATTCTAAAATTCAAATCTGGACTCCCCGATACCATTTATATTTTCATTTTTATTCTCCACATCCAAATATAAATTACTTTGCTGCTGGTTCTCATTCGCCTTCTAACTCAGACTCAAATTCGTTTGTCCGACACCAGCAAATCTCGCACTGATACTCGGATTCTTCACGATCTTTACTCTAGTCGATTCTACCTAATCAAATGTAGTCTCTTTTTCATCACAACGAACTATCACGAAGTTAATGAAAGCGCTACTCTTTCACAACCCATTTATTCCTTATGGTTAAAAAATTTGCTAGTCACAATTTCATTCAACTCTACATATCCTACTTTTGATTTGTACCTCATCATTTCAATTGTTGGGCCTGTTGGCCTTTGTTGCCAAATAAAATTATTATTTTATCTAATTTTGCATTCCATATATGCATTACGGTTTGATCGTCACTAACCAATTTGACTTCGTACTTTGATGATGATCATGGAAGGTCGAAACGCGACTGTACATGTAACTGACGGTAGTTTTGCTGTTGTTTGACGAATGGTTAATTACAATAAGATTGGTGTTTACTTCAAGCTCGCAAGCTTGATTTAAAAAAATGTCACCACCACCCACGCAATCAATGATTGTTTAATTGCACGACACTATTTCTCTTTTAAATGATCAGCATCGTTTACTGAATGGGCGCCATTCCTCTATTAGTTTAGCGAGTGATCATAAAATTTACTATTCCTTCATTTCAGATTTATACGTTTGCAATCTTACTTTCTAGACATTTCTAAGACTTTTGATCCTTCCACCTTTTTACGATTGAATACGCCTTGTCAAATAATGGAATTTCCAGGTTATTTATCCGAAACTGATCAAAGACTGTAATGGTTGGTAAAGGTCTCCTGAGATCAGTTCCTATCCGTTCTGGAGCTCTTCAAGACTAAATAATAGGTTCCATAACTATCAACCTAGAACTTACACAGATTTAGGTTATGGATAGTTAATTTAAGCTTTACAAATATCACAATGACGTGATTTTAATATTCACTAGTCCAGTCACCTCCAGCTCCCTCATATCTTGAATTTCTCAGCTACTATCATTGCTGGAAGTTCACCTAAACAAGATTGGTCTTGAACTCAATAACGGCAAAACTAGCTTAATTAAACTTGGTCTCGATACCATCCAACATTTGCAGACTTCAAACTTTTCCATAGATATCGAAATGATAGACTCGGATAAGCACTTAGGCATCCCACTTTTAAAAAATCACTCTTTAAATTTATTGAATACAAAAAACTCTATTCTACAATTTAGTTTATTCAAATCTCTCAAACCATTCGACAGGGAATTTTATTGTACTTTCGCTTTGGTTCCCTCACTTGCTATAAACAGATCTCCCCTTGGTTTCTGAAGCATCTCTCCTCATGGCCAGAACACGGGAGAGCGCCCCCGACTTTCCAATGCCTTACTATTATGATGCAGTCGCCACATAGTGGTTATCTACTTCGTTCATAAGATCTTTATTTGTTTTATGTTATCGATTTCATCTTAACTTCGTCACCCATACGTCGTCCGTCATTATAAACCATCAATTCAATGAAATCATACCCCTAAACATCTTTTGTAGTCTTCGATTTACCAAGGTTAAACGTGCGTTTAACGCCATACACGCGAATATAAAATTCCTATCTCTCAATGAGTTAAAGGGAGTGATTTCAGTCAAGTAAATTTCCATCCCATCAATGCATGGAAAGCTACTAATCATTTTATGTAAAGCCGGTATAGTTTTAGTTAAGACATAAAGATAGCTGTTTAAAAACTTAAATATATTTCTCGACGCTTTATTTATGTATTTGTGAAGACCAATGTTGAACGTGTATGCATCATGCTTATGTAGCAGAAGATTAGAAATAATAAAATAAAGCTTTTCGTATTATTATTTATTTAGCTAAATTTATGTTTTATCTCACTAAATAAATGATTATTTGAAGTGTTGTGATTCATGCATGGTTCTTCAACAGGTAATGGATTCATTGAGAAACAATAATGTAATGATTGTCAATAGTAAAATAATTGTCATTATATAATACACTAATTGAACGAGGTACAAGTCTTTACTCGGGCGTAGCTAGAAATATGCCATATAGTTCTTAATCCTAAATATATTTCATATTACCATTAGCTAAAATTATAGCAGATCGAATTCAAGAAATCGTAGTAAAATTCGAATAAGTAGATAACTGCAATTTACCTAATTGACGCAAACAAAGATGGCGAATATTAGGTGGTATTTCTGATTTATAAGTACTCAAAAGTTGTTCATACTCGGATTTTGCTTGTTTTGTTTTTCCGCATACCTCCAATAAATGAGCCGTATGAAAACGAACTAAAATACAAATGGATTAAGCATACTTTCAAAGTGGTCCAGAGTTGATGGGCTCATATCACTCAATGCTTGACGATAATGTTTGTGACTTTTGTCTAAATCTCCGCTTAGTTTGTAGATATACCCAAGGCGAATGTGTATTTCTTTACTTCTTGAAAACCACGGTTGCAAATATAAGATAGTCTTAAAAAGTTCAATGGTTCTAGATGACAGTTAAAAGAAAAGTCCACGTACTTGTTAAATGCGTTGAAATAGAAAAAACAACAACCCAGTCCATAGATAAATGAACAGTTTTTGTGATATTCAGTTGGGCAGAGCTGACCGTACCGAATATATGCAGACAGTGCGTCATCAAAACAGTTGATTAAAAGTTGAAAATGACCCAAGAAAAGGTAAATTTTTGGGTCAACAACCTTTTTCAGTTTCTTTGAATACTTTTTAAGAATATTTCGCCGGATGTCCAGCGGTGAAAGATCCGATGGCTTATTTTCCAGATCCAATAGAAGTTTGCTTTCTTCAATTCGTCTTTCAAATTCAACAGCAGCCACAACCTGAGCTATATTAAAATCTAAGTAGTCCACAGCCTAAAGTTAAAGTAAATAACTACCTTCCGAATAAGCTTTAACTTCTCTATATTCTCCAGTCTATCGTTTTTAAGAAAACCAAATTCCAAACTGTAAAATTATAGAAAATAACATCTACCAATCAAGTTCTGAAAGCACAACAGCATCGCATTTTCGAAAACTAAAACGTACGGGATCATCCAATGGCATTACTAAAGGACTATTTATAAATACATATTAACAAAAACATCCGGTTTATGTTTATTCGTAAAAAAACTGAAAGAAGCCAAAGTTAATATATCTTCCATGTTTTAAAAAATAACAAAATATTAATTATTTTAAAACAAAATATGTTTTATGAAAATATTAATTGCGCTGACAACAATGGGTACTACTTCAGTAGAGATGTATCTATATGATGTCTTATTAAAGTAAAGCTAAAATCTTTATTGAATCAATAAATTATATTTGTGGCTTGAATAAATAATAAGTAAAACACAAAAAAGTAAAGACAACTTTCTTTGGTACCAAAGTGTAAAGACACAAATCAATCGCCGACATATTGCGTAAATTAAATTCAAATTTATTTACGTTGCACCAATGAGAAAAAAGCAAATTGCCGTTTAACCACGTTTAACCACGTTTAACCAATAGTATGCAAGTACACATATTGCATGCTATTTAAGCACGGTAATTTACCATGCAAATCAGTTGTGGCATTTGCCTTCTACCTGCTTCACGCGTGTGCGTTCTGTCGGCTGTCAATACGTGTGCGCTCTGTCGGCTGTCAATACCTACGCTGGTGATTTGATAGTTTCACCAACAACTAACTACATCCGTGACTCATCTTGTTGCGGGATACCGGAGAGACGAGCCAATTGAGTGCAGGACCTGCAGGACACCATCCACAACGCGATCACAGATCAACCACGGGAGCGACAACTCAACCAGAGTCCACTCAAGGCTCTAGGACATCTTCAACTCTGAAGACTTCAAGAGAACGCATTACCAGGCCCTCTTAAGGGCCCCCATATCAGTAACTAATCTCTATTCAGAGCACCTTAACCGAGTTTGTAACGTCGTACGGCATTTACTTGAAGCCGGGGCGTTTACAAAATTGGCGACCGCGCCAGGATATTGATTATTGTTCTGATTTTTTTGGTATAAATAAAATTGACTTCCTTTTTCATCTATTTGGGATAAAAATCGATTAAGATTTGCGTTTTATCTACCGTGATCGTGGCCATCTGTGAATTTTTTTGGGTATATATATATATATATTCGTGGTTTGTGTTGGGGGATATAATAATAATAGATTGACATTTGTGTTTTCTTTACCCTGATTGTGGATTTCTGGGAAATCTGTTGGGTATATATTCGTGGATTTGTGGGGATAATAATAACACATCGGCATCAAAGGCCAACGGGTCCTTTGTTCATCTTTTCTACGTACAAAACGGCACCGTACGTACTCAACAACTCAACTTCGGATTTTTGGAAACAGTGACTTTTTTGTTCTGCTCTTATTCAACTGTGGAAGCTGTTTGTGGGTAAGCGTTTCGTTAAAGTATATTTATATATTTTCATATTGCTTTTAATTTATGCTTTTAAGATCCCGTAAGATTGTTAAAATGTCAGGTCCAATTTTAGATATTGATGTTCCTGTTTGGGATGGAGATAGTGAGCTATTCTTTATGCGCGTAGACTCCGCTTTCTCCCCGTTTCCTGATTATGACAGTCATCAAAAACTGTCGAAGGTTTTTGCTAAACTACCTTCTGAATTGCAGCGACGGATTTATCCTAAGCTTGAGGCCATTAGGAAGCTACCTAATCCCATTTTGGGCCTACAAAACGAGGTAGAATCCTTGCTTGGACCCACGGAAACTGAGCAGATAATAAACAAATATGCGCAGTTAGATATGCCAAATCTTGGCCCCATAGAAATACTGAGGGAATTACGGAAACGTTGGTATAAAACCAACATTTCTGACCATGAGGCTAAGGTTGTTTTTATTAACAATCTTCCCCAAACATTAAAACTCTTTGCCAGACAGCTCCCCAACACTCTCTCTATAGATGACTTATCTGAGAGATGTGAGTTAGAATATAGGGTTTTGGAACCCAAAGTGAATCCATCATCCTTTTCTTCACCCCCGCAAGATGATAGAATCTCCTCCTTAGAGAGAACAGTGGCGAACATGGCCAAAGTTCTAGAAGGATTGGCCATTACCAAATCGGAGATAAATCAAGTGAATGCTCGACCAAAATTCGTTTCCAAGTCAAATTATAATGGTAGGCGGCGATCGAGATCTCCGCAATCATTTAATAAATATGCTCCAAAGAACTGGTGTTATAACCACCAGAAGTTTTTTATGCTTGCCAAGTTTGTCTTTGTCGTTCCGAAGAATTTCCGAATGAGTGTCAATTTCCACAGCTGACGGAGAGGACAACAGACCGCAGGCACAAGGGTGCATCAGTATCGGGAAACGTCTGGCGCAGGAAGTAGAAGACCGTACTTTCTGCACATCAACGGCATCAACGGCGCTACAGGGAAGAAGCCAACTACAATCCGACATCCCTGTCGACTCTTTTCGTCCACGCCGAATTTTTCACATAGAGAACCAAACAGACAATGCCGGTCGCAATCACCAGCCTACTTGTTTGCATGACCCGGCCAAACAGCCAAACGAACTTCTGCACCTTCTTGATTTCAAAACTGGCGAAGAGTACATCGTAGACACAGGTGCGGCAGTCTCAGTTCTCAAAGGTGATTCAATGGCCGAGATGTCGCTAGGCGTTCTTCTCGCAACAGCTACAGGCGAGCCCATACCAACTTATGGCTGCCAATACCGCACACTCAACATAGGTCTACGACGTGAATTTTCCCACAACTTCATCATTGCCAAGGTCTCACATAATATAATAGGCCTTGATTTCCTTCTAAAATTTCGGCTCATTGTTGATCTTGCCAATCAAAAGATCATCGACCCCTCCACCGGACTTGAACAAAGCTTTTGGACACTTGCCTCCGAGCGTTTGGAGTTACAGGTCATTCAGCCAACCCCAGTGCATCATTCAGCAGAGATATCAGCAGCTCTTCGAAAATACAAATCGCTTTTCGATCTTAACAAGTCAGAGCTACGAGTCTCCAACACGATGCATCATATCGTCACAGAAGGACAACCTATTGCACTCAAGAAGCGACCACTGGCTCCTGCTAAGCTGAAAGCTGCCCAAGAAGAATTCTCAAGGCTTTTGGAAGAGGGAATCATCAGACCATCGAAAAGTTCATGGGCGTCACCACTGCACTTAGTCTCAAAATCAAACGGATCGTACAGAGCCTGTGGAGACTACCGTAAGCTAAATTCAGTGACAAAATCTGATGCATATCCTATTCCAAATATCAACACTTTACTTGAAAAACTCAACGGCAGCAATTTCTTCTCAGTGATTGACCTCAGACAAGCGTACCATCACATACCGGTAGCACCAGAGGATATCGAGAAAACTGCAGTCATCACTCCATTTGGCCTTTTTGAATATCTTTACATGCCTTTTGGACTCAAGTGTGCTACTCAGACATTTCAAAGATTCATAGACAACATACTTCGCGACGACTCTGCTTATTGTATGTCATATCTAGATGACATTATGGTATTCAGTCCAGATCTAGAATCTCATGCGAAACATCTACGAAATGTCCTCTCACGCTTATCCAACCACGGACTCAAGATCAACTGTGACAAGACGCAGATTGCAACTTCATCCGTCGACTTCTTAGGGCATCGTATCACGGCCCAAGGTATTCAACCGTTGCCGTCAAAGACGAATTCAATCAAGAATATCAAGTCACCAAGGACTTTGAGCGATTTGCAGAAAATCCTGGGAGTACTAAACTATTATCGCAAGTTCCTTCCAGGCCTTTCAAAACAACTTTATCCTTTGTGCAGGCACCTGCGGAACCGAAAAGGACTTAGCAAGAATTCCATCATTGCTTGGTCATCCGAAGACGAGGAATTACTTCGACTTGCCATCAACTCGTTAGCAAATGCCACAATGCTAACGCATCCAGATTTCGAAAAGCCATTTCTACTCACGACAGATGCTTCTGAATTCGCTATTGGAGCCACTTTGGAACAAGAGATCGACGGAGTTCGGAAGCCTATCAGTTTCTACTCGCGTACTCTCCAACCAGTAGAAACGAGGTACGACACTTTCGGCCGAGAACTTCTCGCCATCCACGACGCAGTGCGCCATTTTATCAGCATCATTGGCAGTAGCAGATTTGTTGTTTTCACAGATCATGCACCACTAGTTAGCGCACTTCGAAACGCAACTTCATCTATCGCCAAGTACCCTGCCAGAGTGGAAAGACAGCTTTCTCGTCTAAGCGAATGGCAATTTGACGTCTTTCACGTCAAGGGCAAACAGAACTTCATTGCAGATGCCCTGTCTAGGCCAGACGTCTCTCTACAACCACCTTCGCCGTCACCATTCACTGTCAACTCCGTGGCACTCAGTGAACCTGCACTAACGCCAACTCTCCTGCGAACTGAACAACGCGGTGACATTCACATTCAAAGATCAATAGCCCGTCACCCAACCAAGTTCATATGCCGTCTGTGGGAAGGCTTACCAATTGTTTACTTCACGGGTACGCAGCCCAACAAGCCAGTTCTGCCGACCAGCCTTCAGAGAAAGGTTTTCGATTCAATTCACTCAATTTCTCACCCAGGAAGCCAAGCGACTGTCCGACTTCTTACAGATCGTTTCTGGGGTCACAGACTTAGGCAGAATGTTAAACGATGGGTCTCAGAGTGTGCTATTTGTCAGAAAAACAAGATCACACGACACACTCGTTCTAAGTTGCAACATTTTCGGTCTACTTCTCGCCTAGCCATCGTCCACATCGACATAGTTCATCTGACAAAGGTTCAAGGTTTCAGCTACCTTCTAACTATGATCGATAGATTTACACGGTGGCCTGCGGCATTACCTCTTGGCACCATTTCTGCAGACGAAGTAACTAACGGTTTTATCTCTGCATGGATATCCAATTATGGTGTTCCCAATGAGGTCATCACGGACAGAGGCACTTGCTTCTCATCTGATCGTTTCAAAACCACCTTGCGGTACATGGGATGCATCTTACGCCAGACGACTGCCTACCATCCCCAAGCTAATGGCATGGTAGAGAGAATGCATAGGGAACTCAAAGCAGCTTTAGCATCCTCGTCCATTAATGGCAACTGGGTCGATGCACTACCTTTAGTTCTGCTGGCCATGCGTTCCCGTACTCGAGAATCCATTAAAACGTCTGCGTCACAACTCTTGTATGGCATGGATCTACGCCTGCCTAGTCAGCTCCCACGTCTACTACCGGCACAAGATGACCCACAAAACGAAGCTACCCGCCTTCGACTTCATTTCGGTAACATGTCCGAACAGCAGCCGAGACACACGCCTCGTCCAGTCTTCGTTCACCCACAGCTCCACAGCTGCAAGAGAGTACTCGTTCGCAACAATAATGCTGTTGCACCACTACAACCCAAGTATCGCGGTCCTTACCCGATTTTACTAAGACAGCCAAAATACTTCATCATTATGCAAGGCGCTACACCGACATCAGTAAGCATAGACAGGTTGAAACCGTTTATCGAACCACCTGATCCTGAGAGCGTTCAACCTTCTACACACGTCTCAGGCTCCGTCTGCCCACAATCTCAACCTGCTTTGTATAACGCGTAATTAATTTTTTTAAACATTAACATTAACTATAAAATTTTTTTAACCTTACGTTAATTTTAGTATTTGTCTCACGTGGCATAACCAGCTGTTCTTAGCTAACAATTGTGTAGCATTTTTGAACAGTTCTTTGGTATTATGCCATCTCTGAGGCAATGTTCGTGTACATATTTTTATGCAATTACCTTTGATTTTAATGTATATATATTTTACATTATAATGTATTTCTCACACATGACATTACACTGCCTATTTTGGTATGACCAGCTACTTAGAGCTAACGCTTTCGTGTAGCAACACTAAGTAGTGATCAGCTTCATATCATGGTACAGGCCACTTTCAATGCATATCTCAACTTTATCTATTTCACAAAGACCACTCTACAAATGCCATGACCACAACGTCGAGCACTTTAGCTCCTTTGGTCGTATACAAACACTGACAACGATCCAACCTGCTTAGGTTTTTATCTTAAACCTGGCAAATTCAGAGGCGATTTACCTCGAAATCTTCACGCTGCGGCTCCAAAAACTTACACTGCTCTATTTTGCCTCACGTGCTATGACCGTCCACTAGAGCTAACAATTTGTGTAGCAATTCCTAGTGGTTACCTGGCATCATATCATTGTTGAAGCAACCAACAAGCATATTTAAGCCCAGCACTTATGGTTCATCATATTTTTGCTTAACTTGGTTCGAACTCTGTCATGCATTTCTTATCTAGCCTCGCAGAGAGGAATATTTTTTTCTTTTTTTTCAGAGAGGAAAGTGTTGTAACGACACAAATCAATCGCCGACATATTGCGTAAATTAAATTCAAATTTATTTACGTTGCACCAATGAGAAAAAAGCAAATTGCCGTTTAACCACGTTTAACCACGTTTAACCAATAGTATGCAAGTACACATATTGCATGCTATTTAAGCACGGTAATTTACCATGCAAGTCAGTTGTGGCATTTGCCTTCTACCTGCTTCACGCGTGTGCGTTCTGTCGGCTGTCAATACGTGTGCGCTCTGTCGGCTGTCAATACCTACGCTGGTGATTTGATAGTTTCACCAACAACTAACTACATCCGTGACTCATCTTGTTGCGGGATACCGGAGAGACGAGCCAATTGAGTGCAGGACCTGCAGGACACCATCCACAACGCGATCACAGCTCAACCACGGGAGCGACAACTCAACCAGAGTCCACCCAAGGCTCTAGGACATCTTCAACTCTGAAGACTTCAAGCGAACGCATTACCAGGCCCTCTTAAGGGCCCCCATATCAGTAACTAATCTCTATTCAGAGCACCTTAACCGAGTTTGTAACGTCGTACGGCATTTACTTGAAGCCGGGGCGTTTACAAAAGCGACAATATCATTTATCCTCTCAAAAAGTCAAAATCATTTGGCACACGCTCGGACAGAATCTACGCCATGACGAAGTTACAATGAATAGATAGAACGAGCAACTTGCCGCTATAAAGACCAATAATTTCAATAATTGTCACTCAAAACGATCAAGTGGTTGGAGAACTAAAAGAAATCCAATAATCAGCACAAATTAAAATTTAAATCAGTTATGTTTACAATACATTATAATATATGAATAAAGGAAAATTGTAAAATGTCCAGAATATAAAAATGGATTACTTTGTGAAAAATCCAAATTCATGCCACTCTGTTGAAAAAATCGCATACTTCATTTGTGAGTTCACCGGTAGAAACCACTAATAATTAACAATACCTATAATTCATACAAAATTCGTCTCAATATGTACAGAAAAGGTTTACAATTTAATTTAATTTATCATTGTTATATACCCACCCATTGCGTGGCGATGGGTTGTCGTTAAGAATTCTACTCTCTGATGCCTACATGTACTATCTGGAAATATCAAAGCTACAAACAATCATAAAAAATACCTTCCTACATATTTGAGTTATTCTTTAAATCAAGATTACGAGCTTAATGTAAACACCAATTCCATTGCATTCAACCAATCTTCGAAAAATAGAAAAATTACCGTCAGTAAATATGTGTGACTGACAGTAGTCTTGGTTTGCTGTTCGACGACTGGTTAAATACAATGGGATTGGTGTTTATTTCAAGCTCGCAACCATGATGTAATGAAATGTTACCACCATCCGCGAAAACATGGGTTAATTAATTTAACTATCTAAATATTTATGTACTATTGATGAAATCTTCCTAATGAAAAATGAATAAATCGAAACAAATTATGTATTTCTTTGGAAAAGAATGTGGCCTTGTTTTTACTGGGTTGTATATTTTTTCTTAAATCCAGTATCAAATTACATTCTGATGTCGATTGGTCAGAAAACCATTTAACAAGGTCACCATTTCAAAAATAATCTATTTGACTAAATACATCAATGTCTTACAGTCAGAAATTTAGCAAGATATTACTCCATTACATTATTGAGTACTTATCGGGTCTAGAATGTTATTTTTGAAAATTTGGTGTTGATTCGTTCATGTGTTTAAGTAGACAGAGTTAGGAGAATATCTTATTCTCTCATCGTAAACATTTGGCTAAGAGATTTTAGATAGTTGTAACGTCCAACTGTCTCACAGTCCTGTGAATTATATTGTCTGTATAGGGTGTAATTGCGGCTCCTAATGCTGGTTTTTATTACTGGTGTACTATTAGTTATTTATTGATTAGTAGTCAGTCAAGTATTATATCACGATTTGAAAAGTTTAATGTATTTAGACATTGGGCACGTTGTGTGTCAAGAGAGTATCATCTATGTATACAAATTATCAGTCTTTGCTTTAAGTTGGATAGAGTATTGATTTAGTTCAAATAAAACAAAATGGATAGACCAGAGTCATCATGATCGATACGTATAATTTGACCGACACAGGCGTTTCGTGCGTACTGTTGACTCACCAATAGGAGATGGTACTCCGCACTAAACCCATTATATATTTAGTCAAGTTATGTGGCACACTGAGATAGCACAATCTCTTATACGAATATGTATTAATTTAACTTCAACGCCAACTCACAGTTTAGTATATATATATATATATATATATATATATATATATATATATATATATATATATATATATATTTTTTTTTTTATTGGTACCAACTATATGGTTGCTGAATCTGTACATATTAAGAGTAAAATGGATTTCAAGATGTACCTCATTTCACCAAAATTGAGAATTACTGTTACTTGTGAACACCTGTTACTCAAGCAAATCAAGTCACTCTGGCCTTGATTTAAATTAGCTATCACATTTAGCGATAATCAGTTCTACTTTAAGTAAATTTACAAAGTGCGCAATACGTAATACAAACATGCTTCAGTATAAGATCTCCGCAATAAGCCAAATATAAATTGTGATTTAGCTGTGTTTTACTCCTTATTAAAATATGCTCACAATTTACATGTTTGCTTAACGGGGATAGATCGGTCTGATTCACCTTAACTTGTTTATGTTTTTTTATGTGTGCGTGTGTTTTTTGCTGGTGAATAATTTTAACATATTCATTTATATAGAATTTAATGCATTTCTTATGTAACACTATATAACAGAACCATACGTTCATCTAATAACATCACGGTTGACTTAAAGAACATCGAGACATTAAAGAAAATGCCACAGAATGTGAAAAATTCCAACTAATTACTCCATTCAGTAAAAGTAAAGAGGAATGAAATCTACTCTTGTACGCGGTATTGCCGCAAATGTCAGATCTAGATATCTAATGAATGCCACCCCGTCGTGGTATATATCTTAACAGCAATTCTGGATAAAGTGCAATTCTGGCGCATCTTCCATTTAGTTATGAGTTTTTTCCTGAACTAAAGGTATATCCATATTACTGAAAAACAGTTCTACCTAGCCGAATATTCACTACAGCGAATAATACAACCCTTTTGTCAAAATCTCCTTGGATGTATTTTTGGTTATATGCCAAGGTATTCGGTTGTATATATTGTATTGCTTTAGTGTGATGGATCTTTCTTCCTAACTTATACAAACTAGCGATTAAAGTATATATGAATTTAGCTATTATTTCAATTTTGTAGCACTTAATAAAAGAGAATTGCGTGGGATCTTGACTGTTGTTTGTTTGGAAAGATTATATTGTAGCACATCATGAAGTACGATTCATTATTACTTGAAAATGAATTTATGTAGTATAAATACAATATATTACTTAAATTTATATCTTAAATACATAGAAATATTGTACCTGATGCCTCTTCCGACTTTTTTTGACATAAGAGCCAAAATAACATTCTTAGTACTTATGGGAGAGTTGAACGAACTGAGCTATTCTAAGGAAAAAATTCTATTGCTTTTTGCATTTTCTTTGAGATAATGTAAAATAAACAAATTTATCTAATCGAAAGGCAGAAGAACTGGAGCTTTTTACATAAACAATGACAAAGTGTGACGTAGTATTTCATCTTTTTTATTTGCACGCGTTATTCCGCACCAATTTACAGCTCAACAAACATAAATGCGCGCTCTGCTTAGATAAGTCGTGCTGAAATTTTATAATGTGTGATGCCTCAAAGACCGGAAAAAGATCTGCTTTTTCATGAAATAAATCTTCTTTAGGAAATTCCTAAAAATATTTATTATCTATTGTACTTATATCATTTGCGTATTTTGATGATTATTCGCCCATTACTATTACGTGGAACATCGCGTGCGTCTTAGCCATAGAGAGAGGCGGTTTAATCGATGTACTAAATTACGTTGGTCAACGCTTTTTTAATAAACATGATTAAATAACATGTTAGGCGGAAACAAGCGAGCGTTATTCTGTAATTTGTTTTACAGATAACGCTCAGTTCTGTCAAATTGGACTTGCAACTACAAGAGCATCAGTAGAAATTTTATCACTTACCTCGCCCAGGAGAAAACAACCATGAGGAAACTCAACTTGACTCATTCTACGCAATTGTAAATTGATTCACTTTGAATATACTCCACAGCCTGATTTGGTCATATATTTAAGCGAGCATTGGTTGTGCGCGCAGAAATTATGCTTTATCACGGTGTCATCATGCCTAGACATAATGCTGGATGCCTCTTCTACAGCGGAGCTCATTTTCGACGCCAGCAGCATGACACATTTTTTGGGAGATAGCATCGAATTCTTAATGATGTTTCTTATACCAAACTATTAATTATGCTCAAAATATACTGCTCTACGCTACAAAATACGAGGGCTATAAGAAATAAATTTTTTGATCATTATTTATCATTTGTGGGTAACCTGACATAAACGTGAGCACATTTCATAGCTGAACTCTATGAAATTGGCTGTTTAAATTTTTACCTATTATAATTAGCTCACAAAAAGTGGTGTTTTTTTATCAATTTTCCGTGCACATTGTCAAAGAATCAAACTTCTAATTTGTTACACCGCGACAGGCCATAATGCTGAAGTATGTCTAGAGTTAGGCCAAATTCTGCCTATATGTACATAATTATTTCACTACATTGGCTGGCTTAATAGTTCTCATGTTATCATTTAAATATTTATTGCATTAGGTAGAATACCAGCTATCCACTATTTATTTTCAGATGCATTATAGTTCCACTTGTTTATGGTCTGAACATCACTAGATGCCTGTCTGAGCAATTCAAGCTAACCTAAATATTAGGATTAATACTGTACAATTTCTATGCAAAAAAATTATTATATATATAGTCTGATGGATTAAAAAATCTGTTTTCTATTCTTTTACTTGAAATTTGACTTTTATCTTGGGCCATAAGTAAAAACTTTACTGAATTCATTGTAAGGAGTTTTAATTATTCTTTAACGGATCGAAATAGTTTATGGCAGATCCCTACCTTCATTATGAAGTCAAAAGTAAAATAATCAATAATTTAATATTAAAAAAGTCTATTAAAGTGTATGACATTATTGCCAATCGCTGTGGTAACGAGGATATTCTAGGATGTAAACAGAATTTAATGAAAAACTTTGAATGCATCAAAATCATGAATAGAAGGACAGATACTATATGTCAACAAATAAGTAAGCAAACTATATACATTATCAAGTTCGCTTATTTGAGCAAAATTGAATCATAATTACAGGTAAATAATAAAGGTATACTAATTACGAAATAAAACCATTAAGTGTCTGACAGCCACAACTCCCGCCCGCTTCGAAGATAATTTTTCTTTTATTAGTTTGACATAGAAAAATAAAACTAAATCCAAGGCAATTCCATTTGTCTCCATTCATAATTTCTGCCTTGCTTTAAAATTAAAAGATTTTAGCGGTTTTAGGTCATATGTGCCGAGCTTAACTTATTGAAGTGTTTATTTATTATTTTCCCCGATCTTAAGGAAGCAATTTTAACTGCTTTGCAAAAAAATTAATTTATTAATTCATTGTACCCTTCCTGTGTGCAAAAACAAAAAGAAATTTTATCAGATATAAGAAACATTTCTTTCGCATTGCCTTCTCAAATATCTACTAATGAACATATCTTTATATATAAGTTGGAAAGCAAAACAAGATAGAAATATGTGAACATAGTGAGAGAGTGAAAAACGGAAAACAATCAAATTGCGTGCGTCACATCCAGTTCAAGCTCATTGCTTGTACGTGCTTCTTCTGCTTGCATAAATCCGGCTGCAATTTGTTTATCCATAAGGCTTCGTTTGTTGTTAGCTCCCTTTTGTTTTTCCAATTAGTATTTATTTTGAATGCTTCGTCTGGAGAACATACGTGCGATGTTTAAATGATGTATTGCGCAATAGCAGACGTGTATTCACCATTTGATTTGAAACTAGCTTTTAAGTTGCAATGTTCTCTCATTCGAAAGAAATGTTTCTTATATCTCATAAAATTTCTTTTTGTTTTTGCACACAAGAAGGGTACAATGAATTTTATTTAAGCTCGCATTTCAGACGAATTTATTAATTATTTACGAATGTAAATATTCTGTTTGACCATATAAATATTGGGTGTTATTAATTAAACTCGATAATCAGATTGACTCGAATATTTGGTACAATGGTCGTAGTTTAAATCACCTATATAATTTGAAAGATTCTAATTTTGGCAGATCGATATAAAGAATTATTTCACAGAGTTGAGACACGAAAATCATGCTTCCACCTAGTATTCGGTGTGTCTAAGTATCAATAATATTAATCTAGTTGACGAAAATGATATTTTTTACAAAATTGCTTTATAGCACACCTTATGACAGAATCGTTTTTAAATTTTGTTAGAAAGTACCTTAGGTAATCCAATACGCACAATTATGGAAAGCACTCAGTCTACAATTTTGGATATCGTAAAGGGACTAGATTGGAAAAAGCAAGACAATGCGATTATCAGCAGAATGATGTCGGTAATAATTACAGATATTGAGCTTTCCTTATCTGTATGAAATATATCAAGAACTCTGTAGAACATCGAATGACTGACCAAATGCTTTCAATAGTTATTTAATTTAGTAATAAAATTCTTTACAGCTTAAAAAATATTCATAAAGATGGTAAAGCTTCTTATTTATGCATACTTGCATGTAAAAGTGCATATGAATTTTGCGCTTGCTTTTGTTCTGTCTGCTTCGAACAGAAATTAACACAAATAACAGATTCGGCGTTATATAATTATTCATACATGAAAAGCAATTGCGTTGGAGTAAACTTGGTAGGTGATAAAGTTAGCCACTGTG
Organism: Eudiplozoon nipponicum; assembly: GCA_029291075.1. Taxonomy (NCBI): domain Eukaryota; kingdom Metazoa; phylum Platyhelminthes; class Monogenea; order Mazocraeidea; family Diplozoidae; genus Eudiplozoon; species Eudiplozoon nipponicum. The sequence continues at coordinate 14,420 of JAQBSW010000171.1, read as the reverse complement.
GATGTGACATTTCATTTGCCATTAATGATTTTGGTTTTGAATATGTCTATCGTTCACTGCTTAAACAATCCTCGCGTGCTCTTTATTTAAATCTCTTGGAATTTAGTACAGTTTTTTAAGTAAATGATGTTAGAATGTCTGAATTCTGATAGATGACCTGCTGTGATTTAATTCAATGGGCGTAATTCTACAAACGGATCAACAAAGAAGAATTTCTGTGAGTGGTTTTAACTGAATGCAAAAAAAGCGTTATAATCCTGTCGAATGCCGCATCCACATATAACGAGAAATAAGTAAAAATTAACCTACGAATAAAGGTATTGGCATTGACGTTTTCTGAATTTCGAGCCTCATATAATGATTTTACTATATTCTGGATTTAAAAATATCTTATTTTCGGTACTAGAATTTGTCTCTGATAATAGATTTATAACTCCAAATATTTAGAGTAATAGCTTTTTGTGAAATCAAACGTTTGATTTTCCTGTTATCACGCAAAAATCTTTTAGTATAATAACCAGGATGTACTTGAAATCATAGCACATAGAATATAGTCACTATATTTAATGATTACACAAAACATGTTCATAGAGCAGTGAATTGGATAATGATGTCTATTGTAGCCTTGGAGAAGAAACATTTTCTATTTTATTTCTTTACATTACATAAAAACAAAGCTCGTCTTCGTTATTAGATAAAATATCCACATGTAGTATCAATATTATCAGAGCAAAGTATGCAAAATCAACACCTTTTAGATAATAAAAATATATCGGCTGAAGCAATTCATACGCAACTGAGATTAAAGGCAGATACTAATACAGTTAGTACATTTGCGATAGCCAAAAATATCATTTTTCATATTCAAAAGTTAAATCACCAAATCGCCAGATAAAACGTTCTCTTTCAATAGCAATTGTGAATGAAAATTAACTGTCTCCAATGTATAATTTAAAACTATGCACAGAAGACAGATTGGATTAACACATAGGCATTTAGTGTAAAAATATTTCTTTTAATTTTTAATTTTCTAATATATTGGAAAACGTTTCCATAACTTATTATCTTCACGCTTAGAAATTTGTTTTATTAAAAAAGCATTCTAACCTCAATTTAGTTTACATTTATTGAGTTATATACAAGAAATTTCGTTTCCAATTTAAGTCCTCATAGATATTTCAATTTCAATCATTTTAGGAGCAGCTCTCCTGATATTCTTATAAGTTAATTAAAATATTTCCAATCAACGTCGTAGCATACACGAATATTATCTAATGAAGCAGCATTAAAATGATTTTTCTAAATTTTTAATTGGCATATATCATTAATAGTACTTGCATTGATTCATTTTACAAATACATGATTTTATATATAACTATATATTTATATATATACATATATATATATATATATATATATATATATATATAAGTGTTTACCGTAATGTTGTATAAGATAGCAAACGCAGATTATTCGCCTAATCAGTTTTGTAAGATTAAAGCAAATCAATTATATAGTTATCTTTTTCAAAATTTAGTTTATACCGACATTACATTTATTTATATTTAAACAATTTTTTTTAATTTTCATTTTCATTTCATTATTGTTAAATTTAAAATATATTCTTAATTTGGAGACATATTACTTAATATACAAAAACATTGACGGATTCTGGTCTTATAAGGACACATCGGTAAAGACCAGCTCGACGCCTCAAAACCACAAAAGTTGCGGTACCATCTTTTGGATGTATGCACATTATAGCAATAAAATAGGAGACTTAACAAATAAGCATCGCAATGCGACAGGTATTCAAAAAATTGTTATGTTAATGATATATTTTTGGTCTTTTATAATCGTGTTCAAAACTGAAGAACTGCTGAAAAGATCTATTGAATAGCATTAAATTATTGGCTTTACAATTTAAGGCGAGATGAAGGATACTCTAGCTTCCCTTTATGTGTTGCCCTTTTGAAAACCCAAATGCATGAAATGCAAATCCATCTTCTAGACCAAGATGTAGACAGCGCAGTTTTACATTTAGCAGATGCTGTTCATAGAATGAGTAATAGAATTTAATTGATATAACGTATGATACAGCATTACCCATTTGTTATCCTAACTGTTTTCAGACTTAATTGGATGGTTTATTTAGTATTCTTCTTATTAATAGTAACAAACCACATTTTATATCTCATTCGCTCATCCGTTTTATGTTTCCAGGAGACTCATTAGTAGGAGTTGGTATTACGCCCACAAAACTACTGTATGTTTGGGGGAGGAATGTGGGATAGCTGGTCTGTACAAATTCTATACGAACGTGTATACCAGCAGTTGAGAACTTAACTTCATATAAAGTCTTGGGCAATGTGACTTTAAAGCCAATTCACTATATATAACATATAACAAGCCTGTGAAATGTAAAAAAACCACGGTTGTTCAGTGAGTAAATGAGTATATATGTAATTATGAATAAGTAATTAAATATACAATTTATTATATAGGTATATTGGACACAGATATTTAAATGGAGAAACTAATTTATATAGGATATGAGTATTAATGTGTATTTGGCTGAGAGACGATTTCGTTAGTGTAAACTCCGTATTCGGTCTTGTCAAAATGATAGAATAATACTCTATAGACTTTCAATAGTTTTTTAATCTCTCTATCTATAACCGATTGCAAGCTGGATGGAATTAGGTGAACTGGGGGGCATGTGAGGATTACTGCAATATTGAATTCAAAATTTGTTGATCTTTCTATGCGTCCGGAACAGCAATTAAAATATAGATATCAGTGATAGGCGGTTTTATCAATACATTAAGTGTACTTATAGGTATTCAATAAATGTAACTTTAGTAAAATACACATGTTTATAGGTAGTTGTGTGCGCAGAGGGGGACAGGGATAAGTTTTTGCATACATTTGAGTATTAGAGACTAGGTATGAAGACCGGATATTAGGAAGACAATTAAAAAATAATTTTAGAATTAAAATGGGTATAAATATATCTGTCTTGAATGAGGATACCACATTTGTCACAAGTTGTGTTTTACTCCTGTGCGTATTGTGTCAACCCTGAAGATGAGATTGGAAATGAGATCTCGAAATATCGGTCCAGGAACAATGGAAAATCTTGATCCAACGTCATTTTCAGACAATCAGCTAATTGAAGGCTTAAAGAAGAAGGGACAAGTGAGAACCCATCAATTGAGGCCAAAAATTACATCATCTGAAGATGAGGGAAGTTCAAGATTTTACCGACCTATGAGTGCTATCAATTGTCCCGCACATGAAAAATGCGGTCAAATCCACAACAAGAAGGACAGCACTGAGCAAATAAATATATCTTTTAAAATAGTACCAAAATTATTTTTGCCCAATTAGTACATAATACAAACACAATGGATTTCAAAATTGAAATTTGAAACTACTTTTTAACACCAGTTACTCCAGCATAGCCAGAGTATATTTAGTGTATGACTAAAAAGTGTGTGTAGGCGTTAAACATTGCTTGCGGCGGAGAACTAATATCTATACGCAATTTGAACGTGCAAATTCATTTCGTTCTGGGAACGCATCAGTAGGAGCCGGTATTTTGCTCCTTATTTGGTGAGGAATGTAGGGAAATAGGACGGTACAAACTCCTATACGATTTTGTAAACCTGCAGTAGTACAGCCCAATTTATATGAGGTTTTCATCAAGGCGACATGAAAATCAACTCACTATATATAATATATATACCAAGTCCGCAATGGGAACCGACAGTAAGGCTATTGTGTCAGTATCTGATACTTTAGATTCATGCTCTCTTTGATTTATCATTCTTGTAATATTAGAACTAATTTGTTTTTATCTCCACACCACCTAATATAAAAATGCGTGTCGCCAGCAATAATCTTGACGCAGTATTATTTGTGTACTATTCCGAGGAAAATGTGCTCGGTTAGACCTCAATTTTGGCAAATGCCAGCATGACCTTGGCATTTACCTAATACGGACGAAACCGTGCAACTCGATTGAGTATTTGGCATTTGTTGTTCCCATAAAGGAGTTTGATTTTGCTCCGAATATTTCGGGTCATAATTTCAGAAACCTTTTCAAACAGAAAGCACATCTCACAAACACTTTGGCTATCACTATGACAAGTGGTAAATTTAGTTTAAACTGTTTCATTTATACTTCCTGATAAGCATACCGGTCTTTTCACTAGGTAAGCTTGTGTCAAGTAAATCTCTGCATATGTAAATTATGATGTAATAAAACTTACTGACGATTCACTAGGCAAACCTACACCATGCCTGTGTGGATGTGCTTGCGTTTGTTTCGAATTGAGAAGTAATCAGTTACATAAGCGTAAATATACGTTTACCTCTCATCTAAGTGAAACTAAAGTAATGAACGTCAAGTCCTCTTTGCAGACGTCAGACCTATTTTATATACTTACTTTCGTAAATGAAGTACTTACGAGTGAATGACGGATTGTCTTTCCTGCCTTAAGTAAGTTCTAGTTAATACTGACAAAATAATTATATATATGTATGTGTGTGATATGAAGCCTTTTATTTAGTGGAAATAATATATTAGCACTAAAGGCTTTAAGAAATGTAAATAGTCATTCATCATCTTTTTTACTAAACTTTAGTGAACCAAGCATATATTTTTAAAATTTCCATACATTTTTACGAATAGCATTATTTTCCTCGTGTTATCTATACTATCTAATCGATAGACAGCCAAATAATAACGAAAAATTAATAGAAATGAATATACTACTTTCTTTACTAAAGATTCGTATTTGACATTTCGATGTCAATTATTCTTTAAGAAGATAACCTAGATGCAATTATGAAATGCCATTAATGTGCACATGTTCGTGAAAATATTAATCTACACTCATGAGAATCTCTTTATCTGCCTGTCAGTTACTCGTGCACGTGCCACATTAATGTGTGAAAGTTGGCTTTGCGAAGATATATTATGTAAGCAACATCTAGATTATTAATGAATTCACTCATAAATTATCCTCTATCTTACTTATAATATTAAGTCAGCCTTTCGGTGTTGGTATGCGTCAAATAGAGGGCAAATTGGTAATATTTATCATATTCAGAAATCGGTCGAAACGCATTTCAGCCAAAGTCAGGATAATTGACTTCAAATTAAGTAAACATTTATAGAATGAAATAAGCATGCAGAGTTCATCAAAATTATGATGACTCAACAGAAAAAGTATGTACAATGTAGATGGTTGGGACGGAAAATAGGATTACATTAATAAAGAATCCCTTGGAGGAACTGGTAGCGATAAATCACTTGGACAAATGAAAGGGCTTTCTTTTACTTCCTGTACAAATTCCGCCTTAAATTCAACGTAAAATTAATTTTACATTTGCCTGGTAAAATATTACGCGTTAAAATATCTTCTTGCAAAAAAAATATATCTACTACTTTATACTTTTACAGTTATAAGCACAATTTCGATATATTTTTTACTTGCATAATATCAATGGACGTAATGCTTACATGAAAAAATATTTTTATAAAATGAGTTTCTTAATAACCAATACTGGGGCTATATATATCTATAGTTTTTTTATTTATTTATTAATTGGATAAAAATTCTCTCTTAGCTTAAGCTTTCGCTATTCGCCATTGCAAAACAAAGAAAATAATAGATAAAACGGTGATTAAGTTAATAATAAGTTGTAATGTCCACAAATTAAAAAATCATGCTAAAATCCAAAATTATATATGACGCCATCATGAAGTAATTTGAAAAGGATAAATTCTATTCTATTGTCATTTCTACATGTGTGCGTGATTATATTAAACTGCTCAAATATTGTCCGTGTATATATCAATATATAAATATGTAAAACATATATATATATATATATATATATATATATATATATATATATATATATATATACTGTGTTAATAAGACACGGCATAGGATAGCAAATTCATCTCACATACTAGACCGACTTCTTCCCATATGGGAACGCTACAGTAGCAATGAAAATCATATGACTTTGTATTATATGATCACGGCCCGATCCACGGCCATAGCAAAATTGAATTCAAAGAAAGACTGATAAACCTGAAATAACTCGATGGAAAAAGGTTTCTGTGTATTGCAATGGAACTCGACATCTAAAGCGCATATACAATCAAATACTGTCATGCCAAGTCAATTTAATACTGCTTCAACATATAGTATAGCGTGAATTTAAATCTCCCCTATAGGGAATGTTACTCCAAACATCGGGAGAAAGTGATGCTCCCGAGAATCGGTTTGGAAAATAATGGGAAATCATTTTTTTCTATTAAATTATTAAAAAAACATGCAAAGCAATTTTAGATCAAACCTCATTTCCAATGGTTAGTATGAACTACGTTGAAGCCATTGGAAGAAAGGGAGGAATCCGCACCCAGTCATCAAGAGGACAAACTCGATGCATACGCACTTTCATTTCAATGAATTCGATTTTGGAATCATTGAATATAATGCCTGAAAGAAAATCATGAGCAAATAAACGTTCACAAATAATAACGGAATAATAGAAACAATTATTGTGGAAATTAAAAGGCCTGTTAATTTAGTCCAATAAAATATCTTCATAGCTATCAATGGTGACTAATACTTTATACCAATATTGATCACGTATAATATTTCATCGTTATTTATCATTAAATTTCATAAGACTATCATAGCTCTATTCAATATCATAGCTCTTTCACTACAACATAAGTTATTGAAGAAAATTTACAATTGAAATATTTTTTGTAATTTGCAATATTTTTTGTAGAATAAAGCAGCATATGGAAAAGAGCGTGAGCGCATTTCTTAACGTGTGTAGCTCATTTGTTACGGAGGGTTATTTTGAAAAATATCTCATTCTGAGTTCTTTAAATTCAAAAGAATATCCTTGTACATGCCTCGTAACTCGAATGACTTGGTGAAGTTGTTCAAAATACAATAGCAATAATATGTGTACAACACTAATTATATAACTAAACGAACATTGGTTGCGCGGGTGGTGATAACAATTATTATAATCAAGGTTGCGGTCTTGATATAAACACCTGAACCATTAATTACTTACATATGTCAGTATAAACTAAGAATTGTATAGTGTAGAAAAGGCTATTCATCCAGTAGACCGGTTTCGTCCTTATTGGGAACTCATCAAGTACTGGCCTGAATTTGCCGCGGACAGGATACGAACCTGGGCACGTCTGCTTCGGAATCTGGTGCTCTAACCACTGAGCTATCCTGCCGCGGCAGGATATTGTAAATTTTTCAACAAAAACTCCATGTGAAAAAAACACGATAATAGTTTTTTGAACTATATATATATATATATATATATATATATATATATATATATATATATATATATATATATATATATATATATATATATATATATATGCGCAGCCATTGATAACATATATTAATTAAATCAAGGTTGCGATCTAGATTTATACACCAGTCCCAAAATATATGCATAAATTATTCAGTATAACCTGGGCATTTTATAATGCAAAAAAAGCAATTCATTCACTAGGTAGGCCACGTCTTAAACGAGAACCTTTCTCGTACTATTTAGACTTTTACGCAGATAGACCTCTCCATTTAATTGTTCAATTCTGGAATACGCCAACGTTGTGTGATTTCTTGTTTTGGCACGAAGTTCAGAGTTGCGCAATATGCCCGCCAAATCTCCACAATAACGATCATTTCACTCGGCCTATTAACGTCACTAGTTATTGTGTCTGATAAAAGTTATTTATATCTTTATATATATATATATATATATATATATATATATATATATATACATTCTTGTCCGCATATACTTAAATTTGCATTAGATATTACGGACAATTCGTCAGGTAGACAGGTTTAGTCCCTATGTGGAACATTTCAATTATTTCCCAAATTTGGGCAGAGCCTTACACTCCTTCACTACATAATCCCTGAAGCACACTATGCACAATATTCCGTTAAATAAAAAATTATATTATTTCAAGTCTTCCTCTTTTTAGAGCACATTTTTGTTTCTCATTCGACCTATAAATGTAACTTGCCACCACCGGCAATTAATTGACGATTGCTCAATAATAACAAAACCATTCCATTTGATGAAATGCATTTGCTACCTGACTCATAGTTTATTTTATGTTAATAATATACATATACTCAAATTCAATTAAACATTACATATCGGTTGGCATGTTGTCTGTTCTAAAAGGACAAATGAAGAGTTAGTTATGCACTTGTGCATTACTTGTTGCGCACCTTGTAACATATTAGTTCAAACATGACCAAAAGATGAACAAGACAACATGAACGGAAAGTATACTCGCGTGCACATTCCTTTCGTGCTTACTGGCGACTCATCAGTAGCAGCCGGTATTACGCCCTTTAACCACTATATATTTTGGTTATGATTGAGAGAAAATAGAACGGTACGCTGAAGAGATATTTAGCTTGAAGTTAAGGTAGATAGAGACACCAAAATTGGCTGAAAAATTCGTGTGTCAAAGTTATCATAGTGGTTGAGTGCATGACTCCGGGACAAATTTGTCCTTTTTCGAGCCCCAGTCGCGGAAAATGTTTGCTTGCATCTGACAAGTTACCAATAAAGACGAAACCGCTATTATTGATGAATTATTCTTGCTGCCTTATGCAATGTTTGGTTTATAGTGGCAAGATACAACATTTATATATATATATATATATATATATATATATATATATATATATATATATATATATATATATATATATATATAGAAAGTGAATGAGTGAATTTTTTTGATGAGTCATAATTTGATAAAATATGCGCAGCGTGACAAAGTGAACAGTGGGTTTTTTAGCAAATACTTTTCGTCTAACAAACTGGATTTGTCCTTTTGTAGCGTCAAATAAGCGAATCAGGAAAATTTTCAATTGCATTTCCGGCGACGACAATTCTGGACGCTACTTATCAGTGCTAAATATGAATTATACGGACATTGAAAGTAAATTCGTTCGCTAACCTATTCAGTGTAACTTTTTCAACAAACATACCACTGAGGATTAATTGGTACATTGGTGGAATTTAATGAAAAATAACTGCCATCTTCATAACTCCTGTTAATCTTACATACTATCAGAAATATAGAGCTGAAATAACACATATTCATTCTTCTAACCTTAATTTAAGAGTTTTCTTCTGTGACTTTAATGTGTCTTGCTTGCATCATTTACTAATTGGCTAATTAGCTTAAAATAAGTGCACTAATGGCATATTATTTTCCTTTTTGCCGCAATTGAATGACTATCACGATTCTATGCTTTTAACTTTTACATGCCTTCAAATATATTGCATATTTATGACAAAAAGCATGGTTGCTTAGATAGTCTTTTGAAAATATTTTATCTGCGAATATTAAGTAGCCGTTTTACTGGTTTATGTTTAATTTTGATTTCCTTGTTTAGAGTCCCGAATATGCATTAAATGTTGCCTAAACTATTTTTACCCGAGATTTTGACCGTAATTTGTAAGAAATATATGTTAAACTTGATGTAACTCTCTATTATGCAAAAAAGAATAACAAAATAACGAATAAACTTTAAACCATCCACATTAAAGACGCACGCATTTTATGAATTTTTAACAAAAAAATTTTTAACTGATCTGCAACTTATGATATTCAACCCAAAACACTAATTAATATATCATTCCTATATTAAAATTCTCATTCGAAATATTTATTCGTTTGGAGTTTGAATCCTTATATCGATTTGAATAATATTATAAACGATAAATTCATTATCTTACGTGCGTTCTATTTAGATCTGGCCATACGATTTAAGGTATTTACAAGCATCGAAATACTGCTTCAAAGAAACATTGATGTTTATATAGTAATCAGTCTTCTCATTAACACACTAAGTACACCTTGGTATTGCACGTTGAACACTTTTTGATGGAAGAATATTTAGGCTTTTAACACTTTCTGATATTAAAATATTTTGGAATGTTAGTTGTTGCACGGATGTGTGACATATTTATGTTTGACTTTCAAAAATTGTTGTCAAAGCGATTCCTCGTATTAACACGATTTTATTGTAGAAAATATTTTAAATGAAATAAACGAAAACCGATTTCCGGACTATGATTGTAATTTTTGCGATTTTATATTTGCATCAGAAATAATTAGAGAATACTCGTCAAAACCCTAAAATTCGTCATGCAGATAATATTTGCATCGTCTCAATCCCGTTTAAACGATAATTTTATTCCATAAATTTACTGAAATCTGTATAATGGCAAAACATATACAATACAATTCTGCCAAAATACTTTAATTCGATATCACTACACTAGGGGTATGGTGTCACATAAAAAAGGATTGATCATTAGAAGACAAGTCGGAACTTTAAGTCGAAAACGATTCCGAATAGGCTCTACGTGATAGCAATCAAGGCTAAAAATCATAAGTTTGTATATTTAAATAAAAGTTGTAGTTAGTGCGAGGCGCGTATAGCGTACTGAAAGAGTTTCATTAATGAGGAGGTTATGCCCACATTTCAGTTCCTGTCGCGGCGATACTGGTAAATTTGTGATGACAGCTCAACGAGGACGAAACTTGTCTACTTGGTAAATTATACCCGCTAATTTATGCAATGTAAAGGTTATAGTTACTATATATATATATATATATATATATATATATATATATATATATATATATTAGTGTGTTTGAGTTAGAAAGCATGAGTGTGAATTGGTAATTTCTACGTCAGCGATTACTGTATACAGAACTTTGTGTGTAGAATTTCTTATTATATTTATATAAATATTACTCCAGCAAACATTTATTACCAGTTTTTAAACAATTATATTGCTTACGTGTTTACAGAGCCTCGTCGTTGGATACTTACTTCATAGAGCAATTAATGCTTCTACTAGGACATTGTCCGTTCTGTTGTCAAGATTTACAGTCGGTTGGCAATGTGGTATAATCTTTAAATCAAGTTTGCGAGCTTGAAGTAAACACCAATCCCTTTGTATTTACTTCAAGCTCGCAAACTTGATTTAAAAATTGTGTTATAACGCAGAACAGTGAAGTCCGTGTGAAGCTACAATCATCATATCATTGACTCGTGCCGCTATTATGCTCTTTAAGATTACGATACAAAATCGAAGAAATCAGGTGTGAATTTTCTTATTTTGGTATCTCTTATGCTAAATCGGAACTTGACTTATTATCCTTAGTTAGTTTTATACAAATAAATTACCCGTGAAAATTTCAGATCAATTATTCAAGGTAAGATATATATTTAGAAAAGATGAGAAAGTGATTTTGAATATATACTAGAATTAATTCTGATATCGTTAGGATTAAGATAAAGTAAAAAATACTGTATAAGACAATTATTTTATGTGTGACTGACCGTAGTTTTGCCATGCTTTTCGACGACTGGATAAATACAATAGGATTGTTGTTTACTTCAAGCTTGCATACGTGATTTGAAGAACTGTTAACAAAACAATGATAGTTTAAGGATGGAAGATTAATAGAAAATATTTGGTAAACAATAAAGTTTTATAAATTTTAAAATTACATATTGTTTGGAATTACAAAGTCAAAGAAAGAAAAGATGTCAAATAAAAAAGATGCGGATAATTTTTAAACTGAATTTGAATGAACATAGATTAGCTACCACAATGGAGACGGAATTGATGATAATCGTTTAATAGAACCCACTAAAATTCATGCCGAAACATTTTTGGAAAAAATCAGAATAATAAAACGGATGCATCAATCCTTGTTACATGCATCAAGAAAAGAACTTTATAGCTATCTCTGTTGTATAAATACTTATTTTAATAAAATTCTAGTTTGCGTAATTAGAGCTACAGAACAGCTGTGACTTCAATGGATATCATAAAGATGTAATGGGGGAACTGACAATCATAACTGTAAGAAAACTGATGGATGAATCCCAGATGTGCGGGATGACGCATTATTTAGAAACGGTTCTTTCATTGCAGCTCCTGAGCTGATTAAATTAACATTGGTTGTGCGGGAGTGATAGCAATTATTGGAATCAATATTGCTATCTTGATATAAAAACCAGTCCCATTATTTATATATATATATATTTGTCAGCATAAACTAGGTATAGTATTATCTAGAAAAGGCAATTTATCCAGCAGATCCGTTTCGTCCTTATTGAGAACTCTTCACCTACTGCCCGCGGCAAATTTTCGACAGTAATTGAACGGTTCACAATAAAGACGAAACCGGTCTACCGGATGAATTACCTTTTCTAAATTATACAATACCTAGTAAGTATGTATTAGGTGTTGCGAACCTAGTAACAACTTAAATCAGTTGTGACCAGAAGGATAAACCAAAAACAGCATGAACGGAATGTATAATCTCATGCACATTGGTTTCGTGCTAACTGGCGACTCATTAGAAGAAGCCGGTATTACGCCCTTTAACCGCTATATATTTGGGTGAGGAATGTGGGGATAATAGAACGATCGTTCTATTATCCCATATTCCTCACCCAAATATATAATGGTTAAAGGGCGTGAATTTTATTCAAAATAGCATTCGATAGAGAAACAAATGACACAACACGTTAGTGACTTCAGCTCTCTACAGAGAATTACTCTCTTAGAAATACTATCCGAAATTTACAATAGGAATTTCAAATTTTTTGTGTAGCTGAAAGAATCAAAAATGCACTATACCAAATTGATGCTAATTGATGTTTTAATAGGTTCAGTTTAAACGCTTCTTCCAGTAAAATCCTACAAAACTAAATACTAATGTGGAGCCCATAATAAATCAAGCGCGACAAAGCAGACATGCTCACAAAAATCAGAATGAAAGATTACAATAAAAGCGTGTTTACTCTATAAAAACGTCAATATGAGATAAAATATTTCCGGAAAACTTTCATTGCAATAGTAAAAGTTTATCGACAATTTACTTTAATTATCTCATCTCTGCTTCGCCTTTTTACATTCTTCCATGTCAATTGCCTTTGTTATTTCCGCGTATTTTTGATTTTGGTTTAGCAAATTCAGCTTATTGTAAACGCCCCGGCTTCAAGTAAATGCCGTACGACGTTACAAACTCGGTTAAGGTGCTCTGAATAGAGATTAGTTGCTGATATGGTGGCCCTTAAGAGGGCCAGGTAATACGTTCGCTTGAAGTCTTCCGAAGTGAAGATGTCCTAGAGCCTTGGGTGGACTCTGGTTGAATGTTGGCTCCCGTGGTTGAGCTGTGATCGCGTTGTGTATGGTGTCATGCAGGTCCTGCACTCAATTGGCTCGTCTCTCTGGTATCTCGCATCAAGACGAGTAGGGATTGACAACCGGTAAAGTGCAATATGTGCTGACAGCCGATCGAGCAAATACGCGAAGCAGGTAGAATGCAAATGCCACAACTGACTTGCATGGTAAATTACCGTGCTTAAATAGCATGCAATGTGTGCTTGCATACTATTGGTTAAACGTCGTTTAACGTGGTTAAACGGCAATTTGCTTTTTTCTCATTGGTGCAACGTAAATAGATTTGAATTTTATTTACGCAATATGTCACCGATTGATTTGTGTCGTTACAACACTTTCCTCTCTGAAAAAAAAGAAAAAATATTCCTCTCTGCGAGGCTAGATAAGAAATGCATGACAGAGTTCGAACCAAGTTAAGGAAAAATATGATGAACCATAAGTGCTGGGCTTAAATATGCTTGTTGGTTGCTTCAACAATGATATGATGCCAGGTAAGCACTAGGAATTGCTACACAAATTGTTAGCTCTAGTGGACGGTCATAGCACGCGAGGCAAAATAGAGCAGTGTAAGTTTTTGGAGCCGCAGCGTGAAGATTTCGAGGTAAATCGCCTCTAAATTTGCCAGGTTTAAGATAAAAACCTAAGCAGGTTGGATCGTTGTCAGTGTTTGTATACGACCAAAGGAGCTAAAGTGCTCGACGTTGTGGTCATGGCATTTGTAGTGGTCTTTGTGAAATGGATAAAGTTGAGATATGCATTGAAAGTGGCCTGTACCATGATATGAAGCTGATCACTACTTAGTGTTGCTACACGAAAACGTTAGCAACTAAGTAGCTGGTCATACCAAAATGGGCAGTGTAATGTCATGTGTGAGAAGTACATTATAATGTGAAATATATATACATTAAAATCAAAGGTAATTGCATAAAAAAATGTATACGAACATTGCCTCAGAGGTGGCATAATACCAAAGAACTGTTCAAAAATGCTACACAATTGTTAGCTAAGAACAGGTGGTTATGCCACGTGAGACAAATACTAAAAATTAACGTAAAGTTTAAAAAAAAAATAATTTCATAGTTAAATGTTAATGTTTAAAA